>CM060378.1:6037500-6637500 GCA_030545235.1 Helianthus tuberosus
CCATTAAAAGGAAACGTAGTCTACATTCTACAACAAGCAATTAATTAGCTTACCTCTAAAATGGTAACTAAACTCTAAGCCCGAGCTGATAGGCCCAACTGTTAATATTTATGTTTCGATAGGCCCAAGTGAAGTTCTGTATTCTGTAATGATATAAAATATATCCATTTAGCCCAGGCCCTGGCCCAAATGTATAAATAGAAGTAGTGGTGCACAAATCGGGTTTTTTTAAAAACCGGTTCCGGGTATGGAACTGGGTTCGGGTAGGATCGGGTTTTACAAAGTCGGGTTTTTTTAAAAACCGGGTCGGGTCCGGGTTCGGGTTTTCTACCAAAAATGTATACCCTATATACCCGGGTTTGGGTCGGGTTTTATAAAACCCGGGTATTATAATACCCTATTTCCGGGTTCGGGTCCAGTTCGGGTATTCATCGGGTAGGGTTCGGGTATGCATCGGGTTGGGAGAAAACCCGCACCGGGTATTAAAAAAACCCGACCGGGTATTAATGCTTCTTTATATGTTTTAGTGGATGGTGCCTATTGAAATTTTAATGACATTTCTAAATTTAAATTCGATGGTGCTAGATCGAAGGAATAGTCCTGATTTGAATGCTTTTGGATTACATAAACAACAATATATTTTACTTGCTATGTTATGTATTATCCAATGGATCTTTCCAGCAAATAGAGGGGAATAATGACCAAATATTTCAAATATCATTAGAAACCTAATAATTAAACAAGATTACATCAAAGTGCATACATAATTTTGTTAAATCATAAGAACTAGAAGTCTTAATGCTTGAAAACATAGATAAAATAACAATTTACCCATCATGTGCATTAATAACACACGCATCTACGTTTGTGAAAAAAAATTTGGTCCACCTCGCCCCGTACGGTGTAGTTCTCACGGTTCTTACAACTCGAGGTGGTTCTCATTTTAGCGGACCCGTATATATATATATACTATATATATATATATATATATATATGTATATATATATATATAATAAAAACAAATAGTAAAACAACTTAAAACTACCCACAAACTAAACTTAAATTTTAATGCAGAAGAAATATAGATATGATGCACATTATTTGTAGGTTTTAAAATGCCAATTTTACTAAATCTCATATATTAATAAATGAATTTTTTTTGTTGAACATGTGTCACTTCCTGTGTTTTCTCAACTTATTTTTCTATGAATCTCTCATATTAAATAATAATAATAAAATAATAAGGAATAATAGTTTAAAAAAATAGATAAGAATAAATATTTGTTTTTCTATAAATAATTTTAAACAAAATTTTACGTAAGAATAAACATTTGTTTATTTATCTTCTAACTTATAATAAAGTATTCCAAATAATGACACATGGCCTCATTCCTCAATTGGATTTGCATACTTTATGTTTAAAATATCTATTATTTATTTATTATTTTCAGATTACTATAATAAATAATAATAAGATATGCTTAAAAACCGGTTTAATATATTTAATGTTATGAGTTAAGCAAATATTTTTATTCTTTGGCTCTTCTTATCTTATATTGAAACCATAATTCTTTTGATTTATTTTGATTTAATTTCTACTCTTAAGCAAACGAACATTTTGTTTTTTTAATATGTTAATTTCAAATTAGTTCAATAATCTGAATATACCAAACTCGAAACCTTTTTATTCATTAATTAATGAGTTAAATGCTTGGTTGGTCCCTGTGGTTTTCAAAAATTGCAGACTTGGTCCCAGTGGTTTACTAATTACACGCGTGGTCCCAAAACTTGTCAAAAATGCACTCGGTTGGTCCCCAGCCCTAACATCAATTAAATTTCTCAGTTAAGTCCATGTTAAATGACCAAAATACCCTTGCTTATTAACTCTCTTTATAATTTTTGTTTAGTTTTACTTCCATCATCATCTTCATCAGTAGGACCAAGTCATCTTCATCACCATCCTTTCCTTGTTACCAACCTCTGGTTTATGAACAGTTTCGAGATCCGCTCCTACACTAATCTCCATCAACAACCCCTCAATTTTAACGCCCCACACCGAAATCACCAATTCATATATCTACTTATCTATCCCATCTCACATAGCTTAAACCCACTTTCAGATCTGCAGGCCACAACAAAATCAATCGACAGCCGTAAACATTTTCTCAGAAAAACAACTGTAACTAACACGAAACAAAAGTATCGCAAAAGAAGTAGGTACCTGTCATGGATGAGATCGAAACGGTGAAGATCAGATGATATGCAGCCTCAATTTGGATGATTCAACCAGAGAATTCGATACGCCCAAAAACCAGACCTCTGATTCGAAGAGAGAGAGAGAGAGAGAGAGAGACCTGTGTTGGTGGTTCTTGTTTGAGAAGAGAGAGAGAGACCTGTGGAGGTGGTGCTTGTTTTAGAGGTTGAGGTTGAATGTTTCAGAGGTTGAGGTTGAAGAAGAAGGGTAGTTTGGTTATTTGTTTTATATAAATAAGGGTAGTTTGGTAATTTGACATGGACTTAACTGAGAAATTTAACTGATGTTAGGGGTGGGGACCAACCGAGTGCATTTTTGACAAGTTTTGGGACCACGCGTGTAATTAGTAAACCACTGGGATCAAGTCTGCAATTGTTGAAAACCACAGAGACCAACCAAGCATTTAACTCTTAATTAATTATTATAAAAGAATTATTATTTATCTCTAAGTTAATTGTTTATCCATTATTATAATAACTTTATAACTAATATAACACATCATGAAGATTTCATAATACTTTTTTCTTGGGGTTGGGAAGCAGACAAAATTCTATAGAAAAATGTTATAAACATACAAGAGGGTCTTCTCAATACCGATCCCTCTGATCCTAATTCTTCTCTTATTTACTTTATGCATCCTAAAATTCAAAACAATTTGAATATTATAAAGATAGAGCTATACTTGTACATACACATGATGTTGTACAGGAGTTAATGATCGTTTGCTTACACTATTTCATGGCGAAGAAAAAGAATATCTAAGTTCTGATAGTTTATCAGAGTCAAAGTATCTTCATGCAAATTTATATTCATGGTATGTCCTTAAGCCCCTCCCCTCCCCCCCCCCCCCGGTGGTGGGGCGGTATGTCGCGAGAAAGTGAGCCATGGCGCTCCATAACGACGCGCCACACCACTACGGTCGGCGCTATGGGTGCTTAAAATTCAATCCCCGTGAAAATTATAGCGCTGGAGAATTGAGTGGTTCAAAAAATCCGACTGTTACAACGGTCATATTCAATAAATTTTTTTTCCCTAAAATCTCTATATATATCCATTTAATCTTTAACATTTTACACTCAACCAAATCTCAAAAACACCCATTAATCCCACATTTTTACAAAAATAATACTTCTATAATGGGCTCGTCTTCATCGGAAGATTCGTTCACTGATCTTTACTTTACTGAAGATTTTTTTCATCTGAAGAAATCGCGGAGGAAGAAGAAGCGGTTACGAGTGCACGTTCTCTCGCGATTCAAGCCATGCAACACGTAGCCGTTCTCCTCCACGCCTCATTTTGAGGCGCACTTTTATTTTGCGAGACCGTGAAGCCGCAAACGAGCGTTTGATGAAAAATTATTTTGATCCGACACCGGTTCACGGCCCGATGTTTTTAGGCGTCGATTTAGGATGAGCCAAATGTTATTTTTGCGCATTAATGATGATTTGGAAGCTAAGTATGACTACTTCAAGCAAACAATGGATGCGAGAGGATATCTAGGATTCACCTCAATTCAAAAGGTAACTTCCGCGTTACGTATACTGGCCTATGGAAACACGTACGACATCAACGACGAGTATTTGAAGATGGGGGAGGAAACAACACGCGATAGCTTGGAACATTTCTACTTAGGTATATTTTTACTCACTCTTATATATTTAATTTTATTTTAAAGTACAATACAAATAAAATACGGTTATATAAAATTTTAGATTTTTAGGTATAGGCCAGTTATATGGAAAACGTTACTTGGGAAATCCGACTTGGAGAGACCTTAAACAAATATACGTGGTGCATTTAGAAAAACATGGAATACCCGACATGATTGGTAGTTTGGAATGTCGTCAATGGCGTTGGTATAATTGTCCAACCGCATGGCGAGGTCAACATACACGCGGTGACCAGAAATGACCAACGTTGGTTTTACAAGCGGTTGTATCATATGACCTTTGGGTTTGGTCGGCTTTCTTTGGTCTCGCCGGGTGTATGAACGACATTAATACCTTCGAGTGTTCACCATTGCTAGAGGGTTACATTTCTGGCATGATACCGAAATGGGAACGACTACGAGCATGGATACTAGTTGGGCGATGGTGTATACCCGGAGTATTCAAATATTGCGAAAACGTTTTCTGAAACGCTGGATGTGAAAAGACAATATTTTAAAAAACTACTAAAGTCTTCGCGAAAGGACATCGAGAGGTGTTTTGGGGTTCTTCAACAACGATGGCATTTTATTAAAAATCCTTGTCGTATGTGGAATAAGGAAAAATTCGAATGGTCATGTTTGCTTGCATCATAATGCATAATATGATTATAGAAGACGATGGAAAAGCAATATGTTGAAACTATTTTCCAGAAGAGGTCGTTGAAGGAACGCAAGCAACAATGGTAGAGAGAATCTTAAATGCTCAACTATTGCGTTCTAAGGAAATACATAACGCGTTAAAGGCGGATTTGGTCGAGTATGATTGGGCGATTCGCCCAATTCGACACGATGGCGACGTCAAACAAGACTCCGAGGAAGAAGAAGAAGTAGAAGAATTCGAAGTTGGGAACTTTGAAGACAGAGGTTTGGATGACGGAGAAAACGAAGAGGAAGAAGGAGACAACGGCGATGGAGACGGAGATTAAATGTATTGTTTTTTTAATTGTAATGTTTTTATTAAATATTGTAATGTTTTTATAAATTTTATAAAACTGTTTTTTTTAATAAGTTAGAGATTAAATGAAAAAAATTGGAAAATTAATAATTAAGTAATGATGGGTATGAGGCTTTATGACTACACATTCTTGTGATATAACCCTCATAAAGGCCCCTCATTAACTTTTCCGCCACATGTCGCATAATGCCTACCAAGGGGATTTATGACTACACATGACCTAATGGACTTGGACTTTTAGGCTTGCCAAAACATAAATCATTACTAAAGGTTGATGTTCCAACGTTATTAAGAAACATTGATAAAAAAAATATGGTTTATACATTGGAACTCGACTACAGGTCCCATGAATGGCGATCATGTTATTGAGGCACAAATCTTATTTGGAAGTAAAATTGGCGCTCGAAGGTTTATCCCTAGATTTCAATTACTATCCTAAGACAAAACGACTCCGGTTATATTCAAAAAGAAGACAACTTCCTGTTTTGCCATTACGATAAATAAAAATAAAAGATATTCATTATGTAAGGTTGGTTTGTTTCGAAAAAAGCCCGTCTTTACACATGACCAACTATATGTGGCATTGCCCAAAGTAAAATTCCAGTTATGTAAACTTGTACAAACATTACTAAAATTATATAATTTCTATCCTTAAACCCGTGTAATACACGGGTCTAATAACCTAGTATTTAAAATAAAGACAAAAGCTATGAAGATACTTTAGTAACGAAATTAACGGTTGGAATTTAAATTATTTTCTGAAAAATAAATATATTATTTAACCATTCAAAGCAGTTTTTATATTACAAATATACTCCAGTAAAGTAGCATGGTATTATGAACAACATGGAAATGAGGTAAAGTTTACTATGCATTCTCTTCAGCTGCATACAGGGCCTTGATTTCTTCTACATCATCATAGCTTCCCAGGAATACTGGAGATCTTTCATGTATCTTCTTTGGGACCAAATCAAGAGCCTGCCAATAAAACTAATTAATATTTATTTCATTTTATGCTTAATAAATGTCACATTAAATTTTAATTACCCTTTCTTTTCCAGTAAATGACTGCCCTCCAGCTTGTTCCATCAAGAATGACATAGGAAACACTTCATAAAGAACCCTGTTTTTATAAACATTTATATGCGCAACGATAATCATTTTTTTACATCGCGGTATATTCACAAGTTTTTACCTCTGTAGTCATGAAATACTCGAGTACTTGACGTTATGTTCAAGTATGCCGCAAGGCTTGAACTGTACACATTCGACTAACTCCTAACTTTTTATTTTTTAATTTATATGCGTTTTTTTTGTCAAATATCTACTTTTTTCCCATGTTTTGTGATTCGTGGCCATAGAGGTGTAATGTTTTGCGACGTAACCTATAAGTGGATTTCAAAAATGTTTATTCTCGACAATTTCTCTTTAGATTAAGCGGCAAAACAAAACATAGTGAAGTAACTAGATATATATACATTTGTACAAGTTTTGATTATATGTATACATGTACCTTAGTTTTCCACTTGGGCTTTTCCTATCAGCAGGGTACAAAAACACACCCCCATAGAGTAAGGTACGATGAACATCGGCAACCATACTACAACAGTCAACGGATAATATGAAAACATGAGATCATTTGTTAAATAAATACATCATAAATGGAAAAAAAAAAAGTCTTGATCATAAATGATTTGAAGTTGAGTAGAATATGAACATAATAGTATGCATAGTTTGTAATCTGAACATTTTATGATGCAGGATTCAGAATAATGACATAAATCCTGTGTTCACAAGCAAAAAAAAAATACATTTGAAGCATAATGATTTTAGACTTTTGGTAACCATTTTAGAAGTATGGTGACCATATGAAGTGAAATTACATTGATATTAATCGCGATTTTCTGCTAAAAATACCAAAAAAATAATAATAATAATAATAATAATAATCAAGTTACCTTCCAATATATCTTAGAGATTTAGCTGGTGAACCATCCTTTGGGAACTTGCATTTTTCCACAAACCTAAAAATCAGAAAATAATAAATAATTAATTATAAAATAACTTGTCATAAAAAACACCAATTGATAAGGACATAACATGAAGAACATACTTTGCAGTGGGACCATCCCAGTTCTTAGCATTTCCTTCATTAACAGAATAAATCTTTCCTTTCTTTGGGATCTGTATAAGAAGGTGTTAACTTAAAAAAATAAACAAAAATGAACATATGCAATGTAAAATATACATGTAAATATGACATCCAAAGAGAGATTCATTTCATATATACGAGAACCGCATAAACATTTGTACATTTTGTTGTAAATGTAATGCATAAGGCAGTTATGTAACTGTCTATCCCGCTCTCTTTCTAACTTCCATCATATCTTGTTCCGCATGTTTCATTGAACGAACAAGGAGTCGACGACAAAAAGGATAATAAAAGGCTTACCTTAATGTCAGGGTGAGTGAGTATAAACTCTCCTAGAGATGGATCAAGAGTAAATCCATTCACACCAGATCCAGTGCTTAACACAAACTGAAAAAGAATAATATATCAAGAGTAATATAATTAACAAAATCTAATCCTAGAAAACAATCAGATTAATCCAAAATTTACAAAACACGTGTTGAACGAATTCTTCATTGACCACGAAAAAAAAGTAGACAGTTCGCGATACATTTTATATATAACTAACAAATCAAACGGATCAAATAATATTAAGAAGATAAAATTTAGCTAAAAAAGACAGGTTAACAATCACCCACGAAATAAAACTAAAAAATAAAGTTAGTTAAAAGAAAACGAGTCAACAATCACCCACAATGTATTTTTATGCACATAACCTCCTAGATAACTTTATTCAAAAAGTTTTCAGTAATATTTAAATAATATAACTTTTGTAATCATATTTAATACGTTTTTTTCGTAAAAAAAATGTGACGAGTGGGTAGACATTCCATCTACTCTACATTGTTAATGCATAAAACCACCTAAACTATTCTATTAAAAAAAAATCTTGAATATTAATGAAATAATATAACTTCTATAACCATATGTCACACACAAGTTATCCAAAAAAAATAATAAATCTTTTTATCGAAAATAAGTGTTTTGTGTCGACCTATAACCAAGAGATTACCATTTTAACCCGTGACCTGACCCGCCCATTTTCCATTTCTAGAAACGAGATTATTCTCACCGTGCAAGAGCTACCATACATGCAGTATCCAAAACAAATAATAAACCTTTTTATCGAAAATAAGTGTTTTGTGTCGACCTATAACCAAGAGATTACCATTTTTACCCGTGACCTGACCCGCCCAGTTTCCATTTCTAGAAACGAGATTATTCTCACCGTGCAAGAGCTACCATACATGCAGTATCCAGCAGCCAGCATATTCTTTCCGGGCTGAAGTACATCTTCCAAACGCGACTCAGCACCGTCTTTTAACATGTAGACCCCAAAAATCTAGATAAAAGAAATTCAATTTATCATGCTGCAAAAACAAGCTATCTTAAAGAACTTTAATTATATGTCAGTAACTTTTTTAGAATATATACACAACAAAAGTGAAATAGTTTAGATGAGTATCAATTGTCATACAGTCCCTATGGAAACACCACAGTCAATGTTGGAAGATCCATCCAAAGGGTCGAAAACAACGCAATACCTGCATAATTTGCGTATAATTTCTTGAAATATATAACAAAAGAGAGAATGGAGATTATGATTCAAAAACGATATTTTTTTGTCTCACTTTCCGCGTTTGGATGGTTCTACAAAAATCGCTTCCTCATCCTCTTCGGAAACAAGTATGCACTGGAAAAAAAGTGATCGAAGCGGTTAAATAACGAAAAGTGTGATAATATGAAGATAAAGAATATATAGAAATGCTTACTGTTCTGCCACTGCTGACCAATGCCTTCACAAAAACTTCATTTGACAAAACATCTAGTTTCTTTTGTTCTTCTCCCTGAAACCAGAACATGCACATAACATTGTAGAACACTAGTAAAGACTTTGGTGCCAAATTTAATTAATAACTCATGTGTTAGTACTATGATAATCTAATTGTATGAATATTTTTTAAGAGGTTGTATGCGTTAAAAGTGTACATTGCCTAAGAAATAGGTATTTTGGGCGACTTTCAACCAGGGCCGGCCTTGAGAATTCATGTATCCTCTTCGAGCTCGAGAAAATGTGCCCATAGGCCTTAAACGAAATATATAATGTAAACTTGTTTTTTTATACAACCGTTGACAAAATCATAATATTCGAATTATTTTTTCTAGTCAAATGGGTATTGGGCTAACTAAATCTAATGGGCTAACTTCTAAACTTTAAGAATTGTTTTGTAAATGGGCCTATCTTGGTGTTTGTATGGGTATACTAATTAAAAAAATTATAACATATTTATATATCGAAATTAAAAAAAGTGCCCCTCGGAATCACGGGCCCTGGCCGTGGTCCTCCCCGCCCACCCCCAGGGCCGCCCTTGCTTTCAACCAAGTTGTCATGCTCGGCCCGTTTGACCTGTTCCCATTTTAGCTAATTTTTGACTCGGCCCGTTTGACTTCTTCCCAATTTAGCTAACTTTTGACTCTGCCCATTTGAGATAATACACAACCCAAGTCGACTCGTTTACAAGTAAAGGGGTCGAAATTGCAACTTCTAATTTAAGGAGTGTTCTGTTTTGTTAACTTGCCTGCACATTGGTCTCGCCAGCAAGTCCAATGAGTTTAGCTAAACCTGCCTGCACAAGCAAACTTTAGATTATAATAAGTAATAACAGCTTTTTTTTTTGACATTCTCACATCTAGGTCTGCTAAACTAAACGAATATTCATAGATAAACATGAACCTAAAAATCGTGTCACACATATGAACCTGAACACGACATGTGTATTCACGAGTCGACACAAACACGCCCAGTCTAACCCGAGAAAAATGGGTTTGAATATATTTACTTTTTTTCATATTAATATGTTAAAGTTCTGAAATTATATATTATTTTTTTAAGCATATATGTTTATACTATGCCAACTTATTTTTAAACTTTTTGATTTTTTAATTTTGGTATTAAAAAAATCCAAATAGTTTAAGTTACTACATAAAACACGTCCTTTTCTTAAAAAAAAAAAAAGAGTGAATAAATTGGTTATCTGGCCGGCCCACACAAACATGCCCTGTTTGACCCAAGAAAAATGGGTTTAAATATATTTACTTCTTTTTCATATCAATACGTTAAAATTCTAAATTTACATATTATTTCTATTTTTTTGAGTATATATCTTTAAATTATGCCAACTTATTTTAAAACTTTTTTATTTTTAATTTTGGTATTGAAAATACTCAAATAGTTTAAATTATTACATAAAACATATTCTTTTTTTTAAAAATTGGTTATATGGCCGGCACACAAACCCACCAGGAGACACAAACACCACCCATTTAGCTAAATATGTTCACAGGTTCAACCCTATACTGCTTCGAACCCATTTAAACTAAACCCAAGCCCTCCAATTACATGTTATTAGGTTCGTGTCAAGTTTTACAGACTGTGTAACCCCAATAGCACACCATCACTAAGCAAAACGACATAAATCGATCAATTTCTCAAAAAAAAAAAAAACATATTAACAAACTTCCATCACAAAAATCAAGCTCGACGAGTTCAAATCAAACGCCAAGTACAACACGAAGCAAAACATCATATGATCAAAACGCCAATCGGTTATAAAAATCTCAAACATAAGAAAATAAGATGACCTTATTAACAGCAGCACAAACAAACTTGCAACCAAGAACAATGTGACTAAGCAAAATACTAAAATCACCACGCGACTCAGGATGCTTCGACTGCTCATTCAACACAAACCGAGTTATCGTCATCAAATCCGTCTTCATAGCATCAGCAGCATGATCCATCTTTCTCACACAAACACTACAAGATTTTAAATTTTGCTATTTTTTTTATTTGCTTTAAAATCAAACAAGAATGAAGATAATTAGCCTTTTATATGTAACTTGAGAATCAGTGATCCAGTTTATCTTAGGTCAGTGGAAGCTCAGATGACACGTGGCAGATAATTGTCTAACAGAAGCTGGTTGCCGTTATGGAAGTTAGCAGGAGTTGAAAACAAATTTCATTATTCACTTTTTGGCTTGTACTAATGATATGTTTTTTTTTTTCATTTTGGTACTTCTACTTTACAAATATAACACTATAAGACTTTATTTATGAACGAGTAAATTACGATTTTGGCCCATGTGGTTATATCACTTTTACTCTTTTAGCCCAAAAAATAATCTTTTAACATCTGAGCCCCCAACGTCTTTTTTTCTAACCCTTTTGGCCCCTAACACTAACCCCCATCCATTTACTTTTAGGGGCCAAAAGGGTTAGAAAAAAAGACGTTGAGGGCCAAAAGGGTTAGAAAAAAAGACGTTGGGGCTCAGATGTTAAAAAATTCATTTTTGGACTAAAAGGGTAAAAGTGATATAACCACAGGGGCCAAAATCGTAATTTACTCTTTATGAACCTTTGAAGTTTGAACAATACATGTAAGACACAACTAATAAACTTTGAACAAAAAAAATGTGCTAGTTTTTCTAGTGATGGATAATTTTTAACAAGAGACACTACTCGAACCGTAGCTAATAGCTTGTAAAGTTGAATCGGATAAATTCGTTATCCATAGTTGTGGAGCGTTGGATTCTCCTTCAACGTTATAAGCGTACGATGGCCATTTGACGTTGTTTCCACATGGGTGTGACATGTTCGTTTTGAGCGTCTTTTGAGTTCTCTCGAGAACTAAAAGACTGGAAAATGTGGAATAACTGTTTCCCACAAATACGTCGGCCCTTAAGCAAACTTCGTAGTCTATGGCTGCTTGGATTAGATATGGATGTTTTTTGTAAAGATCGGTTAATCCTAAGCGTTTTTTGTCAACCGGATGCATGCCTTCTTTCCAACCGTTTAAGATTGAATTGTCTTCAAGAAGCTCATTAGCCACGGCGAGATAAAGAGTTGTTGGTGGTTTTAGGGTCGGAATGTTTGCTACTCTAGTTGTAATCTCCTCTTTACTACTACAAATGTTTGATACATTTGATCTTTGTTCTAGTTTTTTACAATGTATCATCCAATCTTTTTCGATCCTCATATGGATTGCCACATATGGCGTTTGTTGCGAAGAATTGTGTGTTATTTCACTTCCAAACTCTCTAATCTTCGACACGACCTCATTTGCTTCTTTTAAGATTTCATCTACTAAAACCAAACATTCAAACACCTTTGCATAGTCGCTAACGGGCCAATGATCATGCCATAGAAATGGGTTCTTCCCAACTACTCGAATGGTCTCATACGCATCATAATCTCGCTTGCTAAACTCTTTTAACTGATCAAGATCTCTTTCAAGTGTCCATCTCCTACCACTACCCTTTTGAACCTCGATTAAGTTGCTTCGATTCCCAACATCCGAATATCGACTCACGCTCACAAACCCATCGCAAAGAGAATTAAATCTCTCAAAGTTGAAGACTTTATCGAACGAAATAGGCTGCAACTGATCGATTTCTTTGTAAAACAAAGACGCGCTTAAACTAGGCATTAGAAGAGATCTATTTAACATTCTAGCAGTTAAACAAGCTCTTGCAAAAGCAATCTTTTGATTGTTTAATCCCCAAACAATCTGAGGCACCTCTAAGAACTTCATTCTTACATTATTCCCCGGTATGAATTCGCCATATTCAAACACACGAACCGAAATGGAGTTGGGGAGTAAAAGACTTCTGATGATCAAAGCCATTACAATCAAGAACAAACACTTTGTTACCAAAGAATTCATCTAATGAAACTCAACAGACTTCAACAACATAGCAATTGCACCCGCACCCGCAAATTTAAGCCGATTTCTCACCTGAATTCGACTAGAATTTCATGAATCTATATGCCAAATTCTTGTTAGTATTTAAACAAAAAGATGGTGTGCATCCAACTGCATATCAAAAAAAAAAAAAAAAAAAAAAGGATTAATATGCTTGGACCCAATTGGGGTACAAATCATGTGCATTCAACTGAATTTGATGAAACAAAAAGAGAACAAATGGAATGAAGACAAAGAAACAAAAAGAATAAAGATAAAAAACCATCACAATCTTGACAACATGATCTGCAGATCTGGTTTGTTCCATTGTTTTCTTTCATTTGTTGAACCATGCTACCATAGTACAAATAATTATCAAAGTTTGTTTTGGGAAAGAATCAAGAAATCATAGTTTTTCTTAAAAGGGGTCTAATTTACTCTTAATTCTACATTATTGTTTAATGTTTTTCTTAAAAGGAGTCTAATTTACTCTTAATTCTATATTATTGTTTAATAGGAGACTTGAACCCAATACTTCTTGGGAAGTGTAACAATTTTACACCTTTGGATATCGCTAGGTCAGGGGAGTGGGGGTGGTCCGTGATGGACACTCCATCACTCGTGAAACAATCACGAACACCGCCGCCACCATACTCTATGACGAGTGATAGTTTAACTCGTTGATAATATCACGCGTTGAAGATTGTTGAATGTATGTGTATGACTTGTACATTGTGTATTAATACTTGTACATTGGAATCCCATCACTAGTGATGACCACCGCCACTACAATTCTATCACTAGTGATAGAATAGTGGGTGATGACATGGCATGAGTTGATTGGATATTGGGAGTGATAGAATTCTATCACTAGTGACCACCCCCTCCCCCCTCATAGGCCATTTGGTATAAATCATAGTTGATAAAGATTTTGTTGGAAAACGTATTGAGTTGTGATAAACGTACCCCATTCCTGATGTTTGCAATACGTCTCATCCCATACTAAACCAGTTACATCATCTTTCTACTTCTGAAGGTACATTCAGCATAAGTCTCACCCAAAAATATCATCAATATATATATATATATATATATATATATATATATATAGGGTGGGGTTCTAGAGTGAACAAGGGTTAACTTGTGAACAAAGTGAACAAATCCTAGCCATTGGTTTTGTTAGATCTTGAGATTAGATTGAAATCTTATTTATTAATTATGTATTAAAAAAAAAAGGTGTAATTTAATGGTAGGGATAATTATGTAATATCACAATCTTTTAAATATGGAAACAATAAACAGATTATGAGTATTTGATTGAGAGATATCTTTTCCCCCGTAATCCTAGCTACCTATTCTAACTATAAGGCCTTGAAACTCGTAAATAATCATAATCAAAAAACAAGAAACCCCTCCACAATATCGACGATTGCTTGTTTCCCCCAAATCGGCTATTAGTAGGAAGAAAATGGTTAAGAAATCAGGCGACGCAAGAGAAGTGAAGGTTGAAGACGGTAATTTTATACTTCAGTGTACTGATTATTCATGGCTATGAGTCTATTATTCATGTTTTTATGAGAATAAAAAAATTAGGGTTTGTTCAATCGGTTTTTTTGTAATGAATAAGTTGTTGTGTTATAGGTTTAGTAAAGCGATTGACGATTTGGATTGAATATGTTTTCCCATGTTTTCCCATGTTTTCATTCGTTGTGATGAGCATCACAACCCATCGGAAGGTGGGTTCGAAATGGGTTGATCGACGGTGGACTATGTCGCCGGAAAATCTTTAGGGTAGTGTTGGGTTGGGGGATGCATTTGTTCAACGTAATTAGTAGTTATTATTGTTTGGTACACTTGTGTTTATGGTAGATACAGAGAGTTTATATTTGTTGTTCTGAAAAGGTAAGTATAAGTAGAAGTAGACAAGTGTATTTCATCAGTTTAATGTGTTCAACAGATTGGTTTGAGTGAAAAATGAGTGTGTTTTTTTTCATAGAGATATTAAAAAGAAAAGGGTATAGTTGGAGTACACAAGTGTATCCTTCTGGTTTGAGTACACCGGTGTTTATGGTGGATACATGTAGTGTATCTCTATGTTGTTCAGTAAAGTAAATATAGTTACGAGTACACAAGTGAATTTATTGACTAATGGTGATGAAATTTTGTCTATGTACACCTATGTACTGTAGTTTATTAGGATATATAATGGTTGTTTTAAACTGAGTTATATAATTGGGGTCCATATAATAACTGAATATACAATTGTTCTGTACATGTATGTACAAACATTGTATTTAGCTGTTACTAGTTAATAAATGTTTTTAATTTTGTTTCTCTATTTTGGTATGTGTAGTTGTTTTACCTGGATAGCACCACGTGTCCAGGATTCGTAGGAGATCGTGAGCAAGCTCCAATCATGTTTTGGACAAAAGAGATGATGAGTAAGCGGAAGGAATTGGAGATAACGAACGGGGGATTTGGACTGGGTGATGTTAGGGAGTTATACGCTGATGAACAAGAGTATGACCAAGAAAGTGAAGACGAAGTGGTAGATCTGTCAAAAGGAGACGAAGAAAAAAAAAGTGCGGGATTTGATGGGATGACGCTTGAGGTATGGTTTTGTTGATATCAAGTAATTTAAAAACATTCGTATCTTATGTAGATTAAAAAAGTAGATTATTGATGGGATATGTTAGGAGTGCATTGCTGGATTGTTTGGGATGTTGGATGAGGCAGAAGGGTTGAAGAGTAGGGTGGAGGATGCTGTTGCCCAAGTGGCAGCTCGTTTCCCGAATAGTGAGGGTCTCTTGCCGGTGCTGGAACGGTACAAGTCGATGTTTAGCAAAAGTGTTGTCGATGATAAGGTTGGACCTTCCGGAGTAAATTCACACGATGGACGGAGGAAAGGTATGTTTTTGCAGATCATGTACACTTTTACGTTATATAATATAATTAAGGAAAAGTCATATGTACTCTGACCGTTAAATGTGTGTAGATAACGTTACTATGAGAGGAAACAATAATAGTGTGGCCGATGAAGAAGATGGGTTCTCGACTCCGCATATTGCATCCACGTTTACGCAGGATGTTGTTATGTACACTGATGTACTTGAGGATGTTATTACAGGTGCGTATGATACGCAACGGATGGATGACATGCCTTCATTCGACTTAGGGCTGTCGCAACCTCTTCCAAGTACACAAGAGTTGGTGACGTTAGGAGAAGAACCTGAGAGAAATGTTGAACCGGAATCTGTTGTTGGTGGGAAAGGAAAAAGGAAAAAACAAATGTCGAAGTACGGGAAATCTCCATTTATGTTACGAGCTGTGGACATTAAGACATGGATGCAATCAAAAGATAAAGTAATTTGGAGATACTTGGCCTCGTGTGTAGAAGATACACAATATGTTGTACACAATAAACTGATGAACTTCACTGGTATACTTCTACGTATACTTACTCTTCTGAAAAACATATATAAACTTTCTGTGTCTACCATAAACACAAGTGTACCAAACAGTATAAACTACTAATTACGTTGTACACATGCATTCCCCAACCCAGCTCTACCCTAAAAATATATTTTGAAAAGAAAATGAAGTGGACTAAAGGGATGAATACATTGTTATGAGTCGGGAAAAAATGAAGATGTACACCAGTGTAAGAAGCTTAATACACACATGTAACTTGAGTGGAAAACACTCGTGCATATGCAGTTTTACTTAAGATTCCTTGTAGGTAATGATTGGATATGAGTTATGTGTATATTGGCTTCTCATAAGTAAATGAAATGGTGTAAATGAAAATACGGCAGAGTATGAAGTTGAATTTGAGTTATTTAATACATCACAGTAAGAGTGTTTGTAACGGGTAAGTACATATTTTTAAAATAACTGAAAACAATAGTGTGTATGCATTCGTTTTGAAGCTGCCATTTGGTTGAAGATGGATAACATGTTATACTTGGTGTATATGCAGTCTTAATGACACTGCCTTGGTGCATGTTTTGGTTGTTATAGATTAACATATCCAATAAGGATTCAGTAAAAACAATCACCAACGTATGTCTTTAACACAAACAAATTCAACAAAATGATCAAACTTAACAAAAGACAGTGTTTTTTGCACGATTAAGCTAATCATCGCTAGCGTTGCCATCCCTATCAGTTTCGTCCGATTCAATCTCCATGTCTTCTTCATCTTCGTCTTCAGCGGCATCCTCATCTGTAGACGAGTCATCCTTAGATGGCTTTCCTTTTTTTAAAGGGCAATTCCTTTTGTCGTGTGTTCTAACTCGTTTTCCACAATAATTACATTGCCTTCGTTTTTTCTTGCCAGCTTTTATTGCTTTTTCTCGCGGACCAATCGGTCTTTTGTGCTTCCCACAACCCTTGTTACGAATTTTCTTGGGTGCCGTACACGAGATCTCGTCCGGCTCAGTGTGGGCAATAACTTCTTGAATTGCTAGACCCTTTCTATGAATTTCTGTATCATAAGGAACTTCAGCAAATATCTTATCTTTAAGTGCCTGAATATGTGAGTCTAGTTCCTCTAGTTTGTCAATGTTGCCCCGTACACGATCTCTACACATATCCATGTTTTCTAAGATTCTTCGCCATAATACTGCACTCCTAGATTGGTCTACGGATAACCTGTTCTCCAAACTATGCACAACACCCGGAAGAGCATTTCGTCTCCATCTCGGGTGAATGTATCTGGCTGGGATCTCATGAATATTATGGCTTCTAAAGACACAAAACACGTGGCGACATAGATATCCATCACGAGTGAAACCATTGCAAGCACAAGAAACCGATAGGTCTTCCTTGTTAAAGGTCACCTAATAAAAAGGTGGTTGATATGCTGGTTAGTATGACTTCAGTGAGTGATATACACTGATGTACGTTAAAAATAACATAACGAATAAAGAAAGCAGAATACGAGATTAGGTAGTAATCATGTTAAGTAGTGCAATTTGGCTAACCTTGAACTCGTTTACAACTTCCTTTTCATGATCTAGATGTGCAACAGTAAAACAATGAATGCCATCAACCAGGGACCGTTCGGCAATGTAACTAAATTCTGTACCATTGAAAATTTGCTTTTGAACCTCGTAGAAAATTTTCCTTGTATAAACAAGGTTCGCGTGACGTTCAATCTTGTAGGTTGTTTTGTATTTTTCTGGGTTGGTAATCTCAGTATGATTGCAAAGTTCCCTTTGCTTGTTTCTTAACCCATCGATGGACGTGTCATAACATAACATGAATTGAACCAGTGTATTATGTGCGCTGGAGTCTGCTTTAAACATGTGGTTCGCACTTTCGCATCTGGATGTGGTTTTCATTAAAGTACTCATGGGTATTTCACGGAAGTAACCTGGAATCCATTGCTCCCGAATTGCGAACATCTCTGTCAACCATTTATGAGACTCTAACCCATATTCTGCGATCAATGAATTCCACCTTTGCTCGAACGTCTCAGGTTTGATATAGACGTTCCAAACAAGCTTGTGAAATTTCTCCTTAATCTCTATATTTGTCAAGTTGTCCCCCTTTATCTATTTTTTGGTAACCAGAAAAGAAAAAGTTATCATAGTCGAAATAAAAACAGGTAAGTGTTGCAAAATAAAGATATGAAAAAATGGACACCAGTGTATGATGCTACGTGTACACTAGTGTACCAAAAAAGGTTATAATCATAAAGTTTGTAAAGAAATACCTTAGATGGTATCTTTTGAACTATATGCCACATACATAGCCGATGATGCGATTGGTTGAATACGTTGCTAACCGCTTGTTTCATGGCACAATCCTGATCGGTTAGAACCAAAAGAGGTTGTCTGCCGTTATGAGCTTGGAGAAATTTTTGAAGAAGCCAAGTGTATGACTCGATTGTCTCGTTATGAAGTAGCCCAGCACCAAATATCGTGCATTTTTTGTGATGATCCACACCAGTAAATGGAACAAAAATCATATCGTACCTGTAACAAAAAATAAATTATAACACGTAAATGTAAATAACTAAAGAATTATAATATGGGAATTTATAACTTACATGTTCGTGTGGTACGTTGCATCAAAAGCCAAAACATCCCCAAATGCTTGGTAATTCATTTTCGAAACATTATCACACCAAAAAATCAACTGGAGCTCCGTGTCAACAATTTGGGTATCAAAGGTATAATTTTCTTTGTTCTTGCATCTTGCGTTCATTTTGTCAACTAACATTTGGGCGTCTCTTTCACCAATGAAATCTCGTATATCTCTACCACAATTTTTATAGTCAACAACGGTACCCTGGACGGCATGATGGCCACCTTTTATGACAACCTGAAGTTTGTGGGATTTCGTGGGACCAATGTTAGCATTACGGCATTTTGCTATAAACTCGGTGGTGGAAAAATCAAGCTTCCTCTTCTTCAGAGATAAATCAAGGTTTTCAGGAGACGTAAAACCATGGTTATGTTGTTCTACCCATTTATATAATTCTATCTCATCTGTAGCCTTCACACGTTTAAATTTCACACAGGCTTTACAGTCTGTAACTTTTATATTTGATCGTCTTTTAGGGGAAATATTATCAACCTCAGACGTATGACCATCGGTGTCTTTAGGCTTGTTGGCTCTAGAACACAAGACATATCGCAGATTCGTTATTACTTTGTCGCCGATCTTTTCTTTCTTAGAAGTACCCAACCGTGTACAAAAACCCGCAAGTTGTGCATATTCCTCATACATTGCAATAGCAGCTTCAATCGAACTAAATCTCGCTTTGACAACAGGTTTGAAACCCGGCGGAACAACTGGCGTCCAATACCTAGTGCCGTTAGGTGTTTCGTAAACATTGCTAGCAACTGACTCTGATAATTAATATAGAAAACAAGTGTAGTTAATTAAGCATGAGAAAGTGAGTTATACAAATGAATGTATAAAAAAAAAAGCTAGCAACATCCCATAAGTGATCAGTACATATTGTCTATAAGCTACTGCTGTTCTGATATACACTGATATACATCTGTAAATAATACATCCAATATCTCAGGAGTGATCAGTACATTAGTGTACATGCACATTGATCTTAACATACAAACAATTCAGTTACAACACGAAATCTGTAAACAAAACACTGAAATCTGTAAAACAAATCATGATAAACCACAAAAAACATAGTAAAGAAAACGGAATAATTATCGTTAAAAGCCATGCAGATAAAATTAACGACAAAGAACTGGAAGAAGCATTACTACAAACTGTAATTGAAGATTCAGATGCAAAAAAAAACGGAGAAACATATAAAAAAAACTGAACCTGGACGATTCATGGTGGTGTAAAAAACTGGATTTAATTCATCTTGTTCGATTGGGTCTCGTCCATTCAAGCCGCTGCTAGAACCACCCTCCATGATCGACGCCGAGTTTGAGGAATTCTCAGGGTTTGAGCGTTTCAAAAATTGGATTAGTAAAAGAAATAATTTGAATATAATTATAAAAGATCACGTGTATTATGCTAGAATATAGGATTTGTAACTGAATGTATATTATGGAAAGGAATTTAAAAAAAAAATAATTTATATAATTACAATCTTGCCCTAATGATCAATGATTAAAACCAATGGTTGAGATTAGTTCACAAGGTTCACAACCATGGATGTTGTTCACTCATGATCCCTATCCTATATATATATATATAGGGGACCGCTAAAATGAGAACCACCTCGAGTTGTAAGAACTGTGAGAACTACACCGTACGGGGCGAGGTGGACCAAATTTTTTTTTCATAAACGTAGATGCGTGTATTATAAACACATTTGTAAAAAAAAATCAAAAAAAAATGTCGTGTGTGTAGTTTTGAGCACCACAAGTTTGTGTTTACGGGTACCGTAAATTTAACCGGAAAATTTACGGTACCCGTAAACACAAACTTGTGGTGCTCAAAACTACACACACGACATTTTTTTTTTTGAATTTTTTTTTACAAATGTGCTTATAATACACGCATCTACGTTTATGAAAAAAAATTTGGCCCACCTCGCCCCGGATCAAGTAGTTCTCACGGTTCTTACAACTCGAGTTGGTTCTCATTTTAGCGGGCACTTATATATATAGAGAGTTAGGATCCTGTAAAAAAGGCTCAAAGTGTGAGAAAGGTAAGAAAGAATCTCAGCCATTAGATCTTTTGATCTAATGGTTGAGATCAATAGGGACCAAAATGTAAAATATTTTTATTAATTTGGATTGAATTGAAATATCTAGGGGCAATAAAGTCTTTATATCCATTCAAAATAGGTAACTGTAATCAAAATCCCTACAATTTCGATCTCTCTCTCCAATCGCACGACCAGAGCTCTCTCTCTTCAAATTCGATCTATCTCTCTACATTGCAGTGGTGCCGGATCGACAGTGGTGGTGCGACGCTGGTGGTGCGGCGGTGGTGGTGCAACGCTGGTGGTGCGGCGGTGGTGGGTGCCGGGTCGGCAGTGGTGGTGAGACGCTTGTTGACATTTAAACGGACTGATCTCGCCGGTTAGTCGCCGGAGACAGTGACGGAAATCTCTTTGCCGGAAGTGGAGAAGATGATACAGAGGTGTTATATTTTCTTTACTGAATGGTGTTATATCTTGTACTGAATGGTGTTATTTTGTGTACTGAATGGTGTTATTTTTCTTTTTCTGAATGGTGTTATTTTTCTTTTTTTAATGGTGTTTTTTTTCTTTTTTGAATGGTGTTATTTTTCTTTTCTTAATGGTGTTTTTTTCTTTTCTGAATGGTGTTATTTTCTTTTTCTGAATGGTGTTATATTTCTTTACTGAATGGTGTTATATTCTTGTACTGAATGGTGTTATATTATTTACTGCTGAATGGTATTTTTTTGTGCTAAATGGTGTTATATTTGTGCTGAATGATGTTATTTTTGTGTGAATAATGTTTTTTTTTTTGTGCTGAATGGTGTTATATTTTGTGCTGAATGATGTTATTTTTTTGTGAATGGTGTTTTTTTTGTGCTGAATGGTATTATATTTTGTTTACTGAATGGTGTTATATTTTTTTGTAAAAACACCATGAATTGAACTATGAATTTATTTATAACACCATGTCATGAACATGCTCTGATTATGGACGGTTACAAGTCCTTAAATCAAGGATTTTCTCTCTCCAAATCCTTAAATCAAGGATTGACATATTTGAATTTGTTAATGCATTTACAATTATACCCTTTTCAATTAATTTAGATCTAATTGCTGAGATTCTTTCTTACCTATCTCACACTTTCTCACCCTATATATATATATATATATATATGTTTGTGTTGTTATTTTTGAAGTCTTGAAAATGCGTATATGAATGACGGATTAAAATCCCCAAGCTCATGTAAGAGCACCTCCAGTGGTCTTCAGTGGTGGACCTAGGAATTTTTTCCTGGGGGTACGGAATAATTTCAAAGATTTTAGGCCCCTATTTGTATAAAAATATCGGTTCATAGCGAGTCTGGTCGGATCATGTAAGACAAAAGAACATCAAACTAAAATTTATAAATCATCAAAAACACGTCAAATGTCATTACAAATTACAAACGTATTTAAAATTGTGCCCAACAGGGTTTTTTTTTTTTTTGAAATATATCCAAAATATCATCTAAAGATGCTAAACACGCCATAAGTTCATTACATTCTTACTCATTGTTCCTAACACATATAATTTGCTCCATAAGTTTATAAAACAACACTAAACACTTAGACAAAATAAACAATCATGTTCAACCATAGCCCATAACTTTCAATTATATTTTTAAACATTCAAGCTCTAATAACTAATCATTTAAACAAACAAAGCTATAAATAAAACAACAAATCATTTAACTACAAGTCTAGAACAACAAAAAAATCAAAAAATATAAAAAGATTAAACCCTTACACATCTACATTTTCTCCTAATCATCACATAAAACAAAATAAATAAATAAACCATACTAGTTCTATATTGGAATTCTGACGTAATATGGGTCGGTTGGACCGGAATTTTGGTTTTTCCAGTAAAAAAAGCCACCAGGTCGTGAGCAGCGGCGTCAAGTCGCTGGGAGTTTTTTTGGGGGCGGGATTTGGAAATGGAATGGGTGGATGGGTTTGGGTTATTTTATTTAGTTCAAATTTCTTTAGGTTGGGTTTGGGCTTGTGTTAATAAAAATTGATTGCAGATTGGGCTTTGATTGGATTAAATAATTAAGTGAATAAGTGGTTAATAATTATTTTTTTTCTAAGTGGGGCGGTTGAAAATTTTCAAGGGGTGCGGGTGAAAAATTCCAAGGGGTGCGGTCGGGATTTCCGGCGAAAAATAACACTAATTTTTTTTTTTCATGGGGTGTGCCCGCCCACCCTTGGCTTAGGGTGGGTACGCCCCTGGTGGTCTTATGTGGCATGTGTCCGCGTTTACCTTTCTCGTAGGGGCGTCTCTGAGAATTCATGTACGTTGTTGGAGCTCGAAAAATGTGTCATTCCGTAATGTTTTATTATTATTATTATTATTATTTTAAATCAAATAGGTATTGGGCTCACTAAACCTAATACCAGTGTGCTAACTTCTAAACCATAAAAATTGTTTTGTAAATAACTCTATCTTGGAGTTTGTATGAGTATACTAATTAAAAGAATAGCATATATATCAAATTTAAAAAAAAAACATGTGCCCCTCGAAATCACGGGCCATGTGCGGTGGTCCTTCCCGCACACCCTCATCACCGCCCAGTGTATGGGGACCGCACACACAAACCTACTTTTTATATATATTTGTTATATAAAACTATAAAAGTTGAGTGTGAGATGGAGGTTTGTAATGGTTTGTTGTTGGAGGAAAACTGAAAACTTGTACCATCATCAGTTTAAATCTAATGTGGCATGCTAATCTAACGGTTTATAAACAAGGACGGTTACTACCACATTTGATGCTCTAAGTTGGATTTTGCTCTAAAATGTAATTTAATTATTAGTTTGTAACAACTCATTAAACCTAAATAAAACTATTTATATCAAAATGTTTAATTGCATATCAATGATTGATCAACTACACACGCCATAAAATGTGTACTCTTGCTGACTAGCTTTGCTCATCTATGTAAGGTTGTACCTTAAAAAAGACATCATGTACGTTTTAAGATAAGCTTATCAAACAAGTACATAAGTCAAATTCTTAACTTTTTTGTTATTTCTACTTTTACTTTATAATATAACTAGAGATAAATACATAAATAGTTCATATGGTTCGGTACTAGTAATATCTATATGGTCTTAGTTTTCAAGTTTATACATTGATCAAATGTTTGTAGATCAATTCGAGTTTTTTATAAGACTTCTTACGTGTAGCCTCCATTTACCGCTTATGTATTTATATTTTTGTATTAGGGTTTGATCACCAAAAAGTACTTTAAGTGGTCGTGGCATACATCCATTTAGGTTTCTTGAATTTCATGAGTTCGCTTAGACCATTGGGTGTGGTTTGGTTAGTTTTTTTGGGGACTACCCGTCACGTAGGCGTCACATCACCAAGGGTGGAGGACCATCTCCTTAGGGACTACCCAATGATGTGGAGGACTACCCAACTTAATAAAAAACCAATATATAATAAAGGAGAGAGAGAGAGAGGCCCACCAAATTACAAGTTCAGCCAACCACCATGCTCGTCCCTTCCGTCTTCCTGCAACCGTTTGTGACGTGACAAGCCCCAAGGGGGCGGTGTGCGACGTGGGAGACGAACCGAGATGGGGAGGGGACGACCCCCATACCCCATGGTCTTATAGAAATCAATGTAGTTTCTTCAACATATTGCAAAAAAAAAAAATACACAATTTCTCTTTTTATGTGTGCTATTATACGATGATCATTGTTTAGGAACAAATCAGAGTTTCTGGTCAGTATTAAGGAATGGTTGCGGACAAGTGGGAGGTGGTGTCACCAGAAAGAAAGAAAGAAAGAAAGAAAGAAAGGAATGAATGAAGGTCGGTGGTCGTGGGGAAAAGGGGGGTAGGGCTCTTGTGATCTTGGGGTGGGATAAGACTTAGGGACCATTCGGTCCTGAGTTTGATTCTCACAAGAGGGGTTTTCCTAAATTTATTGAGTTTCCCCCTGAATTGGTGTATATGCATCATCGCCTAGTGGAAATGGATATGATCGGGTGGTTTCGCTGATGGCACGATGATACTCCAGTGGTCAATCAGTGATACAAACTTGCCGTTAAAAAAATATAGAGTAAATTACGATTTTGGCCCCTGTGGTTATATCACTTTTACCCTTTTAGCCGAAAAGGATTCT
Source organism: Helianthus tuberosus (assembly GCA_030545235.1). Lineage (NCBI taxonomy): Eukaryota > Viridiplantae > Streptophyta > Magnoliopsida > Asterales > Asteraceae > Helianthus > Helianthus tuberosus. The sequence goes on from CM060378.1 coordinate 6,062,588, forward strand.
TTTAACATCTGATCCCCAACGTCTTTTTTTCTAACCCTTTTGACCCCTAACACTAACCCCATCCATTTACTTTTAGGGGCCAAAAGAGTTAGAAAAAAAGACGTTGTGGCCAAAAGGGTTAGAAAAAAAGACATTGGGGGTTCAGATGTTAAACATTTCTTTTTTTGGGCTAAAAGGGTAAAAGTGATATTACCATAAAGGCCAAAATAGTAATTTACTCAAAAATATATTAAGAGTAAATTATGTTTTTGGCCCTTGTGGTTATATCACTTTTACTATATTAGCCCAAAATAAGTTTTTTTAACATATGTGCCCCTATGGTCTCTATAACTAACTATTTTGGCCCCTGAGTCTAACCAAACCCCGAACTCTGGTTAATTATTAGTCACATGGCAGGCACATGATGGGTATAATGGTAATTTCCCCTCCCCTTTAAATCTAATTTCTATCATATCATCTGCAAATCACACACACCTTATCTTCAAGAACACAACATCATCTTCATCTCTTTATCCTTCCCCTCTTCACTCTCTCAAAACCCTTGCCCAACTTCCCTATTTTTTTTACAACACAATCCACCCAACCTGTACATCAAATCAAAACTCACATCTCTTTAAGATAGAAAACATAAACATATTCGGATTAGAGAACAGGCCTAGATACTGGCAGCCGACGGCGCCCGGAGGCTTGATAACGTTGGATAAGACGAAGGTGATGCCGAAGCCGGGACTGGAGGGGATTTCGGGGAGGATTAAAAAGATGAATTGGGTTGAGAAGGTGGTGAGGTTGTTGGAGTTTGGTTCGAGGATTTGGATTGTGGTTGAGTAAAAGGCTCGACTGATGGACCACTGGTTCGAGTCGTTGGATAGGCGGATGGCAGGTGGTTTGATGCGGGCGTCACAGAGTAGTAAGAGGTTTGTGGTGTCGTTAAAGGAGTTGAAAAGTAAGTCAACGCCCAACGGTGGTGGTGGGTGGTGGAGATAGAAGGAGGTTCACGACAAGATGTTCTTGAATTTGGGAAGAAAAGATGTTCGTTGAAGATCTGGGTTAGATCTGGTTGAAGATCTAGTTTTGTTTAGGGGATAATGATAATGGTTGAATTTGGGTTTTGTTTAGGGGATGAGGATGATGGTTGAAGATCTGGGTTAGATCTGGTTGAAGATCTGGTTTTCGTTGAAGGTGGTCATGTTCTTGAAGATCTGGATTTGAAGATGATGTTTTCTTGAAGATGATGATGTGTTCTTGAAGATCTAGGTTAGAAGATGATGATGTTCTTGAAGATTTGGGTTAGATTTAAAGGGGAGGAGAGATTACAAAAATACCCATCATGTGACTTGCATGTGACAAATAATTAACCAGGGTAAGGGATGGAGTTAGACTCAGGGGCCAAAATAGTTAGTTATAGAGACCATAGAGGCACAGATGTTAAAAAATCTTATTTTGGATTAATATAGTAAAAGTGATATAACCACAGGGGCCAAAAACGTAATTTACTCATATATTAATGATGTTTTGATATTTTAAAACAGTTTAAAAAACTAATAGAAATTACAGTTAGATCTCAAACTTTACATGATCTAAACATATAACTTTTTAAAACTTAGAACCTTAAAAATATGTAGCACAAACCATAATTTATTTAGCGCTATAATTTATTTTTTATAAAAATTGCTTATAAATTAGTTATAGACTTTAATAGTTTCAAAACATTGTTCAAAAAAATAGTTTCACAAGGTAGAAGTATATTGATGTGTCGTTGGATCGCTTACAGTCTAAAGATCACATTTCGCAAGGTTGTTGCATCTTTCTAATTTCGTATGTGGGCGCGAATATTAACCTTGTTCGGAATTGGAAACCTACTGTTGATCTTTTCAATGATAGGTTATCTATTTGGAAAGCAAAAAAAATTGTCTTATGGTGTCACACCCCGACCACGTTAAACAACAAGACGTGGCGGAAACGTCGGGGAGTGTTGTAACATAATCATTGTTTCACAACCATGGATTAAATAATTTCGTTTTTTGAATTAATGAACTCATTGTTTTATTACAAATCAAATAATTACAATTATTGTCTTTCAAGTTTTAAAGTCGCTAAGGCACGAGTCCATCCTATGTATAGCATGTATCAACAATCATCACAAAGCAGCACCTGAAACATGTGTAAAAATAGGTACGTCAGCATAAAAATGCCTGTGAGATACATAGGTTTTATTAATGCATGACTCATGACTTGTAAGTTTAAAAGAATGTTTTAAAAATAGTCATGAACTTAAGAATGTTTTCTTTATAAATCATGCGGATATTTATAAGAAATCTAATGATATAAAAGAATGATGCATAAATAAATAATTTAAATAAAATGAGTTGATAAAATAATGTTTTGATAAAAAAGTTTGTAGTATATATAAAAATATACTTTGGTTTTAAGAAAATCGAATAAGTAATATATTAAAATATATTTTAGTTCCAAAATCGTTAAACAGATAGTATATTAAATATACTTTAGTCGTCAAAATAATCGTTTTCGGTAGTATATCAAAAGTATACTTTGGTTTTATAAATAACATATTAAACTATGCTTTGGTTTTATAACTAACATATCAAACTATATTTTAAGAATTAACAAAATATATGTTGTTTTGTACAATATCACACATGAGAGTATATCAAACTATACCTTTGGGAGTATAACAAAATATACAACAAAAGTGTGATTTTAGAATTCATTCAGACCTTAATGTATCAAAATACACCTTGGAGACTATAGGAATACCACGAAGGCAATCCCTATTTGGATAAAATATCGGTTTCTGACATTCCATAAACAACAGGAATGGGGTGTCAAATCCTATAGCGCTATATCATACTACCAATCTGTCTGGTGAACATAAAATAAGTACAATTCAACAATTAATTTTACGATCTTTGAAAAATCAGTGTTTAAACCATAAATAATCATTCAGTTCGTCAAAAGATAAGTACTAATATGTATAATCAATTATACTTTGAAATCATGAATATAATAAATAGATACACATGCTTCACCCCAAAACATTGAAAACAGTAAAAGAGGGGACTATGTACTCACTTGAGGATGCTTAGAAGTCTTGAACAACAACCAAGCAAAGCTAGAGGGATCACGGAATCAAACGGCACCTAATATTGGTAACTAAGTAAGTAGACTTGACCTAAATCGGAAGATCGGATAGAATGAGGTCTTGTAAACCAAATGAGTATTGGAACTCATGTGACATGGTTTAACAAAGCCTATATTCTAAATCGGAACCTATTCTAAGTGCTTTCGACCCGTTACGACCCATTAAGGTAGCTTACGCTACTTTAGCGCGTCGTTTGCGTAAAACGCGTTCGAGACGTCTAACTAGTCCTATGACAAGTATTATATGCCTAAACATGTTTAATTTTGTTGCATAATTAGTTAGGTGATAAATGTTTAGGTTACATATGCTTAAAATCCAATTATGCATGAAAAGGGCATTTTGGTCATTTACCTAAGGCATATAAACTACCTATCATACAACTACTTAAACTATGTGACCATAAGGTATAACCTCGGAAGGTTATTCTCTATGCAACTATGGTCACTAAACATGCTTGGTCGGATCCTAATGATCGACCAAACGGGTCGAGTTCGAAAGTCTAAGCGGTGGTTTAGACCGCTTGACTTACGACTCTAAACAAGCACTAAACTAAAAGTGACGAGCTAAGCATGTTAAAACATGCTTAACTAAGTTAGAAAACAGGTTTTGATATCAAAACAAAGTGTTTTGATACCCTAAAGTAGTTTGGTTGTAAAATACGCATAAATGCGCATTTTGACCGAAACTACGACTCGTCACTACGCCTAGTCAATGTGGTAATCAGTAGGTATAGTCATTAGGGACTATAACCATCGTGATTACGCTCACGTTGCGAAGTTCAAACGAACTTTGTGTTGACCAAAGACTGGTCAAAGCAGAAAGTCAAACATTGTTTGACTTTCACGCTAGAAAAGTGATAAAAAATGAAGGAATCTTACAAAGGGTCCTTGCTATGGAGAACTTGATCTATCACACTCAGGTATGAAGCAAAGGCTCCAACTTAGAGTGTAATTCAGATCAAGGGTGAAGAAACTGAATGAAATGCTTGGCTATTTATACTTGTAGTAAACTCACAAGATCAAGACATGTGTTTGTGTAACTTCCAAGCAATGATCATAGCCATACAAGTGTTAGGAGCTGATTAGAAGCCTTGGAGAGCACTTAAACTTGGCCTCCACACAAGAAAATTGCAAGAAAAACCCCTGAAGTTGCAAAAGTTTGCTGAAAACTGATTTTTGGTCGCTGGGCAGTTTTAGGCGGCCCGCATAAGGGGAGAGACCAGGCTTACGCGGCCGGTGTAAAACTTGCAGATCAGCACAAGTTTAAATATTTACAGCATTGGTCCCTGCATGTGTTTGAGCCCATTTTTGGCACTTTAACACCCGTTAAGCCATTTTCAAGGCTCTACAAGGTCATTAAAGTTTAGAGGACTCAAAATATGCTCGAAAAACTCTCGGATGTCGGTTCGTTTGGCCGTACGGTCACGTTATTCGTCGAATTACGACGAAACTTGAACGGACGCGAAAACGATCCAAATTAAGCGACGAACGGTATTTTTGCATGTCGATCACTAAAATAAAAATATTTTAGTGTATACAAAAATTTTGGGTGTCCAGATGTGGTCAGAACGTAAGATATGCGCGAAAATGCAAACTTACGTCGTTTTTGACACTTTTAGTCCCTGTAAGATCAAATAAGCATATTTTCGCACACCGAACCATTCAAAGCTTATTTCTAAGCTATGTTTAGGTTATTTAGGGTATGTTTAGCTTATGATCAAGTTCCGGACTATACGTTGCCTTACGAAACGGCAGACTTTTACAGTTTGACGCATATAGTCCCTGTGAGCGAATAAACTTGTTTTTGCCATACCAAACCCTTCAAAACTTATTTCTAAGTTATGTAAAGGTTATTTAAGGTATGTTAAGCCTATTTCACTATAAACTTCCATCAAGCGATTAAAAGCTCGAAATCGAACAAGAATTGATATGTGCAAGTGATACACATATTTATACAAATCCCAAGTATGAAACATAATATTTCATTGGTTTGGTATTTGTTTGATGGTTGAAGTGATACAGGTGTCACAGTCTCCCCTACTTTAGGAAATTTCGTCCCGAAATTTAATTTTAGAGGAGACTTGTGTGCACGAAATCAGAGTCGGAGAGTGTAAGATAAGATAACATTGGTCAAGGTCCAGGACTTCTAGTAACTTAAATAATGCTACGTTCGCAATGTAATAAGGAACACTTATATATAGGAAGTACCAGCGGCGTATCCACCATGCCCCTTTTTACATTGTTCTCGTTTCGTTATTCTCATCACTATATGTCTTAACACATGACAAAACTTGCTGTGGTTTCTGTGCACTGAATTCCATAATTATGTATGCATCCATAATTACGTAATTCCTTGCACAGTCCGCACAGTTCATTTCATAATGCGTAGGGAAAAAAATCAATCGAATAATCATGAAGTGACTTGACTAGACCACCAAAGGATCTTTTTAACTAGATCAACGAATGATCTTTTTAACTAGATCAACACATGATCTTCTTAACTAGACCGTCGTACGATCTCTTTAAATAGACCACTTAAGGGATCTTTTCAGCTATATCATCACATGATATTCCTAACCAGATTTTTAAATCAATCTGTTTAACTAGACCACTCAAGGGGTCCAATTATAGAATAGTACTTCATAATCCAAGGGACTTAACTATAACGTAGAAGCCCATTTAGGATTTAAGGTAGTACCTTTTGATATCCTACTATGAATCCCTCATATGGAGGTATGGAAGATTCTATGAGGATTTGGATAATGAATATTCGGATCACACAAAAACGCAAAACATATAAGAAAACACATAAGCACATAATCACATAATTAATTAACTTGATCTTCATTTTGTTAATTTTCTTGTTAATTGAGCACATGCATTTAAAGCATACCAGGAATCAAATCCGTGGATTTCATTTGGCACTTTAAGCATCTTCAAGAATCTAACTATGAAGATAGGAAGATCTTAATAGGAATTCGGCTTTGTTTCTTAAATGAAACGAGTATTTAAGATTTTCGGGGAGATCACAAGTGTCATAAAAAAATGACAGAACTACACGAGTAGTTTGTCTTATAAGGATCACAATTCCTTGGTGTCGGCATCGAAGGGTTATATCAAACATTCACACAATCGTATCAGTTTCGCAAAATAAAAATTTGAAACAACAAATTTTATTTATATAACAACTGAGTCGATTCAAACATCGAAAGATAACAACCGAGAAATTTCAAAAGACTAATTGTTCACTGCTGCATCATTGTTTGGGTTTGCCTCATTTATGTTAAACACTCGTCCATGCGCTGGATTTGCGTTAACAAGTCTTGGGCAATTGTTTCTGTAGTGAGTAAGGTCACCACAATTATAACATGACCTAGGTGGGAATCGTGCTTGAACTGTCACAGCCCCAGCCCCGGTTTGACCCGATCAGGAGCCGCGGGACAGGAACCCGTGGTATTTATTAATTGATGCGATAGCAGAAGTTTGAACAGGATCTTTTAAAACTTGAAAATGCCCGATTATTTTATTCCATAAATCAGGATAAACCCCGTGATTTACAATAGAGGAATTTTACTAGTAAATTCCCTGATTTATAAAACATGTTTATTTATTTTAACTGAGCCACCTCTTCAAGCTTGTTAGTGCTCCGTAGCACGTTTTCCTTGATTTATAGCAGGTCGCCTGAAACATGTTTAAAAATATTTTATCAGCGGGGAAATACTGGCGAGTCATTCAAGTATGTAAAACGACACATTAGTTATTAATTACAGCATAAGAGCGATTACAATGGCTTTTATCTTATTTTTATCTGGCGCCGTGTCACCTGGTGACGATGGTCATACCACTATTGGGTCTTTCCCCAAGTAGTGATGATTATCACTGTTAGGATTTATTAGCCTAACCGTGAGAAATTAGTAATGTGCACAATACCCCAATTAGCCAGTGATTCAAGATAACCATGACTTAATCCCTGTAATTATAACTTTTGAAAATGCTTCGAGTATTGTAAAACATAATTGATAAAAAGAGAATGACTCACTTTGCAGATTTATACGGGCAGAGTTTAGCCTACTGATTAGCCTTGTAACCTAACTTAAATAACAATGCACACGAACTAGGTCAGTAACTAATACAACATTTACGATAACTCACGAGATTAAAAACCCTCACAACGAATGACAAAGTGCTATACTTAAACATCCGTCGAATTCACGACTAATGACAAAGTATGGCCCTAATGTGGGCAGCACTTAAACATCCATCGGATAGTTTTCAATCGATCGGACATTGAATCGTAGCAGCGATCGAGTTAATACCCGGTATCGTAGCAGCGCCTCGCTATTGTAAAAGTGAAATTTCGAATTTGTGCAGTGTGCTTTCGTTTTTGTGAAATGGTTTCGACACCATTGAACTGCTCCTGATCAAATCTATTTATAGGTGAAATTTGGGTCTCACGCGGCCCGCGTGAGCCCACTCTTGATATTTACACGGCCCGCGAGGGCCAGCTAGACGTAGACTAGGGCTAGCGTGTCACACATAGGCCTGCCACGTGTGCGACACGTGGCCCGAGATGCTTATCCGGTCAACCCAGCTTTGACGCGGCCCGCGTAAGGCTAAGCTAACCCTTACGCGGCCCGCCTGAAACTCAAAAACTTTATTTTCTTGGTTTTTCATATGGATTAGGGCTTCAGGTGTCCGGGTTTTTACTTATGGGTTGTTTTGGGACATTTTTGAAGGTCCTTACATCCTTCCCACCTTATTTAAAATCTCGTCCTCGAGATTTATTGAAATAAGTGAGGATACTTTCGCTTCATTTATGATTCCAGCTCCCAAGTGTATTCGGGTCCTCTCTTTGAATCCCATTTGACTTTGACAAGCACTAGTCGCTTGTGCTTAAGAAATTTGATCTTTCTGTCTTCTATTTGCAGTGGTTTCTCTACAAATTTTAATTTCTCATTCACCTCTACATCTTGAAGAGGTACTACCAGAGATTCATCAGATAGACATTTTTTGAGGTTGGATACATGAAATACGTCATGTACTCCAGCTAACTCTTCTGGTAGTTGTAAGCGATAAGCAACTGGTCCTATACGTTGGATTACTGGAAATGGTCCTACGTATCTTGGACTTAGCTTTCCTTTCTTACCGAACCGAACTACTCCTTTCCAAGGAGAAACTTTTAAGAGAACCTTGTCTCCGATTTGAAATTCTAACGGTTTGCGTCGATTATCTGCATAACACTTCTGGCGATCTCGAGCCGTCTTTAATCTTTCCTTGATTTGAGTGATTTTGTCGGTAGTTTCTTGCACTATTTCAGGTTCTGATAATTGACTTTCTCCTATCTTTGCCCAGCAGACTGGAGTTCTGCATTTACGTCCGTATAGTGCTTCGAACGGGGCAGCTTCGATGCTTGAATGATAGCTATTGTTATAGGAGAATTCAATTAAAGGTAAATGGTTGTCCCAGTTCCCACCAAAATCTATCACACATGCTCTAAGCATGTCCTCCAGGGTTTGGATTGTCCTTTCACTTTGTCCGGCTGTCTGAGGATGGTATGCAGTACTTAGATTTAGGCGAGTTCCCATTGCTTCTTGGAAACTTGTCCAGAAATGGGAAGTGAAACGACTATCCCTATCCGATACAATGGAGAGTGGGACTCCATGTAAGGATACTACTTCATCTACATACAACTTGGCTAACCTTTCCTTGCTAAAGGTTTCTTTCATGGGTAGAAAATGTGCTGATTTGGTTAATCGATCCACAATTACCCAAATCGCATCATTACCTTTTCTGGTTTTGGGCAACTTAGTAACAAAATCCATTGTTATGAGTTCCCATTTCCATACAGGCATTTCTAGTTGTTGTAGTAGACCTGAGGGTTTCTGGTGTTCTGCCTTAACTTGTGAACAAGTAAGACACTTAGAAACATATCTACCTATGTCCTTTTTCATTCCTATCCACCAGAAGTTATTTCTTAAATCTTGGTACATTTTATTGTTACCAGGATGCATGGTATACCTAGATTTATGGGCTTCCTCTAAAATCTTATTTCTTAATTTTCCCTGTTTAGGTACCCAAATTCGTTTCTTATGGAATCTCCAAATTCCATCATTTCCTTGCTCTAATTCTTTTATTCGTCCTTTCATTCCTTCAGCATCATCCTTGATTGCTGTTTCTTGAATGCTTTTCAGTTGTTCCATTAAGTCTAATTGTAAACTTAATCTAAGAGCACGAACTCTTCGTTGTTTCTCATGGTACTTACGACTTAAAGCATCTGCAACTACATTCGCTTTTCCTTCGTGATATTGAATATCACATTCGTAGTCACTTAGAATTTCCATCCATCTTTTTGCCCAAATATGTATCTTAAGCTCTTGTGATCTGTATAGACAATAAACTTACTTCCATACAGATAGTGTCTCCAAATCTTAAGGGCAAAAATTATGGCTCCTAATTCTAAGTCATGAGTCGTATAGTTTTCCTCGTGCTTTTTCAATTGCCTTGATGCATACGCAATTACCTTCTTACGTTGCATTAGCACACATCCTAATCCTAGCTTTGAAGCATCGCAGTATAATTCAAAATCTTCTGTTCCTTCTGGTAAGGCTAGAATTGGAGCATTTGTTAGTTTCTGTTTTAAAATCTTAAAAGCTTCCTCTTGTCTAGGTCCCCATTCAAACTTAACTGCTTTACATGTTATCTTAGTTAATGGTACAGCTATCTTGGAAAAATCCTTAATAAAACGCCTATAGTATCCAGCTAACCCTATAAAACTTCTAATTTCCATAGCTGGCTGTGGGACCTTCCATTTAGTGATCGCTTCTATCTTAGCAGGATCTACGTGAATACCTTCGTGATTCACCATGTGTCCTAAAAATTGCACTTCTTGTAGCCAAAATTCACACTTCGAGAATTTGGCATAAAGCTTTTCCTTTCTTAACAAAGTTAAGAGTGCATGCAAGTGCTCACAATGCTCTTCCTGGATTTTGGAATAAATAAGTATATCGTCTATAAAGACAATTACGAATTTATCCAAGTACGGTTTACAGATTCTATTCATCATGTCCATAAATGCTGCTGGAGCATTTGTTAAACCAAAGGGCATGACTGTAAACTCGTAATGACCATACCTAGTTCTGAAAGCAGTTTTAGGTATGTCTTCTTCTTGTACCTTCAATTGATGATATCCGGAGCGTAAATCTATCCTAGAAAAATATCTAGCTCCTTGCAATTGATCAAAAAGATCATCAATCCTAGGTAATGGGTATCGATTCTTAATTGTAACCTTATTCAACTCTCTATAATCGATACACATTCGCATCGAACCATCTTTCTTCTTCACAAACAATACTGGTGCTCCCCACGGGGATGAACTAGGTTGTATAAATCCTTTGCTTAGCAATTCATCTATTTGCTTTTTCAATTCTAGCATTTCGGTGGGTGCTAACCAATAAGGTGCCTTGGCTATCGGTGTAGTTCCAGGAATTAGATGAATTCTAAACTCTACTTCCCTATCAGGTGGTAATCCAGGTAGTTCTTCTGGGAATACCTCTGGGTATTCTGATACTACTGGAATTTCCTTAAGTTCCTTACTCTTAGTGTTAATGATTACCGAAATTATATACACAATTTCTTGTTTTCTTGAATATTTGGCCAATTTCATTACTGAAATGAATTTCATTGGCTTCCGTGGCTTATCTCCTGTAATCACCACTAATTTTCCTGAAGGTGTATGAATTTCTATGGAATTCTTATCACAAAGAATTCGAGCATGGTTGGCTACTAACCAACCCATTCCTAATACCACATCGAATTCGGCTAAATTCATAGGTAACATGTTTGCCGAAAATTTATGACCTAAAAGTTCTATCTTTCCTTCTCGCACAACCTTATTTATTTTAACAGAATTCCCATCTGCCGTTTTGACTGTAAAAATCTGCCTAAGGTTAGTTAAGGGTAAGTTAAGAGCTTGGCAGAATGAAGTATTTATAAAACTTTGGTTTGCACCAGAGTCAAATAATACTTTTGCATAAACGGCGTGAACTAGGAACGTACCAGCTATTACGTCAGGAATTAGTTCTGCTTCCTGAGTAGTCAACTGGAAGGCTCTTGCATTCTTCTTGGTAACTCCTTCTGCAGGTTTGGTTTTGTTGTCAGCTGGTTTGGCCAGTTTTGGGCAGTCTGGCCTAAAGTGTCCCGCTTCTCCACAGTTGTAGCAGACTGTTGCTTTCTTTTTCCTGCAATCTTCTTCTTGATGCCCCGGAATTTTGCAGAAATTGCAATAACCTTTGCATCTACCAAAATACTTTCTTTTGCAGGTATTGCAAAATGGAACAGTGGAAGATTGCCCAGTTCCCTTTCTCTTGAAATTGCTACGGTTACCCATACGGAATCCCTGGGTAATCTTTTGGGCCACTTCCTTTTTCCGGGTTTCTTCTCTTGTGCGTACCAGTCCGTCAGTTAGGGTGTTAGCTAATTCAACTGCATCGTCAATCGTGCGGGGTCTCGCAGCTTTGACAATATCTCGAATTTCGCCAATCAATCCCCAAATATAGCGGGAAATAAGTACCGGTTCTGGCGAAGCCAGGGTTGGTACCACTCTCGCATACTCGAAGAATGTCGAAGTATACCCTCGACAGTCTACATCCACCATCCGGTGGTTCAGGAACTTATTTGTCATTTGTTCCATTTCGTATTCAGGGCAGAATTTTCTTTCCACTAGCTGTTTAAATTCTTCCCAACTCAGGGCATAGGCCATATTTCTTCCTTTGGCTTGAAGTACCGTATTCCACCATTCTAGCGCCCCTTCTTTAAAAATATGTGACGCATACATGACCTTGTCTTCCTGGACACATTTACTTATCATAATTACTGCTTCGGTTTTCTCCAACCAACGCAGCGCCGCAGTTGCCCCTTCATTGCCTGCAAATTCAGCTGGTTTACAGGCAAGAAATTCTTTATAAGTGCAACCAGGCGTTGTAGCTTTCATTCTTTTGAGAATTGGGGCTTGCAGTCCATCAATATTGTTATTAGTATGGTTGCCACCTCCGTTTACACTATTACTGAAATTGTCACCGTGTGTGCGTTTGCTAGGAATAATTTGTTGAGGTTCAACTGGATTTCGAGCAGCAGCAAGTATTGCTGGAATAGCATTGGCTATTCCCTGAGCAACGATATTCTCGATATCTTGCCTATTCAGAAATTGATCTTCATTGTTATGCTCAGATTGATTAACTTCATTATCGGGTTCATTACCAGCGTGTGCCATCTGGTAATTAATTTATATAAGTAATTAGTATAAAATAATTAAAAACCACATATAACAAAATAATTGCACATAATCACGTTTAACAAGTATAGCCAAAATTGTCGATCTTTCGACTTTCGATATTTTATATATATTAGGCATCCGTACAAACTGGTTATCTTACAAAGTTTTATTTTTAGTTATTTCACATAATTATATTTTATTATGATATTATTATTAACCATATATTCCTTTAACCATACAACCACAGTCACACCATTCTCATCAGCTGGCATATCAGAAACGACGTTCCCTCTCGTCGTACTTCCAGGAGATTCTTTCTCCTACCTCTCGGATTCTGTTCCCTGCATCCACCAGCTCCTCGCCAAAATGGCGGAGTTCAGCCATATTTTCTATTCTCATAGGTGGGTGTAGTGGAGGTTCTGGGTCAAACTGAGGGAAAAATGTATCAGGGTTATTTAGGAGATTCTGGAACTACCAGTCGGTGGTCCACCATTTTTCTAACTCTGCAGGTAGAGGTTGGGTGTGGATAATAGGATCTGGGATTTCAGGCTCTAGGTCAATTGGAAGTTGTGCTTCCGCTGGGTAATTAAAAAGGTTTTCACCGGCAGGTCCGATGAGGTCACTAAGTGCCAGTTTATGATCTAACTCCTCCCAGGGTGACATCTCCTGATCTTGCCTAGAACTTTCTCCAGTCTCTAATTCCTTGCCTTTACCTTTGAGATCCTCCGTCTTGGTAAATTTCTGTGTCGCTGGTTTCCTCCTGCGCACACGCCTCCAGCCCACTATTCTTCTTCTCTTTTTGGGTTTGGGTTTCTCCGGAGGTTGGGTTTGAAATTCCATAGGTTCCTCTATGTCAGCACAATACCCGGTAAAATCTTTGGAAACTTCCACATTCACAGGATAGAGGTTGAGATTCTGAAGGGCTTCAGATAATTCATTCATGCTGTTTAGTAGTTAGGAAGAAACATACAAAATTTTAGGTTAAAATTTTGTAACTTGAATTTTCCCATAATTACATAATGGTAATTAGAAAAATTAAATATTAATTATAATTAACTAATTTATACAAACCATTTGTTGAAACAACCCATATTTATTACAACTAAATTTTGAAATATACTAGTGGTTATTTAATAGATTAAAGTTTCTGGTTTGTAGGTGACATAGGTGCTGGTACTGGGTCGGGGTGTTGGTAGTTTAAAGGTTAACATTTACTGCTACAGTGGCTAACATGTAGAGATTTGCCCATTGTTCATCTAACTCATCTTCCCATGGTGGTTTACTGCCTATTTCTTGGGCTCCCTTATTAGTTATTCCTTCTTTTGGTTGTGACTTTTTGATTTTCTCTTGACTTTTCATAATAATCAAACTTCTTTTATTAGGGGTAAGTGGTTTTTCATACTGTGCCTTGCGAACAAATATTCCCTCCTCAGTGTCTGCTGAGTATCTTGAGGAATTTGATTGGGATGAAGTTCCCTTATCTTTTGGTGAACTATCTAATTTAAGATAGATATCCGAGATTCTTTGCTTACCCATACTATAACTAACAATTAGTCAGTTAAAACATATAATCACAAGACAGTAATCAGGAAAATTAAGTATTTTAAATACTTAATAGGCTTAAATCAGTGGCTCTGATACCACCTTTTCCTGTCACGGCCCCAGCCCCGGTTTGACCCGGTCAGGAGCCGCGGGACAGAAACCCGTGGTATTTATTAATTGATGCGACAGCGGAAGTTTGAACAGGATCTTTTAAAACTTGAAAATTCCCGATTATTTTATTCCATAAATCGGGATAAACCCCGTGATTTACAATAGAGGAATTTTACTAGGAAATTCCCTGATTTATAAAACATGTTTATTTATTTTAACTGAGCCACCTCTTCAAGCTTGTTAGTGCCCCGTAGCACGTTTTCCTTGATTTATAGCAGGTCGCCTAAAACATGTTTAAAAATATTTTATCAGCGGAGAAATACTGGCGAGTCATTCAAGTATGTAAAACGACACATTAGTTATTAATTACAACATAAGAGCAATTACAATGGCTTCTATCTTATTTTTATCTGGCGTCGTGTCACCTGGTGACGATGGTCATACCACTATTGGGTCTTTCCCCAAGTAGTGATGATTATCACTGTTAGGATTTATTAGCCTAACCGTGAGAAATTAGTAATGTGCATAATACCACAATTAGCCAGTGATTCAAGATAACCATGACTTAATCCCTGTAATTATAACTTTTGAAAATGCTTGGAGTATTGTAAAACATAATTGATAAAAAGAGAATGACTCACTTTGCAGATTTATACGGGCAGAGTTTAGCCTACTGATTAGCCTTGTAACCTAATTTAAATAACAATGCACACGAACTAGGTCAGTAACTAATACAGCATTTACGATAACTCACAAGATTAAAAACCCTCACAGCGAATGACAAAGTGCTATACTTAAACATCCGTCGAATTCACGACTAATGACAAAGTATGGCCCTAATGTGGGCAGCACTTAAACATCCATCGGATAGTTTTCAATCGATCGGACATTGAATCGTAGCAGCGATCGAGTTAATACCCGGTATCGTAGCAGCGCCTCGCTATTGTAAAAGTGAAATTTCGAATTTGTGCAGTGTGCTTTCGTTTTTGTGAAATGGTTTCGACACCATTGAACTGCTCCTGATCAAATCTATTTATAGGTGAAATTTGGGTCTCACGCGGCCTGCGTGAGCCCACTCTTGATCTTTACGCGGCCCGCGAGGGCCAGCTAGACGTAGACTAGGGCTAGCGTGTCACACATAGGCCTACCACGTGTGCAACGCGTGGCCCGGCGTGCTTATCCGGTCAACCCAGCTTTGACGCGGCCCGCGTAAGGCTAAGCTAACCCTTACGCGGCCCGCCTGAAACTCAAAAACTTTATTTCTTGGTTTTTCATATGGATTAGGGTTTCAGGGGTCCGGGTTTTTACTTATGGGTCGTTTTGGGACATTTTTAAAGGTCCTTACATGAACAGCAGCAGGATTTGCAGCAGCTTGGTTTTGGTTGGCATAACGGCAGGTATTGATCAAATGTCCCAACCGTCCACAGTGGTTACATTTGTGACACTGCTCTTGCTCCAGTTGATGATGGTTTCATTTGTTGCACAAAGGTGTGGTACCAACATAATTTTTCCTCTTACGAGGTTGTGCTGGCTGGTTTGGTGCAACCTGATTGTTCAGAGCAGTTATGGCGCAGTTTTGAGAAGCCTTACGCTTCTTCTTATTGGATACCTCAGCCTGTTTTCCTTTGGTTCAACTTGTGCAGACTTGTCAGATGGTCTTGAATCGCCCTTTCAGAAATGCTTACCCTTCCTGATATGGGATTCAGTCAGGGTGGCAGACAATTCAATGGCCAGTCTGACAGTAGTAGGGTTGCTGCCAGTAACGATATCCTGAACTAAATCAGGAAGACCATCAATGTACTTCTCAATCGCCTTATCCACAGGCGTGACCATGGCAGGACATAACAGGCTCAATTCCTCATAACGGTCAGTATAGGCTCGATGTTCACCACTATCTTGCTTTAAATCTTCGAATTCCCTTTCCAATGCTCTAAGCTCATGATGAGGACATAACTCCTTCATCATTAGAGCTCGAAGCTCTTCCCAAGTTTGAGCTAATGCCACATCAGCACCCCTATCACGCATCACATCGTTCCACCAGGTAAGAGCACGCTTCTCGAACACACTGGATGCAAATTCAACCTTACGCTCATTCGGACATTGCACATGCCTGAATGTGCTCTCCAAACTTTCGAACCATTGCAGGAGCGCGGTTGCTCCTTGAGACCCAGAAAACTTCAAAGGTTTAGCAGAGTTGAAGGTCTTGAAATTACACTAGGTGTTATTGTTGTTATATAACTGATGGATCTGGGCTACTACGCCCGGGAGCACTGCAGCCATTTGCTGAGCGACAAGGGCTGCGACTTCTTCATTAGTTACGAGTTGTGCATCTCGTCGAGGAGGCATTGTCTAAAAGGAACAAGGGAACATGAGAAACGAGTGAGGTCGATGATTGGAAAAACAAAAGAGGTATTGAAAACATCGACAAAACACAAGGAAGGCGATCATTCGTTCGTTACCTCGAACAAACAAACGACACGCAATGACTAATCAAAGTAAATGGATCAATATAATGTATCACCGAAGACATGCTCGCCTATAAGTGAACACTCACCCCAAGAGTTCCCAGGTAAGAGTGACTGGTCCGATACTGCGGATTTGTACGAACACTCTAGCCTTAGACAGAAAACTCAGGGTACAGGCATTCACTCTTCCAGTTTGCACGTGTTCACATTATTTAGACCCAAACTTTGACGAGATTTTGAAAATTCAGAGGGCACAAAGCCAAAATGAATTAAACTGGAAGGGTTCAAAACCTAGTAATCAATCATCCTAGAACAGATGATTGGTTTTCAAAGCGGATTCGAAATTTGTATTCTTATTGTGGTTGTCACCTAAGGATAGGCGACGGTATTGTTTTAAGACTAAACACAAGATAACTTGTGTTAGGGTCCTAGGAAGGTTATAGTCTTGGTCAAAGCATTACTAATAACCTAATTCCCTATAACCATTGGCTCTGATACCAACTTTTCTGTCACACCCCGACCACGTTAAACAACAAGACATGGCGGAAACGTCGGGGAGTGTTGTAACAGAATCATTGTTTCACAACCATGGATTAAATAATTTCGTTTTATTGAATTAATGAACTCATTGTTTTATTACAAATCAAATAATTACAATTATTGTCTTTCAAGTTTTAAAGTCGCTAAGGCACGAGTCTATCTTATGTATAGCATGTATCAACAATCATCACAAAGCAGCACCTGAAACATGTGTAAAAATAGGTACGTCAGCATAAAAATGCCTGTGAGATACATAGGTTTTATTAATGCATGACTCATGACTTGTAAGTTTAAAAGAATGTTTTAAAAATAGTCATGAACTTAAGAATGTTTTCTTTATAAATCATGCGGATATTTATAAGAAATCTAATGATATAAAAGATAGACTTATTAAATGATTAGAGTTCATTAATTTGAATAGCAAAAATAAATAATAGACTCATTAAATGATTTATCAAATTACCTTTGTATCGTTTATTCTTTTTATTCTTAGTTTTTAATTTATTTTCATTTGAACTCTACAATCTATATAATTATTCTTTAACCACTTATTTACTTTACTTAACCCAATCTACAATCTAATTTTAATAACCCAACTACCCAAGCGAAAGACTGTGAACTAAATAAAATAACCCAAACCAACCCACCCTTGACCCATTCGAATTCCAAATCCCGCTCCAAAAAAGACGCCCAACGACTACAGTCTACAGCGACTCACGACTGGACGAGTTTTTTGGCCGAAAAGTTCAAAATTCCGGTTGTTCTGACATTATTTTGCCGGAATTCTGACTTAGAACGAGTATCCTTTCTTTACTTTTTTGTTGTTTTATGCGGTGATTAAGAGAAAATATAAATGTATAAGGGTTTGATCTTTTTATGTTTTTTGATGTTTTTTTAGTTGTTTCCTAACTTTTAATAAATGATTTTGTTGTTTTATTTTAAGCTTTGTTTGTTTAAATGATTACTAATCAACATTTAAAATTAGGGCTTAAATGTTCAAAAATCATGGACAGTGGTATTGGTTGAATATAATTGTTTATTTTGTGTAAGTGTTTTGTGTTGTTTCATAAACTTATGGAGCGATTTATATGTGATAAGAATCATGAGTATGGAAGTTATGACGTGATTTCTCAAGAGGAAAATGGTTGAACCATTTTTTTTTCGTCGGATTCTTCTAATTAAAGACCAAGCTATGTGCCAATGATCTCTGGATCAAGTGGTTGAAGGCTTGCATTTCTCTTGAGAGATGCAGGTTCAACTCTCATTTGGTGCAGAGAGAGGCACTGGTGGGCAATGATAGGAGACCCAATGAAACCTGGGTTGGATCCTTGAGCCAAACGGGTTTTATCGGTTATTTCACGGTCGTGCCTGCGGGCGGGTGAGTTACCGGGTTTTCCCCGGAATTGGTGGTGGACTCGGGTTACTCTCGGAGTACTCCGTTTGTCCAGTGGGTGCCCCGAGAGTGCTCGGGATCGATTCTGTTGGCCGTTCAAAAAAAAAAGACCAAACTATGTTTTAGATAAGTTTTTTTGTTGTTGTTTTATTTAATTATTATGAGATATAGAAGTAGGGATGTTTTGAACTTTGATGGTTTTTTGTTGTTACTCTACTTACTTATGATGTGTTTACTATTTTACTTCAAACTTTGTCTGTTAATATGATAGGAAGTTAGGAAATAGGGTTTGATTGTTTGAAAATTGAAATTGAAATTGACCCAACCTAACCTAATCTGATCTGACCCGCTATGAACCAATCCGTTGTAGCTCAAGATCATGGAGTTATATTCCGGCTAAGGTCTCCATCGAGGGACCGTGGAAGCAAATATACAACATATCCTCATCGTTAGTCAATTTGGGGGTGGACATTGCAACATCACTTACTTGGGAGCAGTGGAGCAGGTTTGAGGGTCTGTGATATGGTGGGGGCTGGTTGGGGCTATCCTTTTGTTTGTGTTGAGGCTTTGGTGTATTGCTCTATACAGTTTGGTGCATGTATGTTTGGTGCTAGCTTCTAGCTAGATGTTGAATAATAAATTTTATGTTGTTGGCCCTTAAAAAAATTTGTATGGCCCATAAAAGATAACACTCGTGATGTTTATTAATGATGATAAGGTTTTTAATTGTTTGTATTTACAAATTTTAGGTTTGCTTTATTTTTTTCGGCTTTTTTCCATTATAATTTTTTTTGAACGGCTAATTTCTTTAATTCTCTGTAGTCTGTGGGACTTGAGCTCAAACCCTTCCCCTTCGCAACCCAAGTGTTTTAAAGGTTTTACCTTTTTCCATTAAATCACCTCTAAATTTAGTGATTAGTCTAAAACTCTCTTGGCTTCTTATTAATATTATTACCTTTTTACTTTTAAATATATAATTTTAAGAGTTAATTGCTCGGATGGTCCCTGTGGTTTCACGTTTTTTCATGTTTAGTCTCCATCTTTTGAAAATAGCATACATGCTCCCTATGTTTGTTATTTTGTTACTCGGATAGTCCCTTGAATAGATGTCAGTTAGTTTGGAAATAGCATGTATGCTCCCTATGGTTTGCATTTTGTTACTCGGATAGTCCCCTGAGTAAATGTCAGGGGACTATCCGAGTAACAAAATGACAAACCATAGGGAGCATACATGCTATTTCCAAAAGGTAGGGACTAGATGTGAAAAAACGTAAAACCACAGGGACCATCCGGGCAATTAACTCTAATTATACATATTAATATAAACTCCCGATGAATAGTGATCAACATTTTTAAAATATTATTAATATTTTACCTTTTTAACTATCTTTTTAAGTATTCTTTGTAATTTTTTAATAACATGTCATTTATCACTTAATTTAATTTATTTTTTTCTAACTTGCGTACGTTAACTTTAAAAAAAAATCTAACTCCAACTATATTTTTTTAAAGCCTCGATGAATAGTGATCATATTTTTTTAAGTATTCTTTTTTTAATCTAATTTTTTAATTATTTTTTTATTTTTAATAACATGTTATTTATCATTTAATTTGATTTTTAATAACTTACGTAGGTTAACTTTTTTTTAAAAATCTAACTCCAACTATATTTTTTTAAAGCCTCGATGAATAGTGATCATATTTTTTTAAGTATTCTTTTTTTAATCTAATTTTTTAATTATTTTTTTATTTTTAATAACATGTTATTTATCATTTAATTTGATTTTTAATAACTTACGTAGGTTAACTTTTTTTTAAAAATCTAACTCCACAGCTATATATTTTTTTCAATATTACCATATAATTTTTATTAACAAGGGATACTTGCCGCTATCGTAGCAAATTGAATCGAAAAATAGTATTTTATTTTTTATTTTCAAAACAACACAATTTTTTGTATAGTAAACTATACGAGTGCCGGTAACAATATTAAAAAACGTAATTTTTTAATTGTAAAATATATGAGTATCAATACGTGACGAACATAACCGTTTTCGACAAAACGACAATGGTACCGATATCAGTAGTAGCAGAACAAATACTCTTTTTTATCATTTTCGATTGATGTAAAACACGTGTCGATATCCTTTTGTAGTTTTTTCTTTTAGTTGTTATAGCACCGAAATGAACAAAACTGATACCAACTAAGCTCCCACCGCGCAGCACGAGGGAAAACCACTAGTTTTAATTACTACAAAACAAACCATATACTCGAACCATGTGAGTACCATATTTAAAAATACTATAAGTTCTCTTTTTTTTCATTTTATTATCAACACGAATTAGTTGTTATCTACTACTTCTAGTAGATTTAACACTTTACTTGGAATTTTCTTTCGATCCTTCATATTTATTTGAGTGAATTTTCTTTATTGTATGGAGTGGTTATGAGTGGAATAGAGAAACAATGTTAGTGTTCATAAGTAAATTTTGTAAGAGATTGTTCACCATCTATAGTTTTTTTAATATTTTCTGAAAGTGGTTGTGGGTGGAGGAGAGAGAAAATGTAATGATAATATATATATATATAGTTGAAAATGAAAGAAAAAAAAAGTGATGTTTTTTACTGTAATTATAGAGATGAAGATGAAGAATCGATTGGAAAAAGGTTAACGAGATAACATGCTATTAATATTTGATTGTAGCTTGTTGGATCATGGGCCTTATAGGTTTTGGAAGGCAAGTTTGTTAAAACTTAGATAAGTCTCTATAAATATATTTGATGTACTTGTGATTGTTTAAGACCTCAATAAAGAATACCCAAGTTACCCTTGGGGACGTAGGTTGTAGATGGCGAGCGAACCACGTAAAATCTTTGTGTTCGTTAGTTTGCTTTCGTGATTCATGTTTGTGTGTGCCGATCCTAACAAGTGGTATCAGAGTTTAGACTCGTGAAAACTATTCAATCTTCCCACTTGTTCTCAAGAGTTCGGGTTCGAAGCTGGGCAGTGTTCGTTTAGTTCACATGGATAGGTTGTTGCGTCTTTCTAATTTTGTCAATGAATATGATAAAACAGAGAGTTGTCTCGTATGTGAGGAAATATATTGTTTATTACACATAGACTTTTTTAATTTTGAAACTTAGAAATATATTTTAATAATTTTAAAACTCAGAAATATATTGATGTGTCACACTCTCATCCATTAGATAGCTTACAATCTAAAGATGATGGCACTCAATAGGTTGTTGCGTCTTTCTAATTTTGTCAATGATGATAAGGTCTTTTTGCATATTTACGTCTGCTTTATTCTTTTAGTGTTCTATATTTGTTTATGTTTACTTCTTTCCGTAAATATCATTGAAACTATTTTGGCCGGTGAAAACCATTTATATGAATAGTAAATGTCTTAATATAATTCCCTCTTTTATTTTTAAATATTATTTGAAGGCAAATTGGATTTAAATAATCTCAACTTTCTCAATTTAAGGCAAATTGTATTTAAATAATCTCAACTTTCTCAATTTGGTCGATAATAATCCCAACTCAGTTATTTGCCGATAATAATTCAAACTGGTCCACTTTTGGCCGATAATAGTCCGCGTTAAAAATAGCTTAATGGAGTTAAGTTTTTTTCCGAATTACAAACCGATGTTTTAGGGCTTTTGATTAGAACGAGGATACGAGTTGATTGATGGAAAACTTACCTCGAAACGGTGCTCCAAACGAAATACTCCCCCAAACGATGAAACGGTGCTTCAATTCGGGTGTTTAAACTTCCAATTAACAAAAATCAAGTCGTTTGGAGCACCGTTTCGAGGTAAGTTTTACATTAATCGATTCGTATCCTCGTTCTGATCAAAATCACTAAAACATCGGTTTGTAATTCGGAAAAAAACTTAACTCTGTTAAGCTATTTTTAATGGCAGACTATTATCGGCCAAAAGCGGACCAGTTCGGATTATATATCGGAAAATAACTGAGTTGGGATTATTATCTGCCAAATTGAGAAAGTTGAGATTATTTAAATCCAATTTACCTATTTTAAACTACTGCAAATCGTATACTCGATCAACATATGGGTATTATGTTTTAATTACTACAACTTGGTAATCCTCGTCTTTGTGTTATTTTATTATTCTCTTTAGTTATTTACTAAATAATTCAATTACGTTATTTCTAGTGTTCCAAACAACACCTAGTTCAGGGCAATCATGATGATTCGTGGTAAACCTAAGCAAGACCGGACCACCAACGTTATAATCACGAGAGGCTATAAGTCCAAGCGAAGTCTGTTCACATGGTCCAGTCCTTCAATGTTTATAATGTAAGAGACAAAAATGTCATTATCGTTATCATAAACAGGACAAACTTCCATAAAGGGTACTAGATTGTTATTGTTAAGTTGTCTCATTCATCCTTAAAGCTAGCCATGTGTCTAGTGATATAAGAATGGTTTGTGTTTGGATTGATTGTTGGTCTTCGCCGTATAATAGCATGAGAATAACCATCAAAGTGACCAAGAAGTCAACAACCTTAGTACTCTTACAAACCTTTAAGTTTGAAACCACCTATAGAAACTTTTAAACTAAAGAGTAATAGATGTTAACAAGTAGGAAAGAGTGCTAGCGATGGTGCAACGGTTAACTGTTGCAGGACAAAACATGAAACAGTATTTGATCATCCTTTATCGTGGATAGAAGATCATCATCATCATACTCAGTAAATCCCATCAATAGCAAAGCAAAGGTAGGGTCTAAGGAGGGTAAGATGTAGATAGCCTTACCTCTACCCCGTAGGAATAGAGATGCTGCTTCCAGTGAGACCTCCGGCTCGATAGTAGTTTTGCATCAAGCTTTGGACATAAGGCACATAACACTCAGCACTCGGGACAAAGACCGATTAGTGAATGTACCCTTTTGTCTTTCAGCTATCAACGCCACCACATGGTGCATGATTAACCGTCCCAGCTTTTAACGTTATTTTCACGAAATTAGTAAAATAACGTTAAAATTAGTGCACTTTCATTATACACGCATACCGCAAGTGGGGCGTATTATCATGGATAGAAGAATTGTATTAAATAGGAATAACTCAACCTTTTAATATACCTACATTGAACTTTAAAAGTAGGTTTTTTTTTTTCGAATTTCATGGTTATTAACCCTCTACACTAGTGAATGTGTAGTCATGAACAAATAAGTGAGGTGGTGGCAGCTACTAACGATGGAACCCAAAGAAGTACACAAATAGTCCCGATAGTATGTTCATATTGCGTTTTGATTTCTAGGTTTAACAAATTACACAATTGATTTAAATGTTTTGGTTCCTAGGTTTTAGTAACCATCTTTGTCCAACATTAAAAAAATATGTTATTTATTCTTTTTTAATAAAGGAAACTTGAGTTTTAAAAAGAAAATAACACACTTGACTGACGATCAAATGTATTATCTCAATTGAAATGTGAGCATAATTTATTAATCTTAGTGGTGGAGCTTAATCAAAAGTTTCATGTGAGTGGAAACTCATGGGACTCAAAAAAAAAAAAAATCTTATTACTATGTTTCAGATTATATGTTCGAGTCGGCTATTCGATTTGGGCGGGTCAAACAATAATAACTCCAAATAAAACTAAATAATCTTCATTCATCCGAATGACCCGTTCTTACACATAAAAAAACTAAATTTGAACCTTCAGGTTTCATTTAAATAAAAACTAGTTTAATACTTTATTTAAACTCACTTCAAGTTTAAAACAATTATAAAAAATTACTATAGTCCAATGGACCAATTCTTCATTTTTAACTCAATACAAAAATATGTATAAATTTTTTGGACAATAAACTTGGTAGGGGAAGAGAATTTTTAGGCAAAATAATTGACGGAAACGGACCTATATAATTTTAAATTTTTTGGACGAAAATCGGAAAAATTACACTACTAACCGAAACATTGACAGAGACAGCCGCACCCTCTTGCCTCTTAAAAGCTTCGCCCCTTATTAATCCTATAGCTATCAAAAAACTATACGTGTGATTCTCTCTATTTGTTAGAACGTGGGGTATGGTGGGGCGTGGGTTGGGGGCATGGTGCGACACATGGAGTATGGGGCACCCAAGACCAAAAGCCAATTTCAAAGCGGTATGGTGAGGCGTGGCTGGGGTGGCGTGGAAAAAAAGCCAATTTCAAAGGGCTAGTGCTCTTGGCCAATGAGGTTCCGCCATGTCATGTGGGTAGCCACGCCCAACGCCCGGACTGAAACCCCCGCCCAAGGGGCCACGCCGAAACTCAAGTCTACCCGGGGTGGTGACTTGGACGTTTGTACCCAACCCAACCATACCCCATAGTCTTATTATCTTCTTTGTTTTCATTGTTTTTGTTGTGTGTAGTGTGACCTATAGTGAAGGTAATCTATTTAAAGATTAGGTTGGACTAGGTATAATAACAAAAGTAGGCTAGTTCAAACTCACTTTACACAACATATTCACGCATGATATTTCAAAAAATAGTATTTTTTATATAACTTTACGTAAATATTTTTTCTGAAATGCAAATCACTATTTACATGTATAAACAGAGTCAGCAAATGGCTGAAGACCAAACAAAACAATGAAAAACGACAAAGGCAACAAAACCAAACAGATTACAAAAGATCCACAACATTAAAATCTAACCACTTCTCCCATTCTTGATTCGGCAGCTTCGACCGGTGCGTTAACCAGAGAAAAGCATCTTCTTTAATCAGATCTATAGTTCTACATTTAGGCACGAAAACCCCTTCGAAGACCTTCATGTTCCTCGCATTCCAAATCCGCTATACCGTTGCAAGGACTAAGATAAAAAAAAGGATGTTGCGGCATAATTTAATAGCTCAGTTTAATATTAAGATAAAAAAACTCAGTTTAATAAAACTTAACATAATTAAGATAAAAAAGCTCAATTTAATAAAACTTAACATAATTTTTAACGTATGTTTATTTCAATGACTAAAAAGGAAAAATTATAAGTTTTGTCCTTTTTCTTTATAGCACTTTTCAGGCGGTGTCCTTTTTAACGAATGTTGACAGGCGATGTCCTTTACTAGGTATTTTGTTGCAAGTTTAGTCCTTTACACCCAACCCAGTTAAAAAACCCTGTTAATTGTTGGGTGTAAAGGACTAAACTTGCAACAAAATACATAGGTAAAGAACTAAAGTTGCAACAAAATACCTAGTAAAGGACAGGGCCGGCCCTGAGATTTCATGTACCCTGTTCAAACTCGAAAAAACGTGTCGTTAGGCCTTAACCAAATTGGGTGTTTGGCTCATTAAAGGTTTAAAGCTAATGCCAACGGGCTAATAACTAATCTAAACCATAAAAATAGTTTTGTAAGTGGGTCTATGTTGGTGTTTGTATAGGTATATCCTATTAATTTATTTATTTTTACACATACATATCGGAGTTTTTTAAAAAATAACGTGCCCTTCGAAATATCGGGCCCTGGCCGGTGGTCCTTCTCGCCCACCTTCAGGGTCGGCCATGGTAAAGGACACCGCCTGTCAACAATTAACAGGGTTTTTTAATTGGGTTGGATGTAAAGGACTAAACTTGCAACAAAATACCTAGTAAAGGACACCGCCTATCAACATTCGTTAAAAATGACACCACCTGAAAAGTGGTATAAAGATAAAGGACAAAACTTATAATTTTTCCCTAAAAGTATTATCTTAAATAAAGGGTGAGTATTAACATGTAAGCTTATAAACCTATATATAAAAGTTCATCATCATATTCAGTAAATCTCATCAATACCAAAGCTAAGGTAGGGTCTGAGAAGTGTAAGATGTAAACAGCCTTACCTCTACCCTATAAAAATAGAGAGTCTGCTTCCAATAAGATCCCGACTCGCTATATATAAAAGTTGTATGAACCTAAGTACCTTAACGTCCTAACAATGTTAATTCTATTTATTATCTTTTTGTTTTCATTGCTTTATAAGTGTGTCGTGAGGTGGGGGGATGCGGATATTTAAGGCAACCTATGTAAGGTTTAGGTTGTACTAGGGTAGGTATGATAACAAAAGTCGTCTAGTTCGCTTCTTTTAAAGTTTAGATAAACGTCAGCTCTATTATCATATTACTAAAAGAGTGAAATGCACGTTATGTCCTTTAGCCTTAACCTAGTTAGATTTTTTTGTTAAACCTGATCATGTGCACGACATATGAGGGTAAAATTGTCTTTTTACCATGATGTTTAAAAAATATTTTATAGAAAAAAATATAAATCAACTCATCTCTTTCTCTCGGTAAAAAACCAAACACTTTTTCTCTCTACATCTCTCTATACCACCACCACAGCCACCTTCCACCACCAGTTGCCTTTCTCCACCACCACCTCTTCCTCTCTCTACACTACACCGCCCCAACCTGCTACCCATTACCAACCACCACTGCAACCCCCACCAACAACTAGGGATGAGCAAATACCGATACCGTCCCGATCCTGAAAAATACCGATCCTGAATTTTGTGTAAACTTGGTACCGATACCGAAATATGTCGGTACGATATCGGTACGGTATCGGTATTTTGAGGGTAAAATTCGGTATGATACCGTACCGTACCGATACCAAAAATGCCAAAAAATGGATACCGTTTCCGGTACCAAAAAAATTCAGGATCGGGATTTCGGGATCGGGACAGTATTTTATACCAATTGCTCATCCCTACCAGCAACTACTCCCCATTGTAGCTTCCCACCTTTCCGGTTACAACCACCACCTGCAACTTGAATCCCCACTACACCTGAAACCCTGGTCCAACTTTATCACACAACCCCCAATGCAACTTAATTCGTCTTCAAATTTGGGGGTTAATTCTTGCTTTATTGTTATTTAACTTCGATGAAGATTTGCAGGTCAATTGTTGCTTTAACTTTGCTTAATTAAGCTGAGAATTGTTCAAACTCATTGTGGGTTTTAAATTTGGGGGTTTAGGTGTTGTGGGTTTTAGATTTGGGTGGTTGGGTGTTGTTGGGTTTTAGCGGCCGTGGTGATGGGGGCTTGTGATTCAAGGCACCCAGATTTCAACAACCACCACTTCAACTGATGCACTTGAATGCAATCACAGTCATGGTTGGGCCTCCAACATAACAAGCTCCAATACAACATATATTCACCGTATTTGTTTATGTGAGAGAGGCGATGTTATGTGGGTGGTGATTGGGAGTGGTGCGGTGGCAGCTGGGGGTGGTGGTGGACAGAAGAGAGATGATTTATGTAGTATTCACATCCAGCTCCCTAAAAATATACATACATGTATCAATATATTTCCATTAAAAACAAATATTTTTCTCTCTTCTTTTCAATTAAATAATATTTTTATACCTTTATCATTACATTTTTCTCTCTCCTTCACTCACAACCACTTTCAATATATATTAAAAAATTATACTGGGTGAACAGTGTCCCCCTAAATATACAGATGAACAGTAACATTTTCTCTCTCCTCCACTCACAACCACCTTTTATACTCTTTATATTTTAAAAATCCCATACACAGATTTTGATTCCCAGGATGTGAATGCATGCCCCGCCCGCGTTGCGGGGCGATGAGCGAATAATCCTCAACCAATTAAAAAAAAGTACTATATTTTATTTTGAATTGAGGACAAAATCAAAATTTTTAACCGATGATAAAATCGTAATTTTGAGCCAGGGGAAAACCATATTTTTATTTTTAACTGGGGGCGAAAACGTAATTTTGAAATGAGGGTAAAATCGTAATGTTGAACCAAGGGCAAAATCGTAATTTTGAGCTGGGGCAAAAGCGTATTTTTATTTTTAACTGGGGACAAAAACGTAAATTTAAACTGGAGGCGAAAAACGTAATTTTAAAGTGGTTGTAAAATAATAAACAAGTGTAAAATCTTAATTTTTAGCTAGGGGAAAAAACGTATTTTTATTTTGAAGTGAGGCAAAAACGTAATTTTGGCTGAGAGTAAAGTCGTATTTTTTTTACCGAGGGCACAATCATAATTTTAAGCGGGGGCAAAAGGGTAAATATATTTTTAACTTGGGACAAAAACGTAATTTTAAATTGGAGGCAAAAACATAATTTTAAAGTAGGTATAAAATAATAAATTGGTTGGTCAAATAGGGGAGTGCCAAACAGCTGTCTGGCACTATCCCCAAAGCTTGTATTACTAATTTTAACACCAAAAAAAAAATAAAAAAAAATTCTAATTGATTGACGCCACTTTTGGCCAATCAAATAAGACAACTATTCCCGTTAAGGGAAATGTATATGTTGAATAATATATTATATTAAATTTCTTTTTGTTTGATTGTTAATTAAAAGATTTATATATATTGGTAAAAAGACTAAATTACCCTTGTGTAATATGTTTTAACAAAAAAATCTAGTTGGGTTAAGGCTAAAGGACATAACTTGGATGATTTTTAAACAATAAGTACAAAACTCATCAAATTTAAAGTTAAATGACACCGTCTGAAATTAGATATAAAGATAAAGGACGAAACTTGCAATTCACTTCCACACACTTTTCACTCTATCTCTCTTTATATATATCCATGTATATATAGAAAGAGATAAAAGGGAGGAGTGTGAAAATATTAACACCCATATACTTATACTTACGTCTCACGTGATTTAAACCTTAATCTTTTAGTCTTTGATTAATCACAATTAATCACGATTAACTTCATTTAAATCTGATTAATAGCTAGTCCCCACCCCACCGCCTGACCAGCGATTACTACAACACTTATAGCCCAAAAATGATAGCTCATCCAAAAAGACTAGTCTAGTCGATGAGATAGTTCAATTAGTCTATTAAACACTCATGCGTCGTCCATACAACTGATACAGAACAAGTCCCACACCTTGTAATAGTTTTAGTTCATATCATTCGACCTTTGATCACAACCACGTTGGTCATGATTGGTTCCTTCCCGCCACCACAACACTGTTCCAGCCCGAACAAAAAACACTCTACCCCAAAGACTCATTTGACGGATAAAATAACATATTAAACAACATATTTTCACTAGGACCGTGAATTTCTGACACGACCTGAAAACACGACACGAACCTAATACGAAATTCGTGAGTTTAGGTTTAATCTAAATAGGTTCGGGTTAGTTTCAGGTTGAACCCGTTTAGCTAAACGAGTCAGGTTGACCCATTTAATCCATTTATACTGTATTATATTTTTTAACAATGGCATAAATTAAATTAAGTGTGTATTTTATGTCATAATTATAACTTAAAAAGAGAATTTCACGTACGATTTTATAATTTAAATGTGCTAGTATTGTATACATTTGAGTTTTTTAAGTAAAATTTAATTCTGATTTAGAGTAAACTGCCAAAATGGTCCCTGAGGTTTTGTCACTTTTGCCAGTTTAGCCCAAAACTTAAACCTTTTAATTCTGGGTCCATGTGGTTTCAATTTTGTTGCCATTTTCATCCAAAATCAAAATCTAGTCAGATTTTTCAGTTAACATCTAGCAATTTTGTCTTTTTTCTCCCTTTTAACGAAAGACAAAATAGTTAGATTTTTTTAATTTGTTATAATAAAACGTTAAAAAACCATTTTGTCCTTCATAAAAAAGGGGAAAAAAGAAAAAAATACTGGATGTTAACTGAAAAATCTGATTAGATTTTGATTTTGGATGAAAATGGCAACAAAATTGAAACCAAAGGGATCCAGATTTAAAAGGTTTGAGTTTTGGACTAAAATGACAAAAGTGACCAAACTTCAGGGACCATTTTGGCATTTTACTCTTTGATTTATTAATTTGTGAACAAAAAATAAAAATTTAAAAAATCGAGTTGAACGGATCGTGTTCGGGTCAATCCACGAATATCCAGGTCATATTCGGGTTTAGGTCGTGTTCGTATCGTCTAAAATTTTCAAATTATGATCAGATTAAACACGCCAACCGACAAACACGACCCATTTTACACCCATAATTTTCACGCATGATATTCCAAGGCATATTCTTGTTATCGCTTTCCATGAATACAATATCTCTATAAGGCTGGAGAGTGTGGTATAAAGCCAAGCCTCTAGAGGCTTTATCACGCCACCTCAGCGCAACGTCACGTCCATGTCACACATGGGGCTTTTAAAGCCCTTCCTTTAACTTGGAGGGTGTGCTTTAACTACCCACTTTACACTATAGCGCCCCCATTTTGACCAAATATCATCGTTCAACTCAATTTCACCTCGTTAACGTGCTGGCGGGAGGAGAATGGCGCCCCCGATAACTCCGGCGGTATAGACGATGACGCCCCCGGGGCGCTATGGTGGATGAGGTGGCGGGGTGGCGTTAGGCAACACCAACCGGCCTAACAATAACAAATAATTCATATATGATAATAGAAGAAGTGAATGAACAATTCTTCTTATATATTATTATTATTATTAATCAATACTACTTTTAATATTATAATAAAATACATGTACGATTCTGTTCGGTATCGGTACAAGAAGGTAAAAACCGGCATCAGCCTGGTATAGAAAACGCCAAAAGTCGGTACTGAATTGATGTTGAAAATCTTTTAGTTCGGGAATTTCGGTACTGCTACCCGGTACCATTTGCTCATCCTTGATCACGGGTGCCGTAGATTTTCTTCAACTTTTAATGATTTCTTTTTTTTAGTTTCAAGGGTAGGGAAGAGCTCAGTGCTAACCGATACCAAATCGATACTGGTACCGAAAATACTAGTTACGGTACCGGTATATGAAGGTAAAAATCGGTACCAGGAACGCCAAAAGTCGGTACCGAATTGGTACTTAACATCTTTCGGTTCGGGAAATTCGGTACCGGTACCCAGTACCGTTTGCTTATCTTTGACCACGGATTTCATACGAACAACATCATTACCATACAACTTATTTATTGATTTTATTTCAGTTATCTTTTAGTGTTTTTTCTACATTTTCTTTTTATCTAGTCAACGGTTACGTGCGCAACGCGCTAGTAGTGATTTCAAAACACATGTAAACACAGACTAAATAATAAAAGAAGTTCGCCATAACACGGCGACGGTGATAAACCTAGTTAAAGTAGTAATTGAACACAATGTTTTAAAAACCGGTTTTTAAATCAAACCGGATTAGGCTAAAAAATGGTTCAACCGGTTGAATCAGATTATACCGAGCGGTTCAACCGGGTTGACTAGCTAACTCTATAATTTCATAAATTACAATATCAACTCAAAAGTTAATCAAAAAATGCATAATTACATATTAAAAGATGATCCAAAAGTAAATCCATAATAAAAAATAATCCAAAAGATAATCGAAAATTTTCCAACAAGTTTTTTTAAATGAAAGTGTACGATATGTTTAAGCCATTTGAGTATTGAATAACATCAACTATTTACGTTTCATACACTATTAAATAAGAACTTTTAGTTATGAATAATCATAATATATAAAAATTACGAAAGATAAGTAACATATGTAATAAAAATAAGTAATAACCCAAACTAAAATAACACTTGGCCGGTACCGGTATTACGTTTCAAACCGGTATACCGGATTTTACCACTGGTACAAACCTTATGCCGTTTCACTTATTTACGGGGTGTTTCGTACCGGATTTACATCTGGAAACGATAATACCGGTATAACGGGCCGGTATTTACCGGTTTTTAAAACATTGATTGAACATAACAATAACAATAACAAATAATTAAAGTAGTAATTGAAGTCAAGTTGATGGTAGTAGTGTGGTACCCATTCTCTTGGCTCGAAATAGCGGCGGTTTCCACGGCGTTTGAGCCACTAAAATTGCACGCGTAATCTTTGTCAACTTTGACGGGCCAATTTATCAAATATATATCACTTTTAAATTCATAAACTTTCATTATTATAATCACTATTCAACACTCAAATTGTCATATTTAACAATTTATATGTTCATACAAAAGTTTGGAACAGATCAAAACAGGTTGTCAAGATGGTGATGGGTGGTTGAATTGCTTTAAAATATTAAACATTTTCCATCTTTTTGTCTTTGTTTCATCTTTTTCTTTATTTTTCTCTTCATGCACGCCTCGTGATCATCGTTTCCCCTGTTTTTCCTTTTTGTTTCTACCCGAAATTCTCAGAATTCTTTAAAGATTTTGATTGATCCGTTCTGGGTTCATCAAATTGAGCTTGATTATTGAGTTTTTGAATAGTTTTGATCCAAATTAGGTGGAAAGATTTGAGCTTTTTGTTCGAATTTTAGGTCCAACAAACACCCTTGCCAAGTGTTTGTTCAAATGCCTGAGAGAAACTTGCTCAAAGATTAATCGATTTCGTTGAATTGAATTTGTTCGAGATCGAATTGGGCTCACTTTGATGGTTTCTACATGGTGAACAGGTGAGAGATTGTTTTTAATTTTTTTTCTAAGTTATATTATTCATTTGAGATTTGTTCTTGAGTTATGTAGCATTTTGGAATCTTTAATGGAGTTTTTAAAGTTGAAACATGTGAAGTTTTTCAAGTGTCATGTGAGTTATTTGGTTTCCATATGTGTGTTCTTGTTTGTTATGGTTTTGATCTTCAGAACTCTTTTACTCCCTAGCCCGTTTCCCTTTGGTCGGTTTAAAAACAACGAATTCGAGTGGAATCATGTAAGAATGAAGTTCTTAGAGGTGCCTCAAATTGTTTGGGGATTAAACAATCAAAAGATTGCCTTTGCAAGAGCTTGTTTGACTGCAAGAATGTTAAATAGGTCCCTTCTAATGCCTAGTTTAAGCGCGTCTTTGTTTTACAAAGAAATCGATCAGTTGCAGCCTATTTGGTTCGATAAAGTCTTCAACTTTGAGAGATTTAACTCTCTTTGTGATGGGTTTGTGCGCGTGAGTAGGTATTCTGATATTGGGAATCGAAGCAATGTAATCGAGGTTCAAAAGGGTAGTGGTAGGAGATGGACACTTGAAAGAGATCTTGATCAGTTGAAAGAGTTTAGCAAGCGAGATTATGATGCGTATGAGACTATTCGAGTAGTTGGGAAGAACCCTTTTCTATGGCATGATCATTGGCCCGTTAGCGATTATGCAAAGGTGTTTGAATGTTTGGTTTTAGTAGATGAAATCTCAAAAGAAGCAAATGAAGTCGTGGCGAAGATTAGAGAGTTTGGAAGTGAAGTAAAGAACGCTTCTTCTTCGTATCAAACACCATATGTAGCGATCCATATGAGGATCGAAAAAGATTGGATGATACATTGTAAAAATCGAGAACGAAGATCAAATTTGACAGACATTTGTAGTAGTAAAGAGGAGATTATAACTAGAGTAGCGAACATCCCCGCCCTAAAACCACCAACGACTCTTTATCTCGCCGTGGCTAATGAGCTTCTTGAAGATGATTCAATCTTGAATGGTTGGAAAGAGGGTATGCATCCGGTTGACAAAAGGCGATTAGGGTTAAGCGAGGTTTACAAGAACCATTCGTATCTAATTCAAGCGGCAATAGACTATGAAGTTTGCTTAAACGCCGATGTTTTTGTGGGCAATAGTTATTCCACGTTTTCTAGTCTTTTGGTTCTCGAGAGAACTCAAAAGATGATCAGAACGGGGGTTTCACACGCTTGTGGAAACGACGTCAGATGGCCTTCGTATGCTTATAACATTGAAGGGGAATCCGGCGGTCCACAGCTATGGATGACAAATTTATCCGATTCAAGCTTACAAGCGATTAGTTATGGTTCGAATAGTGTCTCGTGCCGAATAGTTTAAAGATGTTAGGTCATATGTGGATTAAACTAGGTTGTATGGTCCAACAATTCTTTTGTTTGTTGATATGTTAATTTTTCATCATATTGTGATTTCCGAAAGAATTTATGCTCTTTGTATCATAATTGTTTATTTCATAGTTATAGAAGAAATCAACATATTAACTTTTTGACTAACCATTATTTTTAAATATAATGGTTTTATTTGTTTATCATCGAAACATAATCTTCATAATATAAAGGATAATATCATATTACAACTTTAATGATATAGAGCTAAAAAGTACTACATGCAAGAGAAAGCTTGTTTAGAGAATCAACACGTATTTATCTCATTTGTTTTTAATATATTTGATTCTCTAGCCCTCATAATATAAAGGATAATATCATATTACAACTTTAATGATATAGAGCTAAAAAGTACTACATGCAAGAGAAAGCTTGTTTAGAGAATCAACACGTATTTATCTCATTTGTTTTTAATATATTTGATTCTCTAGCCCTAGAGGCCGTGGAATTTTCAATAGGGTCCAGCGGGTCGTTAATAATAATTTCGACCCTTAAGAGTCGCTTCGTCTTTATTTGAATCGATTTTGCAATTCAAAAGGGGGCTGTGGCGCAGTTTGTTGCCCGTTTACCTGCCACATGGACCACGTCTAAACATCCCAAGGACACAACCGTCTTTGTTCACTTGCCTTCAAGGCACGTGCCGGGCTATTTGGAAAATTCGCAATGAAAAACTATTCACGAGTAAAACGGTTACAGTTTCTAAAGCGGTGGAAGACGTTATAACTCCCGTGTTCCTATGGATGAAGAACATATCTTCTCTTAGGTTATTGAGTTGGGATAACAGGTGTAACTTTGATTTTTAATGTAGGTTTTGTTTTGTGCTAGCTCCTCATTCTAAAAAAATATAAATCAAGTTCAAATGTGATGATTTGTATGATGAATTTCTGGATTTCTTTGAAAATAATCAAAACATTTAGTTAACGGTGTTAAAGAATCAGTTTAGTTAAAACTTAGAATAAAAAATCTGCATGTTTATTTTACACAAGTTAGCTTACAATATTGAAAGATAGTTAATGTGCCATACCATAGAAATTCATCCAGCACAAGTACTTTAAGTTTTTTATATGATTATACTTTCAAATATTTGTTATGATGCACAAAGGTTGTTACTATTGGAGGCTGGCAAGTTTATGTTGTTATATAAAAAATGTATCTTTTTAATTTTTATACCCTATTGTTTAGACAAGTGTACTCTATATATGCTTTCGTACGAGTCGTTATTGGTGTTATTTTTTACCACTACATATTTACCTTTGTGTTTATTGCATTGTGGTTGTGGTAAATTTAATTCAAATGTATTAGGGGCTAGATTTTATTATAGTGGATCTCATAATATTGTGAGGCATTGTCTGGATAAGTTATCCTTAGCAGGCCAGGTAGTGTAGGGACTCAGAGGATCAAAGATCCTAATTATTTCTTATAGTTTCTAACAATTGTTCTCGATATTTTCTTATGTTCATATGCATGATATCAACGTGGTGGACTGAGTCTAAGCTGGAATTTCGGAAATAATTCGTTATGAAAGCTGCACGTGCCTATTCCACAACGGTCATGAGAGTGAACGTGGACTAGCATATTTTTCAGATATCTAGTTATCTTTAAATTTAAAGGGGTTGATCATGTGTTGTTAGCTATAATCCCACTTTCGCATACAGACACTACGAGCAGAAGTCTACCAACACTCTTAGCAATTGTTGTACCGTCCACATTTGATCAACATCCGAAGTTGTTATCCATTTTCATTGTTCAATATAGTTGGTGGTCGATAGTTTTCACCACCCGAGGTTTTTGTGTCGGCGATCTACTAGTGATCAAGGGCTTTTCCTCGTATAAATCATCGTGTATTAGCTTTAATTATCGTCCATTATTCGTTTAATTTGATCAAGCACTCTACCTCACAAACAACTTTGGTTACATTATCCTTAACAAATTTTTGACCAAAACAATGACAACGATAAATTTGCAAATTATCATAATGTGAAACTTTTGTGGAATTAATAGTTCCTTGTATTTTAAATTTTTAACGATGTATATCTGTTACTATATTTCATTATACCAAGCAACTAAACAAGATCAGCCATCACATATTGACTGATCAACAACTAAACAAGAGTCATCAACACGATGAACTCAGAAAATGAACAATATGAAACCCGAGAATCTCACGAATAAACATATGTATGAGAAATAGAGAACTGTGCGTAGAAATCTCAAAGTGTGTTTCTTTGGCAAGTGGATCCTTAATTTAAAAAGGTGACTAGTCTCGACAATTCCAACCCAAACAACATAAAATGGGGCTTATTTGGACTTTAAATATTAAATCATGTGTTATTTTGGTAGACGTGTTGAATGGGCCGTGTTCATGGGTTGATGGGGTCAATCCGACCTGAACCCGAACCCGAACCCAAAATTTTAAACGAACCTGAACACAACCCGAACCAAAAAATTGTGTCATACATATGAACCCAAACATGACTTGAATATTCGTGGGTTGACCCAAACATGATCCGTTCAACCCAATTTTTTAAATTTTTTTTCGCGTAAATTAATATATTAAAATTAAATTTTAATACAAAAAACACAAATGTATATAATACAATCACATATAAGTTACAATTATAGCACAAAATACACACCAAATTTAATTTATGACATAAACATATTGTAAAAAATATATAATATAATTTAACGGGTTATCGTCAACCCGCCAATCCGACATGTTACCCGAACCATTTAGTTAAACAGGTTCGCGGGTTTAACCGAAAACTGTCTCAAACCTGTTTATACTAAACCCAAACCCGCGAATTTCGTGTCTTACAAGGGTAAATAGCCAACACACCTTATTCAAACAACAATCATCATTTAGGGTGAACGGGGTGCTCCCCACGTGGGGAGTATTCCCCACTTAGCCACAACCAATCAGGTTATTCCATGTCAACTCCCCTCTTAAGTCCCCATTTTGCACTCAAACGTTGGCATCACTTCACTCACACAATTTTTTTTTTATAAAAAAAGAAGAAAAAAATATGATTGGTGGAAAAATGATGGACCCACATTAACAACCAATCACCCTCTCTCTCTCCTCTCTCTCAATCGGTGAGCACACACCGAGCTAAACACAAACCGCGTGGTAAAATTTTGTTGGTGGTGGTGTACCCGCACGGCAAAGGCACTCCCCGCATGGGATCACCGAAGGTGCCCCGTGCACCCTAAGGGGGTGTTTGTTTTTCAGAAAAAGCATTTAGAACCTCTTTTATCTTCAAGTTCCCCGCGGCCCTGCTCCACCTCTGCCGCCGCCCTGCTCCACCTCCTCCGCCGCCCCCACCTCCATCTTCCACCGATTACCCACAACCACCTAACCATCGTCGACCATCGATCACTACAACCATCTCCGATTGCCCCTGTCAAACCTCCGAGTAACAATCATAAGCTTGCACAGTTCTTCTAATTTCGAGTTTAAATCACGATCCAGGTATGAAAGCTTGTATTTTTTCTTGGTATTAAGGTTTTTTCTTTATTATTCTTGCAAGTTTGAATGTTATTTGGTGAAGGTTAATTGGGTATTGAGGTTAATTTGTAGAAACAGTGTGTTTTTGAATACAGTGATGGGTCAGAGAATTCAATTTAGATTGAGTTTAGTTCAGATTAGGATGAGAATTTTTGGGGTTTGATTTGATTTGTTGAAGAGGGGTAGTGAAAATAGTGGTAAAAAGTTCGATTTTTAGTCGAGAAAGTGCAAAACCGGCTTTCTTGGAATCAATAAACTTGTGAGTATATGACAATACATGAAATAAAGCGTTTGGTGTGATTTGCACAAAGACAGATGGTTTTGAGGGGTGAAAATTGAGATAAACTATCCATATATGTAGAAATTAATAGCAAAGAGGCTTTCAGTTTATTTCATCAGTTTGCAGAAGTAAAAAAACAAACAGTCTTCTTCTTGCAGACCGCAGACATTTGGTCCAGCACTTCTGCTACAGATGTCTACAGATGTGGTCCGCAGACTGCAGACGTTTTCCCTCAGAAAAAACAAACACCACCTAAATAACCGTACACGCGAGGAGATAACACTGCAATTAGGAACTCCAATCGATTTATCAATACATTCGTCTGCAGTTCATCTTCTTCCTTCGTTCTCAGATTGTTTGATAATCAGGTATCTTATTATTATGTATTTGTATAGATATCAGCATGTAGTGTGTGATGTGAAGCTGAATCTATCTGATTTGTTGGGTCATCAGAGACACACTCCAGGTGTTCGATGAAATGTCTACGTAGAATTTGTTAGTTAGATATGAAAAAAAAAGTTTGAAACTGTCTATGAATCGGATTTCGGGTAGAATTTCTGAGATTATTGGTGGGTTGACTGATCTTAAAGAGTTTCATGTTAATAGTAATGATCTTGTAGGATTAGTTCATGAGGGTTTGACTAGATTGAGCAATAATATGTTCATGGGTCATGTGCCCAAGGTTTTTATGCTGTGAGCTTTACTTATTCGTCGCTTCGGTTTTGCCAGCTGGATGCTGGTGTTGCTTAAACAATAATATGTTTGTGGTCTCTGGTAGATGATGAAGATGTAGTCTTGGGTACTGGTGTAATATACATTGCTGGAGTCAAGAGTCAACATACTAATGCTATATTGTTAGTAGAACCTGTATTTTTGTATTTGTCGTTTTGGTTGAAACCCGTCATGATCCGAACCAAATTTACTGTTTTTTAAACGGCCTGTTTTTGCCCGTATCCATTTTTGTCAAAACCTGTTCTGACATGAACCAATATGACGATTTTTAAAATGCCCCGTTACCCCGTGCGGCTCGTACCACCCGTTTTGCCAGGTATAATTTTAAGCCTTGTCTAATGGGGTTGAATTTATATTTGAAATATGCAATAGTAGCCAGGTGATTTGCTTCTTATTCTTATGATTGAGAATTAAAGCTTTTATGTTATAGTATTTTTATCATTCTTATTTATTCAAACAGGGCTAGGTTTTAAAAAACGATGAAGATACCAAGTGGGAAAATATTGATCAATACGTATGTGCATAATACAAATTTTCATCTTCTTCGAAGATTATCTCTTTGGTCAATGAAAAAAGACCCGGATCTTGAAGCAGCTTTAACAAGAAACCGTCGATGGATCGTAAATAATCAGATTAAAAATATAATCTTGAGGTGTCCTGATCATGTGGCATCTGTTAATTTCCTTCAAAAGAAGTTCAAAACTCTTGATCTTCAAGGAAAAGCTCTAAACTGGGTTAAGAAATACCCGTGCTGCTTTGAAGTATACTACAAAGACGATGAATATCATTGCAGATTAACTAAAAAGATGATGTCTTTAGTACAAGAAGAAGAAAGTGTAAAAGATATGCAAGAAACAGTATTTGTTGAGAGATTAGCAAAGTTATTAATGATGGTTTCTAATCATCGGCTCAACGTCTCGAAACTCAATGAAATAAAAAATAATTTAGGGCTACCGGATGATTATCTGATAAGAATCATACCAAAACATCTTGATATGTTTCGGGTGGTTAATTACGGCGGGAGAAAGAATTCAATGCAAATCGAGCTCATCAAGTGGGACCCAAAATTAGCGGTTTCGAAAATTGAAAGAAAGTCTCAAGAACAGGGCTGCAACCCGTCATTCACATGTTCATTACCTTCAACTTGGGTAAAATCGTGGGAGAAATTTCGTGAATTCGATTCATTGCCGTACATTTCACCTTATACGGATCCGGGTCATTTAGTAATCGGGTCGAAGGAATCAGAAAAACGAACAATCGGTTTACTGCACGAGTTTCTGTCACTTACATTATGGAAGAAAGCATCAATTATGAAGTTAGGTCATTTCACGAGGGAATTTCATTTACCGGAGAGATTAAACGTTCTGCTCTTAAAGCATCCGGGGATATTCTACGTTTCAAATAAATATCAAATTTATACTGTTTTACTTAGAGAAGGGTATAACGGGTCAGAATTGGTTGAAAAAGACCCGCTTGTAGTTGTGAAGGATAAATTTGGAGAATTGATGCAGGAGGGACTTCATGAGTATAATAGAAGGCATCACATGTTGAATTTAGAAAAGAAAAGAAAAAAAGGCATTATAGCAATGAAACAAGAGAAAAATGAACCGGTTCATGAACTGTCTGATGAAGGGGATGATCTAGGTGGCATATTTGATCCTGAGGAAAGAAAACGGTTTTATAAAATTCTTTTTGAAGAGAAAGCGCGATAAATATCCATACGGAGGTATGTACTGTTGTAATGTTTATACTTGGTCAATGTATCGCATTTGAATAGTTGACTTTTGATTGATTGTTGTTTATTCTCATAGGAAATTGATATGTGTTCTTAAAAAATTAATCTAGTTTTAGTCGTTTAGGTTTAGTTGCATGATTTGGCTTGAACAGGTTTAAATTTAACTGCATCTGTTTACATCTTGCATGGTTCATATGTAGCCTGAATTTTTGATACTATCATATCTGGATTAAAAGAGATTAGCCCCTCTCTAATCGGGCCGATTATCTACCTATAATTCCAGTTTTATTTATCGTAATTACGGGTTCTATCAGTGTCCGTCCTCTAGTGGTTCAAGGTTTTAGTTTAATTCTATGGTGGACAAAAGTGTAGATTTAAGATTAGGATCAATGTGTGTGTGTGAGAGAGAGCTAGTCGTTCTAAAAATTAATTAAAAAAGAGTAATTATCTCGATAACAATAAATCTTTGTCTACAATAATACATTGGTTACAAACAATGAATCTTAAACGTCTCATTCTCCTGTAAATGCATTTGGGAATTGGGATGTATCTACTCGTCCAAACCCAAATTAAACATGATCTCTGGGCTCATTTCAAATTATCACCTCTTTCGCCAAGACGACAACAGACACCTGGTCCCGCTGACGCCTGACGGGTCTCCTCTCCAAGGTGAGGAGATCGCAGTGGAAGGATAGCTGGTGGTAGAATGATAATACCAATGAGAACCTGATGATAGCTTGTGATATATGCCAGAAGTTACAACTTACAGTTCCTTTGTCTAGCATTTAAGGATTCTATCTTCAACCCAAATATTGAAATGCATACCTTTTCACTTGCGTGTTGGCTGTCTAGCAATGTTTCAATATGTTAATAGCTGAAGTTTTAATTGCGGTTTTAATATACCTTCCGTAGTCATTCCTTAATATTTGATTGTTGTGATATGCTTCTATCAGTTCTGGATATTTTTTTATAAGAATATGGTCATAGCCCTTACCATATAATGTTGTTGCCTATTGTCATGATCCGAGTCTTCACTAGGAAGTTCGATTTTATAGTTAAAATTCCTTGCTTCCATGAGCTTTTCGTTTTGCTTTGCAAATAACATAACTTTGATCCTCCGCTTGCATAATGCCGGGAATTAACTGACGTCAATTGTAAACAAGAATCATCTTATGGATTAATAGTCACTGTAACAGGTGATGTATGGAGGCTAAGACATGTGCTTCCATCACTTGCGGCTCATTGTAATTTCTGTTGCTGCAAATGACCCAAAACCGACTCATGGACTTAAACATGACTTTTGGACAGAACTTAATGTAGATGCCATTTGCCCTTTTCATGGGGAAGCTGATTATACAAATGGGTCAACAACACGTTATGGGTCAACTGACATTAGCGGGTCAGCCCCACCGAACTTGAGTTGGTGCAGATGTAACCCCATGAGGGCAGCTGAAATTACCCAGGATTGCAGTCACATACAGTTTTATCCCACCTTATTAAGGATGTTAAATGTAGTTTATTTTCAAAGGTTTAACAGTTGTACTTTGATCTCCATGTCAGATTGGAGAGTATCATGTCAGAAGAAATGCAAACAAAAGGATTGAAGTTGTCAAATGCTAATGGATGCGTATTGCAAAGCAGGAGACATGGTTAAGGCTTATGAGCTTCTTCGTCAAACGCTAAATAAATGACTTCAGCTCATAGTTGTCACGTTTGACGTGTTAATGAATAGATATTGTATTAGGGATGCTAGAAGATGGCAAGAGGCTTCGTAAATGGATGTTGAAAAAGGTTTCCTTTTTAATTGGTTGATGACTTATGGTGGCACTGTGGCGTCTCGTAGCCGCTACCAACCAAACTTGCCACGTGTCCTTTTTTAATTGGTTGATGACTTATGGTTTTGAAGCGTCTTCGGTTGCTTGGATTTCAGTGAGGCGTCTCCATGGAATGCCTTTTAGGTGAACTTTGACCATTTAATCCATACAATGTGTTTCATTCGAAGTTCTTGTATATTTTTCTTGTATATCGCAACGCGCGGAAATTCCCACTATACAAATAAATGGATAAAATTGATATGTGCCGATTTCTCATCCAACTTCCAACCCACGTAGCCATGCAACACCCCTTTAGTTTTTGCATTTTCCTTTTGTTTAGTTATTTAATTATGCAGTTAATTCGTAAGTCTTGTAGTGGTAGAAGTGGCCTCCTAATTTAGCTCAAGTAGTTATTTCCTTTCTGTTTGTTTGCCTATAAATGGCTTTGTTGGTTTGAGTTTAAGAATCAATGAAGAAATGAATTACTAAAAATCTGGTTTCGATCTATTTTTCTATCTGGGTTTCTTCCTATTTTCTTGGACCATTTGATTAGCGATTCGGTTCGTATCAAAAATATGTTAAGGTCATCCAACATTTAATGTATTATATACATATCATTCATGCATCAACAACATCATATGTGAATTTCACATGTCTTGATTTGATTGTGTTTATGAGTCACCTACAAATCAATTTATCCTCTACTGTAAACGACGACAACAACCAGTCATGGACTCGTGGTCGTATTTATGTTAAGCCCAATGAAAAAAAAGCCTACTCAATTTCAGCCCATTACATAGCCCCATTTCAGCCTCTTCCCTGATCCATCGAGAATCGACGTCCCTATTGAAATCTGGTTTGAAGATGACAACGTGCATTTTGTATTCTGTTAGGTGCTGTTTGTTTTTTGATAAAACGTCTGTGCGGGCTCTTCTGTCACGCGCAGACTGTTTGTTTTTCCGAAGACGTTTCATTAAAAAAGGTCTGCGCGAGGTCTTCTTGGTGCAGACTTGGTCCAACCACTTCTAAGATCTTCTAAGGTCTGCAGAGGGTTAAACACCACCACCCACCACCACCACCACCGGCCACCACTCACCACCACCGTCTACCACCACCGTCCACCACCCACCACAACCGTCCACCACCCACCACCACCGTCCACCACCCACCACCACCGGCCACCACCACCGGCCACCACCGTCTACCACCACCGTCCACCCACCATCACCACCGCCACCACCACCGTCCACCACCCACCACCAACCACCACCGTCCATCACCACCACCATCCACCACCCACCACCACCACCGTCCACCACCATCACCGTCCACCACCCACCACCGTCTGTACACCTTCACCAGTTTATTTTAGAAGTCTACATATATTAAAAAACAAACAGTCTTCTTCTTGCAGACTGCAGACATTTGGTCCACCTCTTCTTCAACAGATGTTTGCAGATG
Organism: Helianthus tuberosus; assembly: GCA_030545235.1. Lineage (NCBI taxonomy): Eukaryota > Viridiplantae > Streptophyta > Magnoliopsida > Asterales > Asteraceae > Helianthus > Helianthus tuberosus. The sequence continues at coordinate 6,106,403 of CM060378.1, forward strand.
TGGTCCGCAGACTGCAGACATTTTACCTCTTAACATTTAACGGTTACATGACATGTTAAGCAACATTACACACCACTCCTTCCTTGTGTTAAGGGGTATTAAATTGATCATTTGTTAACATGTTATTCGGGTGTTATAAACTTACAATTTATATTCTGACCTTACAGTTTAACGGTCATGTTATAAACTTGAAAATTGTATAAGACGAACCGATTGTTTAACTTATATTACTTATATATTTTTTTTTAACGGCAAATTTGGATCACTGGAGTATTATCGTGCCACTAGCAGAACCACCCGATCATATCCATCTCCATTAGGCATAATGCATATACACCAATTCAAGAAGAAACTCAATAAATATGAGAAAAAACCCCTTGTAGGAATCGAACCCAAGACCTATTGGTCTCAAAGTCTTATTCCACCATCAAAATGCTATTAGACTATAATATAAAAAAATAGGATAAAAGATATAAGTCATCAAAATTGTTAAACAGGCCAGTTCCAAACAACCGACCGATTTAGGTTTTTTTTTTTTTTCAAAACCAAAGTTAGTAGTTGGACGAAAGATTCCCGATGGATCGAACAGTAGACAATCCTAGTAGGTAACATCCTTCATATAATAATTAACTATGTTAGAACCACGTGTATTACACGGTTGAATAAATGTAATTTTATATACCAAATAATATAAAAATATTAATTTATATTATTAATATAAATAATATAAAAATAATAGGTTTTACCCTTAACTACTTTAGTTTAATAAAATAAATAAATCATTTACGTTATATTAATTTATATTTAGCATACATCTTTTGTTAATTTCAGGATAAATAATTTTGAAATCTGATAAATTTTTTAAAATATTAGATTATCTTCTATACGAATTGTTTAAATTTATATTAAATTTAATTTGATAATTATCTTTTAATTGATATTAATTATCTATAAAAAATAGATGGTTTCAATGAATGATATGTGTCCTCCCATTGGTTTCTTTTATTGTATAGCATAGATTTAGATTGATATAAATAGATTATTCTATTGTAGTAAAATTTGTTAATGAAGTTTCAATAAATTTAACCATTTATTTAAAACTTGTAAATGTAACGAAGTCTCAATAAATTTAACCCTTTATTTAAAACTTGTAAATGTAGAAATGATAAATAATATTAGTTAATTTTATTTTAAGTTTCGTAAAATCTATTTGATACCAAACTAAACAAAACGTTCAAATATATAGTTAATATCAAGACTAAATTACGATTTTGGCCCCTGTGGTTATATCACTTTTACCCTTTTAGCCTAAAAATTAATCTTTTAACATCTGAGCCCCCAACGTCTTTTTTCTAACCATTTTGGCCCCTAACACTAACCCCATCCATTTACTTTTATGGGCCAAAAGGGTTAGAAAAAAATATGTTGGGGTCCAAAAGGGTTAGAAAAAAAGACGTTGAGGGCTCAGATGTTAAAAAATTCTTCTAAAAGGGTAAAAGTGATATAACTATAGGGGCCAAAATCACAATTTACTCTAATATCAAATTAGATAACTAAGTTTGAATTTGAAATAAATAGATAAATATAAAAGTAATAATTAAACTAAATAATATTTACTATGAGGGTTATCTATAATTAATTAGAAGAAATTAAATTAAAATAATAATTATCTATAAGACAAGACCTAATATAATGACAAGTGTCCACAAAATGGTTTCTTTTATCTTCCTATCTTAATAAACAAAATTCTTTTTGTACACGTGTCACTCTCTGGTGCCTCCTCCCTTTTAATAATAGTATTACATATTAATTTTTATACAAAAAAATATAATATAATATTAATTGATATAGTTAGAGATATAAACGTATAAATTCAAATTTAATTAATAATTATCTATAACAAATATAAATGTATCAAATAATAAAATAAGTATAATATTATTTAATATAGTTAGAGATCAAACGTATAATTTCAAATTTAATTAATAGAAAATTAATTTTTGAGTCCCTATGTTTTAGTGGTTTTAACCACTAAAATCGAAAATCAAAAAGTTTAACGTCCTGAGTCTCTAACCGCTCATTCACACCCCCTGTAAAAAATTCAAAAAACCTTTTGTAAGGCCGAGTTCTCTAAGTTCTCATAACTTGTAGAAATTTTCATTTTACCCTAACCATATATATTTGTTAAGATAAAATATATTATTTGGATATAAACAATAATTACTAATAAAGTATCAAATCACATGTACAAGTACTTATAGTATATAACTTAGAAGACTAAAATTACACGCGGATTATCTAAATAAAGTACCAAATTATCTTTAAAGCGAACACTAAATGGTTTTTAAAAGACATTTTTTTTCTATTAAGTATATAACATTATATTTACTTAAACTTTGTAATACACGCGTTCAATATTTTCTTCCAATTCTAAATTTATGTTACTATCAATATGTTTTCATCTTAAAAAATGGTCCAACTTCCTAATAACATTGAGTTTTAAATATTAAACTTAATTTCAATATATTACGCAACTAAAGACATTATCATCATGCTAAATAAAGACATTATATAATATTATAAAAATTTTAATTTGAATATTTAAATGTCAACTACTAATTAAAAAAGTTGTTCTAGGCACTCAAATTTATAGTTTAAAAAACTTTAGTCATATTTTTTAAACGTATACTTTATTTTAGTATGATTTTTTTAATATGTAATATTTTCTATACAATGATAATATTTGTATCTTGTCTTATGATCCATATATCTAAAAATAGTATTTATATCAAAGTATTTACAATTCATTTACCATAACCTCATAACTTATAATTATTTTTAAAAATACATACAATTTTATGATCATTATTTTTTTATTTTTTAGTGTTACTTATTTTTAAGACGTAATAAAATGGATTGTAGTATCTCAAAAGAGAAGTGAAAACTTAGAAAATTATTTTGAATAGCGAAAATTAACTGTTCTTTTGTTTTACTATTTTATCTAAATAAAATATTTCATTAATAAGGATTATATATAAGTTTATGATTTACATTTTTTTCGTCATTTAACTCGTGTAATACACGGGGTTGTAAGCTAGTTATATAGTATAGATAAGTCAATAATGATGTATCAATACAATATAAAAAACATATCATGACATGTACCTCTATTGCCCTTGCCATGTGTCCCTAGTGTCTTTCTTACTTTTATTTATATAAAGAAGGGCCTACGTGTTAACATTGTTCAAAAAGAAAAAAAAATATCGGGCACATCCATACATTACCCCTTTACATAACCCGATATCTAGGAGCCAACTCCATAGACATTTCATCATTCTTATCTCACTATTAACTATTGTACTTACATTTTTTTTAACGGTAAAGTTGGATCACTGACGAATTACTGAAGTATTATCGTGTTATTAGCAAAACTAACTGATCATATATATATCCACTAGGCAATAATACATATACACCAATTCAGAAGGAAACCCAATAAATTAAATCTGCGAAAAAACCCTTAGTGAGAATCGAACCCAACACCTAATGGTCACTAAGGGGCTGTTTGGCTAAGCTTTTCAAAACTACTTATTTGCTTATTTGCTTTTCAGAAAAGCAAATAAGCAAATAAGTAGTTTTGAAAAGCTTAGCCAAACAAGCCCTAAGTCGTATCACACTCCCAAAATGTCACTATGCTATAATACCAGGGGGCCTATTCTCCTTACATGTTTTTATGGGGTTGTTCACTATTCTTATAAGATATATAACTAGTTTTTCCCCGCCCGCATTACGGGGCACTAAGTCGAATATTTATCTCTCACATGTACGTCAGATGTTTTGGTTACCTGTACATACTGTTAGAAATTTGTAAAAATAGCACTTTTCACAAAAATAGGAAAATGGTTTTTCCTAATTTTAGACTAGAAATAAATATAAGAAAATGAGGGGGTTTTATATCTATACTATATCATAATACATGAGGGAATGATTCCCAAAAGTTAAGAACTTCTTCCCCCATTATTTATAAATAAACCCCTAGAATGAGGGTAAAGTGGTCTTTTAAACCATAATTATTTTTTAGTCCCTCAATCTATTACATTTAAATCCTTGACATTTAACATAATTATGGGTAATTAGTTACACTCCCCTAGGGATGAGCATATGCCACCGAATACCGATCCCATACCGATCCCGATCGGTATCCCGATCGGTATCCACTTTTTGGCGTTTTCGGTATCGGTAGGGTACGGTATCGGTATTATACCGATACCGACCCTCAAAATACGGTATAATACCGATACCGTACCGTACCGATACCTAACCGACATGTTTCGGTATCGGTACCTAGTTTGGGTGAAATTCGGGATCGGTATTTGGCGGTATCGGTATCGGTTCGGTATCGGATACCGATATGCTCATCCCTACACTCCCCCCCTCTTTAATTCTTTAATGTATTCCTGCGATATCTTACAACCCGTAATGTTTTAAAAAAATCCGAAGGTACCATGACGATCGGCACATTTTTTTAAACGTTTCGATAGTTGTCTTTTTTAGTTTCGCCGTGCGTTCATAAAGTACAAATAGCCAATGCGTAAATGTACAATTGATTAAAGCCAACATTTGTTTTTTACCCAAGCCAGCTTTGACCATTACCTAGCTACCGTGCATTAGCATTTGTTTTTTACCCAAGTTTTTTTGTTTTGAAAGGCATTAATAAACTAAAATATTCTCTAATTTTACTTGTACAGAGTCAGTTTGTTGTGGCATGTTTAATATAGTATAGATAAAACTCACAACAAACTTCCTATTAAACATGCCACAACAAACTAAACAGGATATGTGCATCTTATTTTAAAAACTTAAAACTCACAACAAACTTCCTAAATAAATGGATGACCAATCTAAAACTAAACCCTAATGGACTACTATAAATATATAGCAAACACTCACAATTCTACATTTCTATATTTCTATTACTAAACAGATTTAAAATATGGAGCCAGTTCTGAATTCACTTGATGCGAAAAAACAAGCATGCGATATTGAAAAATCTAAGGTCGGTTCTATGATAAGTTTTGTTATATCGCAATAATGAATAATTGTTTTCTTTTATTTACTTTTATGTGAATACTAACTAATTTGATTTTTCAGATTCAACACACCAATTTAAACACCCCAGTTGTCGAACAAGCTTTTGTTAGTTTTTAAGTAATATTTTCGCTTATAATCTTTCATATTAACAAGTTCGTTATGTTATTATTTGGTGTTTTATTGTAGGATGATGGTGATAATAGTGTTGAAATTATTTCTTATGGTGCAATGTTCGGTCCATACAAGTCTAATCTTCAACGTCAATTTAGTAAACAGGTAATTTTAAAATTTATTTAATCTTTTTAAAAAAAATTTATTCAATATTTGTTCTTTTTATAAAATTTATTTAATCATTTTTTAACTTTTTTATTAAATTTTTGTTTTTTAAGGATCGGAAGTATGAGAATCAAAAGAAAAGATCTAAGAGACTCTCTGAATGGAAATGAGTCGAGGTTATAAATTTAGATGTTTCTGAGGACGATGAGAAAGAAGATGAATTAGATGATACTGCTGATTCGAGCACAAACAAGAAAAACGGATCAAAAAAGATGAGAAATTAGATGAAATATATCAAGTGTTTTTATGTTTTTTTCATTTTCAGTTGTTTTTGTTTGATCTAGACTATCCCATGAATAATAAAGTTTATTTTATATTTGAAGTTTATGTTTTGTGTTATTTTATTGCACTTATAATTTACATCTCGATTGAACTAATATACTTTAGTACTTAATCATGTTCGTATTATATAATTTACATGTTCGTACTTGATCATTTCCAAAGAGATAAATTCGATTACCAAGAATGGCCAAAACATGAAAACTACCTCTTGGTTTGGAGTAAATTCAAGATTGTATTTACAAAGCACACTAAACTTATTCAATTTAACAGTCATGTTCCACGAGGATTTCGTATATATCCATTAGTGCCTTCTATAAAAAAAAACTGTTGGACGAGACGAGATATGAAAAAATAATTATATAATATTATAGATTTTTTGAATAATTTGTATTTCTTAAATAAAAAGATAAAGTTAATAAAGATATAAACTTTTACATCCTATTTTTTTTATAAAAATTGTTTTATAAAAATATGATTTTTTAAATATTTATAAAAATAAAATTTAACATTAGTTAAAGGTGTTTAAAACGTACCTACAAGTCACCTACTATTTTTTACTTTCTACTTTTTCAAAAACGAAAATTTTAAAATTAAAGTTTATTTGATGAGTATGATGTGGATATTTAAAAAAGTTATGGAATTTAAATAATAAAATTATAAACTTTATCATTTCACCAACAAAATAAACTTACTTTATAACGATAACAACTTATCTTTTATTTTTTGTCATTTTTTTAGTATTTTTTTTTAACAAACGAATCTTTACATGTTTAAAACAGTTTTTCTATACTTTATTTATTATTAATTTTTATAACAAAACTTTGATATTTAGTAGATAGAAGATAAACTATGTTCCAAAATTCTAGGAATTATTTAATACTAATTTACGATATTAGTAGATAGATAGTAAACTATATCCCAAAATTTTAGGAATTATTTAATACTAATTTACGATAGAGTAAAATGCACGGATAGTCCCTGTGGTTTTGCAAAATAACACCTATAGTCCCTAACTTTTGGAAATTACACCGGTGCTCCCTGTGGTTTGACAGTTTGTTACTCGGATAGTCCCTAGAGTGGATGACGGTTAGTTTTCTCCGTTAAGTGGATGTGAAATGACAAATTTACCCCTCTCTTTAAAAAAAAACAAATAACCCCTAATTTGTGATTTAGTTTCAGCCATAAATTCAATACAAAAAACCACAATGATATGATTAGTTTGATTCATGCTCTGTTGCCATCATCAATCGATTATAAAGAATCAACTGAATAGAATCCAGCACCATTCGAATCCACTGAAACTTTTAGCGGGTAATCAAAAACCATTCTGAAAGCCTTATTAAAATTGAAAAAACAGAAACCCTTTATGTGCTTCATAAGTGTTGCCTCTTCGTCTCCTGCAAGTTGTATCTCCATCTTTTCGTCTCCGGCGAGTCGCCACCGCTGCCTCTTCATCTCCGACGATTTGTAACCGTCGGCCCCTTCATTTTCTCTATTCTCAATATCTCACTCATTTTTCTCCATTCTAACAGAATCGTAATGAAAGTCGGGGTCGGAGTCGGAGATGGAGCCGGGGTCGGAGTCGGAGCAGAAGAATCAGGTATTTTTGGCGGTGATGCAGCTATGAAAGAAGGTGGTTTAGATCTGAAAACAGGGGAGAGCAGATATGTTTTCTAATTTTTGGAACCCCAAAGCAGAGTATGGAAAACATTGACCCACTATTAGACCAGATTGATGAAATAGGGGTGGGTGGTCCTTAGGATCTGAGTCCTTTACTGAATTTTGATGATGAGGAAATACAAGACCATTTTTTAGCAGGACTTGAAATACCAATGGATGATCTTACTGAATTGAATATGTTTGGATAGAAACTTGAAATACCGACGATGAAGACGTTGGGGTTTGCTGTCTCTTTCAAACAAGAAGCTAAGGTGTAGGTTGATGGGTTTGGCTGGAGAAGATGAAGGGTAAGTTTGTCATTTTACATTCACTTAACGGAGAAAACTAACCGTCATCCACTCCAGGGACTATCCGAGTAACAAACTGTCAAACCACAGGGAGCACCGGTGTAATTTTCAAAAGTTGGGGACTATAGGTGTTATTTTGCAAAACCACAGGGACTATCCGTGCATTTTACTCTTTACGATATTTAGTAGATAAATAGTAAACTATGTCGCAAAATTTTAGGAATTATAAGTCAACTAATTAGGTCCTCCAAGTTAATTATATGGGATGAGGCATCGATGGCGAAACGTCAGGCGATAGAGGCAGTTGATCGAACATTGCAAGACATTATAGGTGTTAGGCTCCCATGTGTAACACTTATGACATATATCCACCACAATAATGTTATCATATACAAATAAGAAAACTACCAGCAACGAGCGCCGCAATCCAAAGTGTCGCCCCCGCCGCATCGCGCGGGCACGCTACTAGTATTTATTTGTGGGTTTGTGTTCTATGTTGGAAGAGTTACGCAACGAACTAAACCACGTCCAAAACGGAGCTAAGATGAATGAGATATCGATGCTCAAAATTTGGTATTTGAAACATTGAATGCTGAAAAAGTGGGAAAGTGGCACCTTGTCCCACATAGGAGGAGAGTTGAAACTTAAAATGGTATTTAAGTGGGAACTCTCCATCCTTATTGTTTCATGGAAGCACACTCTAGTGTACTCGCGAAGGGTGCGGAGAACCCTAACTGACACGCGCGCGTGGCGTGGGAGATGAGGCGTAATGTGGCGCTTTGATGGCGCACTTTGCACTTCGCCGCGAGCCGCTTGAGAGCCGCCTTTGTATTTTTGACCACGTGCGCGTGGTGGAGCACAGGGCCTGCAAGGACTAGGTGGTTGGTGACGTGGCATGCAGATGCGCGGGTACGATGCGCATGGCCCAGATGGGTCTGCGGGCAGTGGCGCATGTCACACCCCAACCGATGGCGGAAACATCGGGGCGCGGCACTGAGCGAAACAGATTATCCAGGAGAAATCCATAACAACTAAATTACCAGATATTTAATATTATGTCCCATACTAGGGATGTGCATGGGTCGGTTTGGGTCGGTTTTGACAAAAAACCATAACCATAACCGCGATGTCGGTTATTGGATAATCATAACCATAACCGATCGGTTATGGTGGTTATGGTTATTCGGTTTTGATGGTTATAGCGGGTCGGTTATGGGTGGTTAACCGTGTATTTAGCTTAGCTAAATATAGCTTATTTTTTTTAACACGGAATAAATTGTTATTGTATATTTGTATATATTAGTATATTTCATAGTATTAAAAAATACATATAATCTATAATATTAATACCAATTATTATCGATTATTCAAATAAAGTGATATGATACATTTCATATATAAATTCAAATAAACATTCAACCAAAACCACAAAATGATATGAAAAACCCATTAGTACTAAAAATCTTCGGTTAAAAATATTAAATATTAAATATAAAAAATGATGAAAAGTCCTAAATCCTACAAAGATTTATTACATATTGATTCGGTTCGGTTATGGTGGGTATGGAAAAAATGATAACCATAGCCGACCCGCTACTTTCAGTTTTCAAAAAAACCATTAACCGACCCAACGGTTTATATTTGGTTCGGTTTTTTTGGTTCGGTTTTGTCGATTAATTCGGTTATGGTTCGGCTAATTCGGTTTTTTGCACACCCCTATCCCATACCATAACATACCAAAGTAAAACAGTTATTACAGACCAAGTATCTCAAAGACAAATAAATGTTCCGACAACTCAGATTTAAATTGTTCGTTTGTTTCTAGACTCACCCTACTTGATTCCATAAAAGCAAGCATCCTAGCATCTCAAACACCTGTCACATACGTTAAAATAGAGTTCAATACACATAGTGTAAAGGTGAGCATACAAGTTTAATAGTATTATAGATAGCGAAAGCGATTTACGCGTAACCAGCATGTAACACGTAATAATGTGAAGCTAGTAGGTTATCGACAATGAAATATGCACAGACATGATTGCGAGTTGTAGAATGCGCAACAAAAATCACCACTGTGACACGTGAAGAAATAACCTTAACAACCCCCGTCCATGACAGGTGCATAGTCCAAACTATAGTACTATCGTTGCTAAGGTGTCAGGCAACAATCACTGTGTAAACATAACATACAAGCATTCATCGAATAACACGTATAACATGCGAGAGCGGTTAGCGTATAAAAGTAGTAGCGTTATGTGATAGTTGTGATTTGATATAAGTAACGTATGTAACACTCAAAAGTGCGTAAAGCAAAAAGGGATCGAGTATACTCACAGCGATGGTAGCTAATGGATTGAAGGGAGCGCTAGAGTGAGCCTGATTACAGAACGAGTAGATAAGCGATGAGCGGCACGTAAAACGATGCAAGTGAAAGAGTGTCGAAGTGTCATCCGAACGGATGGCAATCCGATCGGATGGTCATCCGATCGGTTGGCCATTCGGTCGGTGGGCCACTCGTTTGAGATGGAAGTGTTTGTGTATGATGGCTTTGAAGTTTTCGTTGTAGCATTTTGAAAACAGAGAAGTATCTCTACCCTTCAGGTCGTCCGGTCGAACGGCTGTTCGGTCGGATGGCGATTCGTCGGTTAGGTATTTCTCAGAGAACTAGTTCACAGTAGGATTGTCATTCGATCGGATGTCCTTCCGATCGGATGGCAATCCGTTAGAAACTGATGTTCTTTGAAAATTGTTAAAAGTTTAAGTTTTGAAGATTATGTGTCGTCCGATCGGATTCTCGTTTGATCGGATGGCAATCCGTCTGGTGACTTGCTCGTTTGGAAATTTGTTAAGTTTTGAGAGTTTTGCGGTTTGATAGAGACGGTATGACATCGTGTTAAACAACAGGAACCCCATCAGGCCCAAGTTATTCGATCGAACAGGAATCACCCTGATCCGGTCAGTTAACCGTTTGTGACGGTCGTTCATGTTCAACCCGAAATCGATTGTCTCCTTGATAAGGATCAGCTCTTGGACCGACACTTCACTAGAGAACGAGTAGAAGGCCTGAACTAGCTCCGATTCTATCGGTTTTGAGTGCATTGAGTATAAAATAATTGAAAGAACGTTATGAAACCGTCTTTCAATCCTTTTAACTCTGAAAATGTTTAGATCTATGTGAAGTTAGTGTTTAAACATGTTGAAATCTCTTAGATCTAAGTTGTTCTTGGTGGAATGAAGCCAAATCTTGAAGTTCATAAGAACTCCATGATGACATCATCCTAGAACACCTTAAATCCGCTGATTTCATGGTTAAAAGTGAAGATTCAAAGGTGAGAATGATGAAGAAGTGTGTATAGATCGTAGAAGTACAAGATTTGGGGAAGAAACTTACAAGAATCGCAAGAAATCGAAGGAAAAGTAGGCTTGAGCACGCTGGTCGGAAGAGAGGGCTGTCACATCACTGTTTGGGATGAGACATGGGTATTTATAGGGTTTCCAAAAGAGTAAAGGTGCGCACAAGAGACGGATCGAATGGCCATCCGATCGGATGGTCATCCGTTCGGATGACCATTCGATCGAATGGTCATTCGATCGACTGGTTGTCGCGAGTTGGTTTTCGTGTTTTCGTTTCGTGCGTTGAGCGTTGCGATGCGTTTAGAGTAAGCGATGTGATTGTATTACCCATTAGTTACACAAATAGCCTAATTACTAATTATCACAAAAGTAATTCGTAAATCTCGAGTTTGCGATGAGATTGCGTTGCGATAGAGTTGCGGTTGCGTTTGCGTTTGCGATTAAACACTTCAACATAAATATAATATGCACAAGTAACACATATTAGCACACACACGTAAAACAATATCCATAACCTATAATTCACGTTGCGATACGATAGCGATGCGATTAGCGATAAGTCGATTAGCGATTAAACTGCGATTAAATAGTGATTTATTAACAAGTACTCCACATAATACAACTAAAGCGATTAAAATAGATTCTCGATTACAACTCAAGAAGTACAATCAATAATTAAGCAAGGAGAGACAGATCGCAATTAGCAATCTTTTCTTCCTTTGACTTTGACTTTCAAAACACGGGGTGTTACAGCGCATGACGTGGCAGTTTAGCGCGTCCGCGCGCGAGTACATGTGCAGGTTGGCGCGCACTGGCGCATGGGCCCTGATGTGACGTGCGCGGCGCACCAAAGTGAGTCAATACAGCGTGACTGTGTGGCGTGCTCGTATAGGTTCACAGGTGACGTGGCGCACGCGCACATGGAATTGAGCCAAAATGGCGCATGCTCGCATGAGTGTGCAAGAACGCGCGCGCATGAGCCAGAAGGGCACGCGCGCACCGATCTGTCTTGCGCGCACGCGCGCCCAGGAGCTAACAACATTTAATGCCAGTGCTTAAATTTCAGCATTTGAAACTGACGAGTCAACGGTTATTGACTGAGAATTAAATGACGAATTAAAGTGCATTGAAGACGTTTAATACAATTTAATTCTCCCATTTAATTCTTTTTCAATTTCGACTTCAGACCTGCAGTATAAATAAGAAGTCCCTGCTGCAGAACTGTTCACCGAATTCACCAGCATATACAAACTTCTCCACTGCAGAATTCTTTCTTCTTCTATCCTGTTTCAAGGTACACCTTCGGGTTGGAGTCAAGACCGGCAGTACAACTGCTTAGGCTGTTGTATCCTGGAAACAGACGAGTTCTCCTGGGAGACTCAAAATTTGTTTTAAGGGACCTTTGTCTAACACGATCCTCGGCCAAGAACACCAGTTTTGTTTAATTTTATGTTCTTGTTTTTCCTTTTCAGTTGTAATTGTACTGTACTTTCAGTTTTTATTCTGTTTAGTATTTGTAATTCAAGTTAATAAAGAATTTATTTATTTTTCACGAACAAATTCCTACACATACTATTCATAACACGATCTCAAAAAAAAATTACATCGAGTCAACCAATTAAAACAAAACACTACCATACTTTTGCTAAAAAAACAAAGAACGATGGAATACTTACCGCCTGGCAAGAATAAAAATTACACCGAGCCAAGTAATTAAAACAAAACACTACCATAGTTTTGTCAAATAAAAATATTAAAACGATGGCATGTCTGTAAGTTTACACTTGGGGCAAAATCGTAATTTGACAGGTAAAAAAACAAAAACAATGGCAAAACTATAAATTTGAGGTGAGGGCAAAACCGTAATTTGGCTAGGAGAAGAAAAAAGAAAATCAAAGACAAAACTGTAAATTTAAACGGGACAAAATCGTAATTTGACTGGACCAATGAGGAAGTATCAGGCAGCTGACTGACACTATTCCCTTAAATAGTAAATGTATTATTATTAGCTGCTTGACACTATTCCATTATTGGTAAATATAGAAATTTACTACATTGATATCAAATTTAAAAAATAAAAACAGAAAATGAAATTAGCTATATTTGGGATGTATAGACATCCATAGCCATGTCAAAAGAATCATTATATTATATTATATTATATTATATTATATATACTATAATTTTGTAACATGTTTGTGCATGGTGGGTTTGTACTTTATGCTTTAGGTGTGTTTTTGGATTTTTTGTTGTATTGTTTGTTTTGGTGGTTGTACATGTTAAGACACATAAGCAGACACGCGTCATTAATCCCCTGTCAGATGAAAAGGGTGATACTATTCCCACCCCCTATTACTTTCTACACCCCCCCTCCTCTCACATTCTTATAGGTGGGACCGACTGTTTATGTGAGAGGAGGGGGGGGGGTGTAGAAAGTAATAGGGGGGGGGGGGGTGAGAATAGAATCAGCCGATGAAAACCCTAAACCATCTTCCTCACGCAAAAACCAACCCCATCATACAAGACTACAAGTTCCCATGCTCTGTTTATCACAATCGGAAGAACCCTGAATGAAATCTTTGACTGAAAATCGATAAATACAGACCAACTCTTGATATATCAAAATTAACGAACCCGCGGAAATCGAACAGACCCTACATCGATCTTTTAAGGTTAGATAGCGGTGTCGATGATGATTTGAAGTTCTAGAGGGCAGATGATTGCCGTGTTTAGACCCAAACAAATAAAGATGATAGTGAGAGAAGAATCACCAGTCGGACTTCATGGCTTTTTGTTCTCATCTTTTGCAGTGTTTCAAATCGGTATAACCCTAACCTGCCCCCAAACTGATTATAACCTTAATTCAATTAGCAAAACCTTCAAATCAGCCGCCCCCAAATTGAGTTGTTTGGCCTACAGCTCCAGTTCTTCATTTGTATAGCCTTCTTCATTAGTAACCCAGGTTTGTCTTTTTTTTAGATTAATTAAATTATTTTATGCAAATATTAGTAGTAATCAAAAGTTAAACAAAAAAAGAGATTTTGATTTTGATGATGTAATGTTGAACTCTGCATATTACAGTTTTCTTCGATCGTGGAGTTTGGGTTTAGGTAGGTATATGCATTTAGCATCTCTGATCAGGTGCTGCTGGCGAAGAGAGTAACCAGAGCTTTCTAAGAGGTATATGTTTTCTTCTTTATGTCTCTACTTTCAGAGGTTTAAATTATTTATTATATATATATATATATATATATATATATATATATATAACAAGTAAACAAGTTGTTCAAAGATTAATACATAGAGATTGATGTTCTGTAATTACTTTAAGTGCACTATTATTAACATCATCAGCATGAAGCATGAAGCATAAAGCTATATGTTTTATTCAAGTTATCCAAACCTTGATGTGTCTTTTATTTTTGTTTTGTTCCCTAAACCAATAAAAAGAGGCTTTATATGTTTTTATATTATACTCTTAAACGGTTTTTACATTGAGAGAACCTGTTAAGGTCAAGCGTCAACCCTCTGGCCGTTAACCCAACTACTGACCTAAAGATGAATACCAATGACCCAATATGGAAGCCGAACACAAGAATGCGAAAGCCAGACCCCAGCTAGCAAATGGGGTGACTTTATTGGATTTGTTTTTATTTTCTTTTTAGATTGTTGATGTTAATGTAGTATGATAGACATTAGATCCCACTTAATGGTCCATTAACAGCTAATGACCAACCTTGGTGCATTACCTTTACAAGTTTTGAACTAAATATGGCAGCCCATTTGCTGTATTTTTATTTTTTTTATTTAAAGGGTTTATATATATTCATTTTCTTTAGCAGTTCTTAAAGTCAGTGTGCTGTTTATTTAATTAAGTAATTGAATCTCACCAAAGGACTTGTAGCCTAGCGGTTCAAGATGTGTAGTAATAGCGTTTCTTTACAAGTGATAGAGTTAAGTCTAAATAGATAGACATTGGTGTAGATTTTGGAGCAGTTATAATAGGTGTATAATTTAGCCGTTTAAAAAAGAAAAGTAATTGAATCCCATTTGACATTACTTGTAATAATAGTTCACCTTACGATGAATTTGAATAGACATTAGACACTATTTTACCCTTGTCTAATGTTTTTCGGTCACCCACAAGTTTATTAGAGTACTCGAATTGTCATCTCATTCAATTATTTATGTTTTGTGAATGTTCGCTGCTTTCGATATTAAAAATATATGCATATACAAATATTGGGGAGATGTGACAAACATTACTTACAACTTAAGAGACAAATGGACTGTTTTATTGAGACCTTCTAGCTCCACTATTTTTTTTTTATATTTTTGGAAGTTGGTATGTTTAAACTAAATAGACGTGTAGGAAGATACATATGAGGAAAATAGTCTAAGAAACATGTATTGGTTTGATCTTAATGCTCTTGGGTTGGGGGTGCCGTTAACTTGAAGTAAACACTAGGTTACCCTTTCAACACTCAGTTTTACAAATAAATTCCATGTTACATTGCTCTGTTTTACGTATATTACAAATATGTAATAATGTAACTAATGAGAGGTGTTATTTTCATGTGATGTTTTGTAGTTGTAAGATCAAACGGCGAATTGGAGGACAAGGACAAGAAGCATAAAAGGCACAAAGACACAGAGAAGAAGAAAAATGAAGAACATAAAAACACAAAACATTATCATCAGGATAAGAAAAACAAGAATGATAAAATCAGTCATCGTGGCTCTGTTTTTGAGCATTTGAAGAAACCCCATGAAAAGGTTGGATTCTTCTGTCGTATTTTACTGCTTTTATTTTGATAAGTATTAAGAAAATTGAGTAATATATTAATTCGCACACATGTTTAAACCACACAATTAATTTTATTTCTTTCAATGGTGCCAGAAAAAGATGGTTGATGAAGATTAGGACCTCAGTGCCATTCACAAGCACCCGAATACAATGGTAAATTTGATCAACCATTTTTCCAACTTAAAGTGTTATACGCTTTTAGTTACCTATTTGCATTTATAGTACCAGTGTTGCTGAGGTGTTTTCGAGAATTGATCACAAGTTTGATTTGATGTATGCGAAGAGGGCGTTTGTACATTGGTATGTCGGTGAGGGTATGAAGAGGTCGGGCTCGATTATGCTAATAACGAGGAAGACGATGGTGAAGAGTAATAGTTTGATTAGCATTAAGTCTGGTTTTTATGTTTATAAAAACCAATGTGTTTAAAAGAAGGTATAAGCAGGTACTACTCTTATTATGAAGAGATTTCATGTGGAATAACATGAAATAGTAAAGGCTACAAATCTGATCAAATGCACATCCTTGATGTTTCTTTTCTACCTTCTTGCCCGCGCTGCAACGCGCGCGGGGGTCAACCATCTAGTTATATATGCAAAAAGAAATAACTAGGCCAAATCATTAAGTGCATAACTATTCAAGTACATATTTGTATCATACGTGAAGCTTTAGGTGCATATCATGGTAACTAAAACATCATCGATGTTTGCTTTTCATGTGGGTTAATTGTTGTGCAACTACATCTAAAATTCATTAAAATTAATGTTTTTAAATGAATAACATCTTATATTTTATATTTGATGACACTCACCTACACATTGTGTCTTCGAAAAATGAGAGATGGATAATAGGTGAGACATGGATACAATTAAACGGGACTTACAAGTAAGAAAAGCATATACTTATTCATGTTTATTGTATATAGAGTCAGGTTGATGTACAAAGGTGAATTAAAGTTCGAAGCGCACGAAGGCGCCATTAGCGATATTTACGCATGGGGTAAAGGTATTACGCAACATACATATATTATATTTCATTACACATGAAGTTATATAATATATAACTATGCAAACATATATGTAACAATAATTACACATGTAGTTAAATAGTTATGCAACATTTATAATAAATTACAAAAAATTATAGTAATCATGGATCTTTTTTTTTTTCTGAATATATATTTCATTCCAATCATCAGGGCAAATTACATAAGGATAGCAGCTAGACAAGCAACAAACTGCGTCGTCATCCCTTTCTGATATGTGTTACAAATATATTTAGACTGATAATTCTTACAAATGTGGACGAAACTGTATTGAATTACACATACGATATTCCAATTAACGTTATTGATTATGGAGATTATCGACGTAACAGGATATTTAGTTGTCACGTTATAAAATATCTATATGCTCCACAAAAATCAATTTTGATAGTTCACCAGTTTTGATAAAGTTTTAAGAAAGTTGTGAGTTGTCATTAGTCTAACTAACAGTGTCACACTTGAGTTTCAATCTATGTTTATGATATTCATTTTTTTTATAGATTTGATTCACATGTTTATGTTTTGGGTTGTAATAAAGTTGTAATGAAATTGTTTGAAAAGTGTGTGTTTTATAATTAACTAAACGTTGTGATTATATTCTTTTTTATTATTATTAATAGGGGCTTTCGTGTTTAAATGTAAATCATCGAAACCGTTCAAACCATTCATTAGTTTGATTTCACAATGAACATTGTTTATATAAATTTTTGCTCGATTAGCTTATAAATGTTTAAAGCGGGTACATCATTTAGCTAATTGTTTGCCAAGAGGCATTCCAGTCATACCGGTGAATTCCTCTCAGCTGGTGAGGTTTCAATCCTCGTTATGAGTGTTCAGATGGTGTAGCATTAGGAAATGCATGTCGTCGTTCTAGAAAAAGTTGACTGGCTGTTTAGGCAGAAGATTAAAGAAAATCAACCATTAAAACCTAACAAGACCGATAAAATCTAGTCTCAACTAGTTTTTTTAGTAATATCCTTAATTCATTCTATATATATATGCTCATTTCATTGCCTTCAAAATTCTTTTTGAGCATGAAACCATTAGGAAATTGAAGCTTGAACTAGGAGTAGTGTTTAGTAACTATGATAGCCACAAGTTGGAAGTTGTTGAAGACAAAAGGGTCTAATAAGCTTAAACCATAATTATTACAAATTGATTAGTTGATTTAGATTACCTTTTTTTGACGGCAAATTTGGATTACTGACGGCTACTGGAGTATCATCATGCCGCCAGCGAAACCACCCGATTATATCATCTATCTCTAGTAGTTTTACAATGGTTTATTTTAGTTTAAAGAGTTTTATAGACAATTACTATCTTTAAAACCGGATAATAAACCCCGCTAAAAAGATATATTAACCTTATTATTGTTAGAATAAGAAAAAGTAACAAGACAAGACATTACTTTAGGGTAATCATCATATGAAAAAGGATCATGGTTCTCATAACTTTAAGCCGCACCATCGTAATTTCACATGCTATAAAACTTTACTTTCTGCATTCTATGAAATAACATGATTTTATACACTGATTTTACACTTTTTATTCTTCAAAAGCAAATATATCAATTATTCTTTTAAAAGCATATTACGCACTTTCCTTAATTCAGTGTATAATGTGATATGCATCACTAATATTGCTATCAACACGTATATACACGACACGATACAATTATATAACATATGTTTGTCACCTTTAACTATAACGAATACGTTTTAATTTTTTTCGAACCAAACACCAATCCAAATTATAAAAATATAACACTATTTTATTTTAAACCAATAAAAAGTCATAAATTCAAACCATAGTCATACCGGGCTGACCCCTTGAATTTTTTTTTTCGTATTTTATAGGCAAAAAATCTGATCGCACCCCTTGAAAATACGGTTAAAACTCTCATTCGTACTTTTAAAAAATAATTCATAAATCCGTCATTGAACTCATTTATTACTTTAAAGGGGGAATGGTGCATACGCATCATTTTATTGGTATCCTATCTCCTATTAGTTGCCTTTCTAAAAGAATATAAAAAAATTAATTAGTAGATAACATAAAGATACATATAATTTAGTAGATAACATAAATAGACATATACACCACAATAAGGGTGAGAGGGGCACTCCGCACTCCTCTCTTAGGGGAGTCCCCTCTCTTACACACGGCCAATCAATACGCGTCACGTTAACTCCCCCCTTAACTCCCCCCACACCCTCAATTTGATGGCGGCACTCCTCTCTTAGGGGACTTGTTTTTTTTTTTTTTTTTTTTTTAAGGGGGGAAAATACTTGATTGGTTGAACAATGGTGGGCCACCCTCTCCCTCTCTCCCTTCATGCGGTGAACACCCACCGAAATCCATCCCCGATTAGGCTCCCCGAGTTGATGGCGGCGGTGTTCCCGCTCGGGGACTCACCTCACCGCATCCCTCCCTGAGAAGTGCCCCGCTCACCCTAATTAATTTTTTAAGCATTTATGTCGCTAGATTTTAACATTATTAGAATGTTATTACTCTTTCAAATGTTGATATTGTTGATATTTTGAAAAAACGTGCTACATGTTGACAGAACTTAATGCTCTTATTATCTTTTTTAGTACTATTTTTAATTTAATATAATCAAAGATTTTAGTCGTTTTCGTTAAAGATTCACAAATTTCTACCTTTATTTTCGATGAAATTTAAATCAACATTTTAGTCCATCTAATAATTACAAAACTTAATAATTATAAGTCTTGCTAAAATTTAGTAGTAAAAAACATAAACAAACTACCCGAATAAATTAATTCATGTAAAATTAAAAAAAAAAAAAAAAAACTTGTGAAAAGCTACCCGAATCCTTTTTATGTTCATGATTTATTTTTTTAAATAATAAACGAATAACACAAATTTGACCCCACAAATAAAAACTCCTTAATAGAATCATGTGTCCACTCTATATACGAATAGTCCGCGGGTCCATTTGAAGTGAGTGACATGATACTAGATGAAAGATTTTTTTATTAAATGTTATAATTTGAAATCCTCATATCTCATTATTTATTTGTGTTTTTATCTTACTCACACACTTATTTTACTATTTTTTCTTGGTTTTATACACTAACATCATTTAATTTAAAAATGAATGTTAATATATCAAATGTAAAAAGACTGAATTTACTCTCTACTTTATACTTTTGAGATTAGAAACCTAATATAGATGTTATAAATGAAGGAAAACTCTAATTTTTCTCTATAACTTAAGATAAAAAGGGTAATGATAAACCTACTATAAGTGCACTCCGATCCTTATATGTTATATACTTTCAAAATAAGTTATCAACAATTCTAAACATAAAATACATACACCAAAATAAAGAAGTTATCAACAATTATACTCTATATGACAATTTGCGTCAAGTCTTAGGAACAGTTCCCGTTTTCCGGTCTTCATGACCTAGATTTGCCGGTCATTCTGTTTATGTCTTGGCTCGCGGCAGATAGAAGTAGGAGGCTAGAGAAAGAGCAGAAAGTTCTCGTCGCCAACGATATGTTGTTTCATAGGCTAGAGAGCCATCGTCACCGACTCTATTCGTAGGTCCAAGTTATATACATAAAATAGATACACCAAAATTCTAAAGTATTATGTAAAAGATAAACCTATAAACTTAAAAAAAAAATCAAATCACATACAAACCAATAGGGCTGACAATAGATATCTGTATAAGATACGATTAGACATGTTTACTGAAAAAGTATACAATCTGGTTTTTTACTTTTTTAAAACTAAATAAAATTAGGAGGTTAGGATCCATCATTTTTTTTTCTTGGTACATAAAACATAAAACTGTTTTATAGACATGAGATATCAAGTAGTTAAACAAGTTGTTTTCATATTTAATACTTGTGTTATATGCGTCGTCAGAGAACTGTTAAACCCGATAAAACACGATTTGGCAGTTCTACAAACCAAACCAAACATATCATAACTTTAATCTAAAAAGAATTAGTTTAATCCTTTTACAAACAACTTATGTGAAATGACAAATTTACCCCTACATCAACATCGAAAAACACACCCCCCTTTTTTCTCAAATACAAAAAAGTCTCCAACTTCAACCACCACCACACTTCACCTAAACCCTCTCTAAATGAACCCAAACTTCGCCGGAAAACCCCTCCCCGCCGCCTCCTTCCACGGCGGCGGCCGTATGGACCTCGACCAGATGCCGGACACACCCAATCGCCGAACCACCCACCACCGCCGCGCCCAATCCGAAACCTTCTTCCGCTTTCCCGACGACGACATCCTGCTAGACGACGTCGTTGCAGACTTCAATTTCGCCACCATAGACTTACCCTCTATTCCCACTACAACCGCCGATTCGGATGCAGAGTCTTCGGATGTTAACGCCGTTAGATCCACGGCTACTAAGGCTGACGCCGTTAATCATCATGTACGGAGTTTGTCGGTTGATGGTGATTTTTTTAATGGGTTAGGGTTTAGCGCCGCCGCTGACGGCGGTGGTGGCTACCGTCATAGGCGTAGTGGGTCGGTTGATGGGTCTAATGCGTCGTCGTTTGATGGGGATTCGGTGTTGATGATGGTGGATAATTCGAAGAAAGCTCTTGCTCCTGATAAGTTAGCGGAACTTGCTTTGGTTGACCCTAAAAGAGCTAAAAGGTTTGATTTTTTTGCTGGGTTTTTGTTTATTTTTTGTGGGTTTTGTTTAGTTTTTGTTTAATTTTTCTGGGGTTTTGTTGGTTAATTCATTGTGATTTTGTTATGTTTTTTTTTTTTTTAGGGGGGGGGGGGGGGGGGGGGGGGGGGGGTTAGTGTTAGTTAATTGGTTGGTTTGTTCTTGATGTATTTTTTGGGTATTTTTTATTTGATTATTTGGTTAATTAGGGATTTAGGGTTAACTAAACAGTTATGAATAATTAGTTTGGTAGGGGATGGTTCAAATGAAAACCACTTTTATTGTGAAAACTCGAAAACTAACTAAAAAAAGCCTAAAAAACACACAAAATTTTTTTTTTTTTTTTTCAATTTTTTTTATAAATTTCGCTGGTTTTTATATATGAAAAAAAAAATTTCAAAAAAAAAAATTTTTTTTTTTTTTTGGGTTGTACTGCACGTGTGTAGTACACTAATACGGAAAGCCTAAACCACTTAACCCACCCCCCACCGACACCCCCCAAAAACCTAAACCCCCCACCCCCACCCCCCAAAATCCTAAATTCACCCTCCCACCAAAAGCCTAACCCCCCACCCCCCAAAAACCTAAACCCCCCACCCCCCCCACCCTCCCGAAAACCTAAAACTTAACCCTAAACATAAACCCGAAAAAAACCTAAACCCCCCACCCCAACCCCCCAAAAACCTAAACCCCCCTCCCCCCCACACCCAAAAACC
Organism: Helianthus tuberosus; assembly: GCA_030545235.1. Lineage (NCBI taxonomy): Eukaryota > Viridiplantae > Streptophyta > Magnoliopsida > Asterales > Asteraceae > Helianthus > Helianthus tuberosus. The sequence continues at coordinate 6,128,675 of CM060378.1, forward strand.
TAATCCTAATCATAAACCTCCAAAAAAACTAACCCTAAAAGCTAAACTAGACTCAAAAAACTAATTTTAAGCATGTAATGCAATTGTAGTACATGTTATATTGCACATGTGCACTACTATAATAATAGTATTGAAAACAAGACGACACCATAAATCTTTTTTTATGTCATAAAAAATATGCTCGAATATACTTGAATGAAAGATACAAAAATTTGTGATCTTATGGTGCCATTTTTGTTTTAAAATGATAACGTATGGAGAAATGGGAAATGTTTGAAAAGTTACATATTTTTTTTTCCAATTTTACCCCTCCTTCATTAAAAGTCTCCCCCCCTTCTTTTTAGTGGTTTTTAATTAGTTTTCGAGTTTTCACAATAACTAGTGGTTTTCATTTGAACCTTCCCCTAGTTTGGTATTGTCAAATGGTGAAATGTAATTACTTGTTTATGTCTTACCCTTGTTTGATTTAGTACTTGTTTAGATAATTAAAAAAAGTTCAAAAACTCAATGATTATTACAGTTTTAAGCAACTAAAAGAAACGAAAACTCATCGATATCTTGTGCACCAAGTGATTATCTGGTTCTGAATATTTAGTATTACATAGTATAAGTGTGTTCATATACTGACGAAAACCGATTAAACTGAAGCAAGCTGACTGGTTTGAGATATATATTGTTCGGTTTGAACCTGTTCAGTTTTACGGTTTATGGTTCGGTTTACTGTTTGCAACTTGGAGTTCGTAACCGTTGTTCAACATCTTATTTATTTTAGAGTTAAATGCCATTTTAGTCTATGTGGTTTGAGCCATTTTGCCAGTTTAGTCCAAAGGTTTGAAACGTTGCCATTTTAGTCCAAATAGTTTCAAACGTTGCCATTTTAGTCCACTGGGTTAACTCCATCCCTTTATTCTGTTAACTAGAAGGGCATTTCGGTCATTTTATATGTAGTTCTGTTCATAGTTATTAAAGGTGTTAGGCGCACTCAAGGCGCATAGGCCTCGCCTGGGGGCTGGGGCCTAGGCGCAAAAAAGCGCGGGCTTGAGAACAAAAAAGCGTACAACAAAAAAAACTTAAAATATTTTTATATAATAGAAAATTAATACTACACTTCAAATAAAATAAACTAAAGCTATTATACAACATTTAATATCGTCTATTTAGTACCAAAAGTTATAAAATGCTAGTTTATTAGTGTAGAAAAGTAGTTTCGTTAGATAAAAGTAGAAATATAGCTAGAATCTTGCCAGAATTTAGAGAATTTGGCCGAAAACTCTCAATAATCTAGGAATCTCGCCAGAATCTGCGCATGAACCATCACCTGGAGAATTAAAGCGCAATTGCCTTGACTTAAGGCGCAATTGCCTCACCTAGCTAGGAAATTGGGCTTAGGCGCAAGAGGCGATGGCTTTTAACAACTATGGTTCTGTTAACTAGAAGGGCAATTCCTTTACCCAAAAAAAAAACTAGAAGGGCAATTCGACCATATAAAATGATCGAATTACCTTTCTAGCTAACAGAAAAAATGGACGGAGTTAACCCAGTGGACTAACTAAAATGGCAACGCTTGAAACTATTTGGACAAAAATGGCAACGTTTCAGACCTTTGGACCAAACTGTCAACATGGCCCAAACCACAGGGACTAATATGGCATTTAACTCTTTATTTTAGGAATATAGAGTTATGTGTGTGTATGTTCATGAAGACATGAACAATCCTTGTCTTTTATAACAAGTGAATACAAAACTAAGCTTTTGAAAAAAAAATGAAAATTGGTTTAAAACTGCCAAAACCGACGGGTTCAGATGGGCCGGACCGTGAACACCTCTAAGAGATAAACTCTTTCGAAACACCATCTTAATATTAAGTTTAGTTTTGTAGATTCACTGTGTATAAAAGTTACAAAAAGGTTGATTTGTTGTTGTTTGCAGGATTCTTGCTAATAGACAATCGGCTGCGCGATCAAAAGAGAGGAAAATACGTTATACAGGTGAGTTGGAGAGGAAAGTGCAAACCCTTCAAAATGAGGCAACAACACTCTCAACCCAAGTGACCATGCTCCAGGTATATTTCAGTCTAATGAATAATTATTATAATAATATTTGAAGTTCATAAAAAAAAATATAGTTTGCATTTGGTAATTTGAGTTCAATATTATCAAACTCAAAATTTATCAAACTTTTGGAAGTTATTTCCAGTTTGGTAGTAATCAAACATAAAAAATGTTATAATGGATTCTTGATCTTCTAGTTGAAAGTGATAAGTCTTTAATTCGTTTTCTGGATTTTATAAATGTATGTGAAAATGGAAAATTTGTACGTGTAGATATGCACGGGTCGGGTTAGGCTGAATGACCCACAAACGCTGCTTAATCCGCCTTCTCTGGATTTTATAACTATATAATGTGTTAAATATAGTTAGAAAAGTTGATTATAACAGTTACTATTCAAGTTTTATAAAGTGATTTGGGGGGTGTTTGGGGTTGAGTTTTGAAGGAGATTTTTAGATTATTGAGTTTTGAAATCGTAAATAATCAGTTTTGAGTGTTTGGGTAAAAAAATTAAAAAATTTGATTATTTGCATCTAGAAAGTTACAAAACACAGTTTTCCAAAAGCAGCTCCCCCCCTACTGCAACAAAACGCAGTTTTCCAAAAATTGATTATTTGCGTTTAGAAAAGGATTTTCACTTGTTTATTTTTTTAAATATATATTTGCCAAACACTCAAATAGTTGATTATCTGATTATTGTGATATCAAGCAACATAATCAAATCCAAACACTATCTTTCAACATCACGTTTTGTTACAGTTAATTATCTGATTCTGATTATTCAAAACGTATAATCTATTTTCAAAACTCAACCCCAAACACCCTCTTAGAATTTTATATGCTTAAGGATACGCCTCAGATCTTTTAACCCATTTGACCCGTTTCATTTCTAGTTCAGTCTTTTAGCTTAAAAGTTTCAGGGAATTTTTCTGATCCATTAAAATTCAAACTGGCAAAGAAAAACTTGGTGATATTCTAATAAAAAGGAAAAAAATTAAGGCATGATATGTTGGACTTGGATCGTATTGTTCACGTGAGAAACGGGTCAGGGGCATGAGAGTTTTTATAGTTGGGTTTATTTATGGTATGGTGTCAATTAGTTGATATTATGGAAAAAGGAAGACATTGCTTGGTCATTAAGATTCTTGTTTATTATAAATAGGAGTCTTAGGATTATTGTTTTTTTTTTTGAAATTTCCGAATTTAGTTATAAAAAAGAGTCTAACCGATTCAAAGGGCCTTCATTATAATTTATAATACAATAATTGTGATGCAGCGGGATACAACCAGTCTAACTTCTGAGAATAAGGAGCTCAATCTGCGGCTACAAGCGATGGAGCAACATGCAAAACTCACAAATGGTAAATAGGTTCAATACCTTTTTTTCGGCACCATGAGAACCTGTTAGAGAAAACTAGGGATTCCCAAATAACCTTACGCGTACCATACCCATACCAATCTTAGGTATTCGGTACATCTATCGGTACCAGTTTTATTGATTTCAGTGTTCAGTACTTTCGGTATCGGTACGGGGAAAAAATGGTGCTGGTACCGACTTTTTTTATAGAACTTTAAGAGTTTTTTTTTTTATTTTATATTATGTTTTATTTCGTATTATGGTATTTATGATACTCGTATCTATTTTACCTATCTGGTACCCGTATCGTAATGGTTCTTGTACCCGTTTTACCTATTTGGTACCAGTACTGTATCAGTACTCGTACAGATTTTATCTATTTGGTACCCACACAAAAAGTGGTACTAAAGCGGGTACCGTACCGAAATACCCGTACCCTATCAATATATTCGGTACGGTATTTAGTACCCCTTTTTTTTAAATTCGGTACTGGTATTTTCGGTACTGGTACGAGTACTGTACCAATGGAAGTATGATTCAAACTTGAAGTCTTTGACGGGGGAATCATTAGTCGTTTACCACTGTGCCACCCCTTTGCTTAGCACAATTATTTATTTACAAAAATGCATCCCCATACATAACAAAAACTAAATCGTTTCATTTGACAGCTTTGAATGAAACCTTAAAAGCAGAAGTGCAGCGTCTCAAAATCGAGACAGGCCAAATGCCACCACTGAACGGGATGAACTACAACCGACCATTGCCACCTCAGCATGCGCATATGTTTCATCACTTCGCTAACCAGCCATCTCAGCAGCAAACACAGCAACAGCAGCAGCAGAATCGAATGCCCGATTCAACCACTAACCGTCCACCCAGGCCCACCTTCATGGACTTCAATTAATAGAGCCCGGGTCGAGTTAAGAAGTAAAGATTTTATGTCCATTTTTATGAAATAGGAGGTGGGTAGCATATCATATTGTAGATACAAATATGGGAGATTGTTGAAATATTTGTTGCAAGTATTTATCTTTGTAAGTTTTTTTTTTTTTTTTTGAACGGCCAACAAAATTCGTTTATCATACTAGCAAGGCGCTAGGCGCCAATTGTACAAAGGAAGGACCATACAGGATACACCAAGGACTGGCCGAAGCCTCTACCAATTACATAGTTGGAATAGAAGACCACGACCTTGAATTATGGTGAACCGCCCAAATCACTCTCCTTCATAAACTATCTTTTTCCGTTTGAAACCTCCGCCACCATTTCGCTAGCATAGACAAGTTCGTGTACCGGAGTGAACCGAAGCCTAAACCACCATATTCAACCGGAGCAATCACATGATCCGATGCCATCCAACTCATACAAGACTCGTCTTCGTTGCCACCACAAAAGAATGTCCTAATTTTTTGTACTTGGGATGGTGATACTTTAGGTTTGACTATGGTAAGTCAAACGTTGACTATGTTTTTTCAATGACTATTAAAATTAACCGGTTTGTGCACCTCTAGGTCTGGGTGGGCCTAGGTTGGGCCCAGTTGCATTGTTTCTCTTTTTGGACTTGGTTTTGATATGGGCTTCTGAAAAGCTCACATTATGAACATATGTGTGACGCTATCCGCAATTTAATAAGTTTGATTTACTTCTCACATGACGGGTTTTGAGGCGGTTTGGCCGAGGTTTGTTTGGGTTGTTTTGGATTTAACTTTTTGTTGGTAAGTTGATTAAGAAGGAAGATAATATCCATTATGTGTATGCTCTTAAAGGGTAACATTTAATTTGCAAACAAATGTACAAGGATGATTAATGTTTTTAGAGTGTTGATCACACTTTTTTAATTGTTAAAATTAAGTCATTGGTAAAATTATAACTAATTGAAAGTTAAGAATGTTTGAAAGTGAAATATTTTCTAAACTCAATAGCTTTTATATACCTTATTAATTGAAATTAATGTATAATGAAAAACACGAACTTTATTATAACCTTTACAATTGTACATCTAAAATTACTAGTATTGCTACGGACGCATCCAATCTTGTCTTAAAATACTGTTGCATGGTTTATATGCTTCACATTGCAATTACATTTAACAAGAATTATGTATTCTTAAACAAAAGAGAAAAAAAAACATTTAACATGAATTATGTATTCTTAAATAAAGAGAAAAAATAAACAGGAAATAAATGTTACCCAAAAATAGTTGTCCTTTCAAGGCAGATAACAATAATAATAGTTTCTAAGATCAGTTAGTTGTGTAATTGTTGCCATTACCCGCCTAACCAACATTAGTTATTTGTTTTTGTATCAATACAAAATGAAATATTGAAAACTAGTGGGTTACACCCGCGTTTCGCGGCGGGCGACCATATTTTTGATAAAATTTAAATGGAAACGTAAACACAGTGGTAAAAATAACGTTAGTGGTGGAAATCTGGTCGACATTGGTCTGGTTCATTACAGTATTGATAAGGTGTTGACACTCGATATAGCAACCGAAAGAGAACTTATAAAATAAAGTCATGATAAGTCCAAAAGGATGTCGACACGTGTTTTATATCAATTGAAAATCATAGTAAACGAATAACATTAACGTTTCTAATAGCCCAAATACCAGTACTGATGTTTTTCGGTGGGTACCGGCTCAATCCGTTTAAAAAAATGTATCGTGTATTTAGGTTTTGTAAAAAAAATAAACGAAAGTTATATAAGAAAATAAAACTAATTGGGTTAAAGGTGTATAGTATTTATAATGTAATGGGTGAATTTGAAAAAAAAAACACAAGTAACTAAGTCAATGAGGGATGACACAACCCATTTGGTCTTTTGTCATGGTTAAGTTCGAAATAATTACATGACGGGTATTCAGCGGGTGGTTATTTGGGAATAACCCGCTTAAAAAACTAATGTGTTGTGCATATCACATACCATACCCTTCTTGCGTGAGATTTTGAGCCACTTTCACACATCATATATATATATATATATATATAGGTAAAGAGTATGGTATAAATCTCACTATCGTACATTATGTACGCTACAACAGCAGCCATACACGTGTCCTGATTCAATTTTAACAAATAAGGGTATATCAGACATTCTAATCTAACATTTACGACTGCTAATAATTGAATCCCGTCAATTATTCTTCATCTCCTAACCGTCAATTATGGAGTTCGTTTCCTAACCGTTCCATTCAAGTATTATTCGTTTTTGAATTCGATTGTAGGGTTTTGATTGATTCCACACAGAACGGCCATTTTATTCTTCGTCATTTAGGTGAGTTTTGGTTTTTTTTTTTCATTTGTATTTTTTTTTATTAGATTTATAATCAGGGGGTAGAAGTTAAGTGTTTATTGGAATTAATTGTTGTGTTACTATATCGCATGTGTCTTTTTTATATATCGCATGTGATGCTTTAAAATAATCCAACTAGTAAAGGAATGGATATGTTGCATAAATTCGCATGTTTAAATATAGTGTTTTCGCACACAATGAAGTTATATATATAATTTCGCAAGTTTAATTCGAGATTTCGCAAACCTTAAAGATTTTTTATTAATTGTGCTTTTGATTTCCCAATCTTTTTTGAGTAATTATTTTTATTTTTTGCACAGTGTGTTTCAATTATTGAAATCAAATAATTCAGTTCAATAATTGATTTCAATCATTCATATCAATAATTTTTTTTTTGATTATATATTTTATGTTTTCATTACTATTGAAAACATCCAATTAAAAAATGGCAGATCTACCATCATCCTCTTCTTCTTCTTCTGAACCAAGTATCAAGCAGGTTTTGAGGGAAAGGATTCAGCAACAGATTCAAGAGGATCAAACTTGTCAAGAGATGTTGGAAGCCAACATTTCTCGTGTAACAGAAAACATGAAGAGAAGACAAGAAATTCTGAACTTTTTATCCCAGATGCAAGTGAGTAGTCTTAAAGAAATTGCAGTTATGTTTATGGTGGATTTGGGTGAGAGGGATGAGAAACAGTTGAAAGAGTTGGCTGGTGCAATAACTATATTAAGATGCTCAATGAAGATGAAATTAGAGTTTCTTTCATCTTTTGAATGAACTGTTTTTTTTTTTTGTTTGGTGTATGTTCCAATAAATTAGCATGTTTTGTCAGGTAATGGAATTGTATTTCGCAAATGTTAATAATTCAATGTGAAACATGCGATTTTAATACAAAACACATGCGAAATAAGAACACAAATGCCAGTTAACAAACATCAATATATATTCTAAATTAATAAGAGAACTAAAGCAGTTGAAACAGTTGAAATATGTATCATAAGTACATCATCAAATGAGAGAACTAAAGCAGTTGAAACAGTTGAAATATGTATCATAAGTACATCTTCAAATGAACTTTAATTGTCCCTGTCAAAATATGTTTTCATCCTTTCTGGGATTATATTATCCAGATCTTTCATATACCTCTCTTTGTCTTTCCTTTTGTCGAAATCATTGGCCATGTTAATTATTTTTAGACGATGCATGTTGTGCTCTGATAGAATGATTTTGCTGAGATATCTTGTCCTTAGGAGATGAAGTTGTGCCTTCTGTCTGTTGTTTACTTCATCTTCATTCACAAATCCTGTCACCCATGGTTTTTGGTCTCCCTTGTAGGTTTCCATGTGACGCATCGTAAACACTCCACAGTCTACGCCGTTATTCTTTGTCCTCCAAACCATTTCCTTTCTTTCTATCACTGAGGTTGCAAGTTCTTCAATAGCCGGTGTTGGTTTTAAAGCATCTTTTAGGTATAAAACCAATACCCTTCTCTGTAACATTGTAACATTGTGTTAGTAGCTTTTACATAAAATATAACATGTATAAGTATAGGGTTTTGTATTACCAGTGTGTCTGGTAGCCCCTTGTATCTTTCGTTGAATTCTTGTTTAGCTGCTGAATTGTCAATCAGCTCAATTTTGCCGGATTTCAAGTTGAAGCACAAGACATAGAAGTGGTCACCTTGAAGTACTGGAATAAAGACCAGGTCAACCGATTCAAGTTTTTTTTACCTCATATCTATTTAACATGTCTTCAAAATTCGAGGCAAATATTCTGAGTCGTTGGTTGTCTGTGTATTTCTCCTCGTCGTAAAAGATATTCGGCTGTATGTTATGTAACCAGAGTCAAAATCCATGCAAACAATGTAACAAATGCGAATAGTGTATGTACCAAATGCGAAATTACAACAGTGGTATAAAGGCAAACATTTGATTTTTTTCACATGCGAATAGTATATACAACACATGCGATATTTTACAAACAGTATGAAAATGTTTCAAAAGAAAAAATTCTGCCATAATACATGCGATTTAGAGAGAACTAGTTTGCGAAATCATTATTATTCATTTATGTTTTAAAATTTAAAATGACAAAATGTATATGAAAACATACCATCATTGTGGAATACAAGAAGAATCTGTGTGGTGATGATTTTCTATCCCTTTTCTTCTCTTCAAGGTTTAGAATATCTACAAATGCATCTATTCCGTTTGATGCTACGTATTGTTCCCTGAAGAAGCTTTCAAACACAGCTTTGAATGTTGCAACCTCAGTTTTGGATCGGTAAAACTCTTCTCTGCCAGGCATAAAATAAATAATTAGTTTTTGTTTTGTGTATATTTTTTATTAGATGTTTGTTTGTTGATATATGTTTTTCTACTTACTGCAAGCCTGCAAAGGTAGCAAATGTGAAGCGGATCACACTTAATTCTTGGGTCAAGAGTGCTTCATGCATGTTCACCACTCTATTGCAGTAAGGTGAACAAAATTTGTCTCCAAGATCTGCACATCTTTTTTCACCTCTTATTTTAGCTTGTTCTATTGTCTTATAAAGTAGTTCGTTTAACCCTTTTGGTATAACTTGTTTTGGAACTTGATCTGGCTTTGTGGTTTTACTCCCTCTAGTTGGTTTTTTTCTTTTATCTTCTACCAATGTTGGTACTATGCTCAAAACCAACTCAACTGAATGTAATTCTTCAGCTGTTACCTGAGGGCATTCAGTTTCCATTTCCTTTTCAATTTCAACGTCCGTATCGAGTTGTTGGGGGTCTTTTTCCGGCACTTCTTCCTGGACTTTTTGTGTATATTCTGCCAAGTTCACTGTCTCTTCGACAACACTTTCATTTTCACCAGTTTCTGCATGCCAGAGTAATTTAAGATATACAATAATTTATGATGTTTAATTTTTGTCATAAAGTGAAGGGTTTTTATTACCATTGGCAGTTGTTTGGTAAGCATATACACCCGGTTCCACAGTTTGAATTTTTGCAATAAGGGTGTCTGTGACTCCTCCATCATCTGGTTGCAGTGTACCTATAGATTAAAATTATTTTATTTATTTAATACAGCAGAGTCAAAATCGCAGGTGTATACATGACATCGTGTGCGAAATCAAAGCTAAAATGTTTTTGATAGTATCGCATGTGTTTTTCATAGGTTTCGCAAATGTATAATTTTTAGTGAATTTTTACATTATATCGCATGTGTTAATATTGATTTCGCAAGTGTTACCTTCTGATGCCATTTGTAGCAAAACATTGGATATTACTTGTTGTGCTTCTTCATCCTCTTTACCTTCTGTGTTTGTAGCAACTTCATGATGAACTTCAGAAGCTGGGTTTTTAGGTTCATGCTCTTGAACAGGAGAGGCTGCAGGTTCATGCTCTTGAACAGGAGAGGCTGCAGGTTCATGCTCTTGAACCGGTTTAGGTGGCAGACAGATGGGATTATTCTGAAGCGTTTGATCCCACTCCTTACAAGCATTCATAACCTCAACATCCCAAAAACACTTAGTTTTTGCCTCTGACACTAATTTGTTCATCTCTTGAACATCTCGAACCATTTTAAGGTATTTTTTGACATTTGCTTTCATCTTTTTCAACAGATTCTGTAATATCAGTATAGAAGTTAAATATAATTGATAAAGTTAAATAAGTTAAATTAACATTTTTATACACTTACCTTTTTGTTTGCTCTCGAAGCCTCTAGTTGTTGTTCGTTGGCTGTGTCATAGAATACCGACGGTGAAAGTTGAGCAGGAGTGTTGCAATAATCCATCATTTTCTGCGTCTGCGTTCCAACTTCAAAGTCAATGTTCATTTGAGACATTTCATTGATTTCAAAACCGAAATCCATGAACTCATCAATGTTCTCCTTATCTTTTGGCTCTTCCCAGGTTTCTTCGTTGTGTACTGCACGCGCAGTCCTTCTTTTGTAGCTTATCTTCGTGTCAACCGGCGGTCGTAGTGTATAATCATCCTCCGGAGGACCCTTTTCTTCTTCATTCTTTTCTTCATTTTCTTCTTCATTTTCTTCTTCACTCTCTTCTTCTTCTTCACTCTCACTTGATATCCATAGAGGTCCGTTATCCGAAATATGTTCTTCGACTTTATCAATCTCTGAAGATGTGATATAACGAATAACCGGTATTTCCACAGCTTTCTCAAACAGGTTAAGCCTCTTGTTGTACTCATGCGTGTACAGAAGCTGTATGAATAGCAAGATCATGTAATTAAATAACAAAACAAACTAGTATTTTAAATGTGTTATTAAATGTAGTAATGTATACCGTAAGAAAGGCAACAGGTCCTACGAACTGTATCTTATAGTTTTTCCAGCCCACTCGTGTCCGGCGCAAGGTTTCGAGTAGATATGAGCACCAATCTAGATTTTTTATTTCTTCAACATCTTCTACACCGAGCAAACATCTATCATTTGCAAGTGTTGCCTTTGTAATTTCTGCAAAGAACGTCATCCAGTATACAAGGAAATTTAATTTAAACAGGCTCCCGCCGTCTCTTTGATTTTCCATTGTATTTGCTATTAAGCCATGGGTAAGTCTTGCATTTTGTCCCCACTGGTGGATGAATGTATCCCGGACCGCATTTCCTGGTTCTTGACTTTTTTCAGTTTTGTCTTGCTTTTTGACTTTTCTCTTATCGGCTATTATTTCAACCTTCTTTGGACCTTTTGGTATACCAAATACCTCATAAACTGTGTCCGATGTTATTTTTATTTGGTGTTTTCCCAAGTTTAGCTTATCGAACTTCTCATCAAAGTTTCTCACTAGCCAATATGCCAATCTTGTCGAAATATGGTTGATGTTGATATCAAGAATAGCTCCAAACCCCATATCCTTAACATCATCTATCTGTTTTTTTGAAAATCTTCTAACAGTATCCATATATGAGTTAGGTTGGCATCTCAGCAGTATTGCTTCATTGCTGTATTTGAAAAACTCTCTATGTTCTGTTTTAGGTTGTTGCCCTTTTTTTGAATGTCTTTTTGTGAATATCTTTGATTTTCTTTTATCTTCTTTCTTCTCATGTTTTTTCTTTTTTGGGGGTGGCTTAACAATTTCTTCATCTTCTGAACTTTCTTGAATCACCAATCTCTTTCTATTCTTTTTAATTTTTATCAGAGTTGATATTGGTCCTTCAAAGTCTTCATCAGATTCTATTTCTACAAAATCGCAAGCTATAGTTAAAAACACGTACAAAATCGCATTTGTCAGTTAATTATGCAAAACAATCCATCAATTCGCATGTGTTAGATATGAATTCGCATGTGTTATATTTATCAATTTGCATTTATGAGTTATGATTTCGCATTTGTTTCATAAGCATTACCTAAACAATACAACTAACTTCTCATATAAAATCGCATTTGCATTTATATCAATTCGCAAATCTAATTTAACCTAAAACAAACAAACTTATACATACTAGCTTTTTATCATATGAAATCGCAAATGTCATTAAAACCACAACAAAATCCTTTATGATATCGCACACCCATCAGTTTCATTAAGAAAAGTGCATAAAAAATGCAAAACCTAACAAATAAATATTCCTGCAATAAACCCTAGCAAAATTGAAGTTGTTTTCTAATATATAATGTTATAGAACTATATGTTTCAGGTAAAACGTTAATAAACAAACAAAATCGCATTTGATTTTAAAGCCCCTGTATATTACACCTTTAAATCGCAAATGTAAATAGATACTTGGATTCATATTCTTCGCTTGTGGTCTGTCGTTGTTTGCTTTGCTTCTTTTCTCAATATTCATTGAATCGTAGTTGAAATCGCAATGGAGAGTAGCAGTGAATCGTAGTTGAAATCGCAATGAGTTGCAGGTAATGTTTTTGGAGAAGGAGAATGATTTTGAGTTTTTGGGTGCTGATAATCAGGGGTTTTGTTCTCGCTATGGAAAATTATAACCTTGGCGGTTTCTTTTATTAATTTTAATTAGATTAATTTAATTGTTTAAACACGCGCTTTTAATGAGATGATCGTACGGTTGTTGTTGTAGCGTACATAATGTACGATTAGAGGATTTGTATGATAACCGGCCTCTATATATATATATATATATATATATATATATATATATAGAATGGGGATCCTACGGAAAGTGTGTTTTTCCTAGAAAGTCTAGGAACCGATCTGGGTCATCCAATGGGTGTGTTTAATGGTTGAGATCATCTTGGTGGCATTTTGGTAATATGTGTTTCTTAAAAATAGGATTATTTAATTAATCAGGGGTAGATATGTCATTTAGCTTGTTTTAAATATGGAAATAATTGTCATTCCATAACCACCCCACATTTATTGCAATTTTATCTCTCTCTCTCTCTTTCTCTCTCTCTCTCTCTCTCTCTCTCTCTCTCTCTCTCTTCCTTCTATCCTTCATGAAGAAACACATCAAGAAAACACATCGTATTAATCTGCTTGTTAATCTGCTTGCTGTTAAAATACAGCGTCAAGAAATCCTCCAGCATTACCAGCATGGATGGTAAAACACAGCGTATGAATCTGCTTGATGTTAAAACACAACTGTATGAATCTGAATGCTAAAACACCACTAACTGTATGAATCTGCTTGCTGTTAAAACACAACTGTATGAATCTGCTTGCTGTTAAAACACAACTATATGAATCTGCTTGTTGTTAAAACACAACTGTATGAATCTGAATGCTAAAACACAACTGTATGAATCTGCTTGCTGTTAAAACACAACTGTATGAATCTGAATGCTAAAACACAACTGTATGAATCTGAATGCTAAAACACAACTGTATGAATCTGCTTGCTGTTAAAACACAACGTCAAGAACATTCTGGTGGTTTCCAGACATAATTAAAAATCGATACAGACCAGATAATAGTAAACAGAAAAAGAAATGTATTTGCCATATCCGCAATCAAGAATTGTGTTTGAAGCCATAACTATCTCTCACGTAAAAAATGATTTACGAATAAAGTTGATCAAGATTGTGAAAGTAACGAATGAGAATTTGATTGATATTTACGTCTGGTAGTAATTCTCAAATCATGGAGAATCAGTTACCATAAAATCGTGCATGTTAGTTAATGAGATATAAATTCCAAAATTAAAATAAAATGTCAAATTACACAATTGCCCTTTTAGTTAAAATCCTTCAATGCCACATGTCACGTTCTGATTGCTTCCTAGACTTTCTAGGAAAATAAGGCTTTCTACCCAACTCCTACTATATATATATATATATATATATACTATATATATATATATATATATATATATATATAACTAGGTTATAACCCCGTGTATTACACGGGTTGAATAAATAAATTTTATATACTAAATAATAAAACAATATATCTTTAAAAACCTTAGTTGAATAAATATAATTTTATATATTAAATAATAAAAAGTTATATCTATAAAAACAATATTGTACAGGTTGAATAAATGTAATTTTATATACCAAATAAAAAAGTTATATCTTTAAAACCATGTGTATTACACGAGTTGAATAAATGTAATATTGTTCACCAAAAAATAAAATAATACATCTTTAAAAAACCTTATTTATTACACGGGTTGAATAAATGTAATTTTATATACTAAATAATAAAAAATTACATCTTTAAAAATATGTGTATTACATGGTTTGAATAAATGTAATTTTCTGTACTAAATAATAAAAAATATATATATCCTTAAAAAACCTCGTGTATTGTACGAATTGAATAAATCTAATTTTATACATCAAATAATCAAATTACGATTTTAGCCCCCGTGGTTATATCACTTTTACCCTTCTAGCCAAAAAAATATTTTTTTAACATCTAAGCCCACAACGTCTTTTTTTCTAACCTTTTTGGCCCCTAACGTCTTTTTTTTAACCCTTTTGGCCCATAACATGTAATGGATGGGGTTACTGTTAGGGGCCTAAAGGGTTAGAAAAGAAGATGTTGAGGGCTCAGACGTTAAAAAAAAAATTTTGGGCTAAAAGGGTAAAAGAGATATAACCACAGGGGCTAAAATTGTAATTTTCTTTAAATAATATTATAAATGAGAAGAAGATTAAACTAAAAAATAATTATCCATAAGATATTAAATTAAATAATATTTAATATGAGGGTTATCTATAATTAATTAAAAAAAATTAAATTAAAATAATAATTATCTATAAGAGAGGCCCTAATATGATGACAAGTGTCCCTAAAGTGGTTTCTTTTATTATATAGTATAGATTGGGGAAGGTTCATTTAGGAAAAAAATTAATGTGAGAAGAAAAAACATTTTACACATTTCAAAATTTATCCTACATATATCTTACCCTTACCGAAATTTACCCTACGCATATCTAAACTTATCATACACATACTAAAATTTATCCTACACATACTAAAATTTATCCAACACATATCAAAAATTGTCCTTCACCATAAATTATTTTATCTTGAACAATATATTTAAAAGTGAGTTACAAATTTAATTAGTTAGCTAATTAATTACAATTATTGATTTACGTAAATGCTCTGATTAAAAACATTAAACACACATATTAAATGAAGTAAAATGGAGTATTTCTATTGGTTTAAAACTTATTCTTTTTATTCTTACAAATTTTTTCTTCTCATTTGAATCTTCCACTGTATATATATAGGGTAAGGTTCATGCGAGAACCACCCCTATTGCGATAACCGCGGGAACCAATGTGAACACAAAATAAAATCTAAAAAAAATCAAAAAAGCACTCAAAATTTTTTTTTTAATATTTTTTTTAAAAAAATCGCTATATTTCGTTACCATAAGAAAAAAAAACTTTTTTTTTCGAGTAACAGTTATCCATACACATGTGCATGTGTATCATTACTTCAACAAATTCGGTAATACGTTATCAGGAATAGACAATTGCACTTTAATTTACAATACCATTCGTAATACACTACTTTTTACATTACCAATATTCAAAATGCACATGTGCATCATTAGGTATAACCATGATATAACGTGTTTTGGTACAAAAAGTTTGGGATTTTGAATGGAGAAGTAGACCCATATATATGTTTTTTGGTTAGTTATATCTAGTGGTTGATGGTTTGGTTATAGTTGTCAATTTATGATGTAATATGTTGATTGGATGGTATAAATGGTGTTTACATACATGTAAAAAAAGTGAAAATATTGGTAATGGTATTGTATTATGGATGGTAGGAGGTAATGGTCTTGTATTATAGATGGTAGGAGGTAATGGTATTGTATTATGGATGGTATGATAGATGAAAGGGAAAGTGTATTCAAAGTAGTGTACTAAAACACCTTATTTCATGTTGATACATATAGATGTACATGTGCATTTATAATATTGGTAATGTAAAAAGTATTGTATTACACATGGTAGTGTAAATGAAAGTGCAATTGTCTAATAGTTGTAATGAATTACCTATTTTGTCAAAGAAATGACAAAAATGCACATATGCATGTTTGTGTATTATGGATGGAATGATAGATGAAAGAGAAAGTAGTGTACCAACACACCTTATTTCATGTTGATACATATAGATGCACATGTGCATTTCTAATATTGTTAACGTAAAAAGTAGTGTATTACACGTGTTAGTGTAAATGAAAGTGCAATTGTCTAATATTTGTAATGAATTACGAAAATTGTCAAAGAAATGATACAAATGCACATGTGCATGGATAACTGTGACTTGATTTTTTTTTTTTGAATTTTTTTAGTTGTAAACGAAATATAGCGATTTTTAAAAAAAAAATAGTAAAATTTTTTTTTGGTGTTTTTTAGATTTTTTTTAGGTATTACTGTTTGTGTTCACACTAGTTCTCGCGGTTCTCGCAATAAAGGGTGGTTCCTAACGGATCCTTCTCCTATATATATATATATATAGGGGGCCGCTAGAATGAGAACCACCACGAGTTGTAAGAACCACGAGAACCGCGCCCCGCGGGTGGCCGTTGACCACGAAATTTTTTTTACACCTAGATCCGTATATTTTAAGACCGGGTGTAAATTTTGGGTTCAAACGGCGCGCCCGAGGGGGTAGTTTTTTACGCCCAAAGTTTGGGTAACTTTGGGCGTAAAAAACTACCCCCTCGGGCGCGCCGTTTGAACCCAAAATTTACACCCGGTCTTAAAATATACGGATCTAGGTGTAAAAAAAATTTCGTGGTCAACGGCCACCCGCGGGGCGCGGTTCTCGTGGTTCTTACAACTCGTGGTGGTTCTCATTCTAGCGGCTCCCTATATATATATATATATATATATAGGGTGGGGTTCTAGAGTGAACACTAGTGTATTTGCGAACTGAGTGAACAAATCCTGCCCATTGATCTACACACGTGTATGGCCAGGATCTCATCATCAAATCGTAAAAATACACTAGTGTATTTCAACATCAAATCATGGCCATTGATCTACACACGTGTATGGCCAAGATTAGTTCACTCAGTTCGCAAGCTACACTAGTGTTCACTCTTGAACCTAATCCTATATATATATATATATATCTTTGTTTGAGTGTGCCATTAGTCGCGTATTGTAGAACTTGCAACTTTTGATACGTTTGAGACCATAGACCGAATACGAGCACAAGGATGATTAAGGCATTAAGTAAACATTTTCTTTTTACACCATTTATCTTATTCTTACCCAAAATCAATCCCTTAGTCACCAACCTTGAGCCTAAACCTTTCGTTCGACCAACCCATTTAGCCTTTGACCGTTAAACCTTTTTATTTTTAATCCCTGTGATGAAATTCGATTTTAGAATTAGTAGTTTGTAAGGTTGTGGTTTATATATATACGAAAAAAAAACAAAAATTCAGAAAATATCATGAAAAAATAGCATAATTTTTTTGTGAAAAAAAACACAAAAATATGCGTTGATAGTTTGTTGAATAAAAGCGAAAATGTTGCCTCGTAGTTTGATATTTGTAGTTAGCTTGTTTAGTAGTCTTTGTAATAAGAATCGAATTTTCATCACCTTAGCCACTTTCAAAATATCCTATTCCACACCCTTAACCTAGCCCTCGTTACAACCTTTAAAGACCTTTTGACTTGTGCTTAATATTTGTGTTCGGTGGTGGAGAATAATTGAGTGGCAAGCCTATACGGGTACTTGTTATAACCGGTTTGAGTGATTATTTCAAAAGTGCTAACGTATCATTGAATAGCCAATTTTTAAACCGAGAGGAGAGAACATTATGAAGAATGTGTATGATTTGTTAGTTTCAAGGGCGGGTTAATCTTTGGTAACCATCTTTATGTGATTAATCGCTTTACCGCTAATTATTCTGAAAATTGTAAAAAGTGTCAACCGGGCATGACATTAGACCTTAGCTTAAGTCTCGAGAATGGGAAGTGTGTTTTTCGTTCGACCCACGTGAAAATGAAAAACAGATTTGCTTGAGGGCAAGCAAAAGACAAGTGTGGGGATGTGATGTGTGGTTGAACACATAACTTTTAGTTTCGAACAACCTACTTTTGATTAGAATTGTGTTTTGTAGGTCTAACGGAGTTTAAGGAGCTATTCGGGAGCATCGGGGAGCGAATGGGATCAACCGGGAAAGCGAAACAAAGAATCAGAAAAACAGGTTTTAGAGAGGTAGTCGTCGACGCCCTACTTGCTAGTCGGCGATGCCCTCCTGGAAAACCCCGTCGGGTGGATTTGTTCGTAGACAGCTTTTTAGGCCGTCGGGAGCATTTTGACGAACCACAGGCCGTCGGCGACGCGTCTTCTGTGTGTATAACGCTGATTTGTTGGTTTGAACATTTTTGGGGTCTTGAAAAGGTGTTACGTGTTTTTGAAGTTTGAAACACCTTCTTGGAGCCAAGATCACATCCATCTTCATCATTCTTCCACACGAATCATCCGAATCATCTTACTAATCCTAACCCTAATCCACCACTATCATCATCATCATCATCCAATCTTCAATCCATTCACCATCACCACTCACCACAAACCCTAATCCTTATCATCCTCACCATCGAAGCTTCAAGATGTTCATCTTCATGCTCTCATCAATCGTTGATCACGTTCCGTTCACCATGAGCGGTTAATTCTCGCGGGTTTCACCCCGGTGTAGACTTTTGTAAGGATTTATAGGGTTTGCTACTTGTTTAGTATTTGGTTTGTGACTATTTGAATTGCATTTGAATCATTAGATAATTGTCTTACGTTTGTATTGAATTTATGAACTGTCGAGTGAGTTATGAAATTTAACTTCGTGAAATGAATTTGCGTATTTATGCCTTGTCTTTTGATAGGATTTACTTGTCCAAGGTAACGAAGTGTATTGCGGTCCGTCTTGAACGTCGATAGCAATTGGCACCTAAGCCTTGTGATTCTAAAACCGTTAATGAACTAATTCAATTAAACCAAATTAAAATGTGTAGTAACCCTGGGTCCTACAATTGTCGAACCTAGTGTGAACCTTATTCTCCATTATTGTTTAAAATCTTTTGATCAAGTTTCCGTGCAATCATTCTAGTTTTTTTCGTAGTTAATTAGTTAAAACAAATTCGTCGGTGTAATCCGACATCTCTTTCAATCAAACAAAAAATTCAAATTAAACCATTGCAAGCTTCATAAGTGTGGCATTCTTTAAAATCAATCTTGTCCATGCACAAACCATAAACTCTTCGTGGATCGACCCTGTACTACCATTAGCTCATAGTTAAAAGTAAATCGGGTTTATAAAGTATATTTGACCGGAGCGCGGCACTCCGATCAGTACAGTTCACAACACAAAAAAACTTATTTACAACGGTTTCATTACGCAAAAGTTTTCTTCAAACACCTAAGAATAAAGTTGTATTTTATATCAATCGATAGCCACAAAAAAAGAATACCAGTATCGATTTCAATAAAACCGATATTGGTACCAAATAACGTTCATCATAGTACCAACAAAACCGATATTGGTACCAAATAACGTTCATCATAGTACCAACATTCGATATAGCCCATAGTACCAAAATAATACTTTGTTTTGAATACGACTCTTTTTCAAAAAGAATTATGTTGGAATCTCGCGAAAAAACACAATTGCATATCCAGTTTTCTTAAAAAAAAAACCAACGAATGCATGTTGTCAAAGAAAATCAATAAAAATCTAAATGAGTTAAACACGTATATTATATATAGTATAAGTGATGAAAATAAAAACTTTAAAAATATTGAACTTGCTATTACGTGATGGTAAATGTTGTATGTGTAATTGTATTATCTGTTGATATTGATTTACAACCCTAATTGTTTTGTGTATAATCATTTTCATGCCTCCTACACTTGCCTTCTTCCACCGATTTCATGTCTGCACATCACCAAATTCATATATGGCCGTTGCTTATTCTTTTTTTCCCAGAATGATGGCGGTACAGGCAAACAACGCACATGGTACCACCACCGCAACCAGTGGCAATTTACTCTTTTTATAAATATACACCTCTTTAAAAAATACAATTACACCACATTGAAAATAAAAAAAATTTGTATGAAGTGTTAGATGTTATTAATATTATAGGCTGATGTGTGTTACTATCTCATATGATAAAATTAGCAACTCGATGTGTCAAGCCGTTGTCAACGATGAAGATACGTGCTTATTATAAATTTGTCAATGAAAGGAAAATTTATAAATTTTTATTCATCTAAGTTTATAGATCTATATATAAACATTGGAACTTAATCTACTTAATTAAGAAAATGGTTTGTAATTATTTGTAATCTTTAATTTGTTTAAGTAGTTAGTATTTGATAGGTTTGAATGACAATATTCTAATTTTTATATGTTAAAGTTAGTGGTTATTTTTTTTTTAATAAAGTTACAATTCACAAGCATGTATAGTGAAACTAAACGCATTCATAATAAACATCCCGCCGCAACGCGCGGGCTGACTTTAACTTGTTAAATTATATATTGCAAAAGATCAACTTTAGATGACATTTTTTCAGCACGTGTTAAAATTAAAATTTCAAAGAAAAGCGCGGCATCCTCCTTTCCCAAATTCCAATAAATATTAAAGTTGACACTGACCTTTGTGAAATCATTTAATTCAAAATATTTTTTTTATCTCTAAGGGTGTGAGATCGAGTGGGGGGGGGGGGGGGGGGTAATCAGAATATAACCAATTTGGTAAAGCAGGTAGATCTTGAACATCACCACAAACCCTTCGGGTGGGTTTGGCATTCAGGTAAAAATTTTGGTTTGTGAACCCGATAAATTTACTAAAAAAAGAGACACCTTAAACATTGTATCTTTTTTTAATAAAATGTTAAAGTTTAGGGTTAATTTCAGGGGGCCAACGAGTGAGCCAACCTTGACTCGAACTTAGCTTGTTTACAACCAATTCAGATTCCAGCGAGTTTCAAGCCATGAGCTATTTGGATGGTCCAATGATAAGCGATTGCTCTAGCATAGCTAGAAGTGTATGAAGTTTGAATGGTAAGCAATTGTTCTAGTATATTTTTCCAATGGTATTCAACTTTTGGATGATTAGTTTCATAAAATTTCAAAAGTTTAAAACATGCATGGCATTAGATGAGTGATTAACTGGCCCCTTTACCCGCATCAAAACCGAATATATTAATATACAGTATAGTCTCAAGAAATATAGCAAATAGTGTATTGAAATTGCTAGAAACTTCAAGTTATTAAAACTACAGTATAGTTAGGGGACCCGGGGCACCATAGGGTAAGATAGTGGATACCCCTACCCGCTCCCAAACACCACCGCCGATCCTGTGGTTACTACCCTACGGGTAGGAGGAGGGTTAATTTGTTGTCGGACAGAGAGAGTGGTGTGTGTGTGGGGGGGGGGGGGGGGTATGTGAGAGAGATAGAGAGAGTTGTGTATATGGAGAGAGAGAGTGTGGGGGGGGGGGGGGGGGGTAAAATGGTGGGATCTATGTTTTAGGATAATGGTGTCGGTAAATTGAGTAGGAGAGATTAGTGGATGGTCTAAGTGACGCGATGGGATTTAGCGGGACTTAGGGTAGAGGGGTGGGGATTTTATATTACAAGTCATTTTTTAAAGTTATATTTTATATTACAAGTCATTTTTTAAAGTTATATTTTATATTACAAGTCATTTAAAAAAATAGCTTGAAATCAATATTGGTTAATTGGTATTTCCACAAGTAATTTGTACCAATATAAGACCATAAACGAGTATCCTCAATACCTGCAAATTCGATGACATTGAGCTACGGGTAACCTTACGTGTATGAGACATCGTTTTATAATTGAGTATGGAACTGAAATTGTTAATTTCACTAAAACACCCACACACGACCTTTTTATCATTCCTATTACATTAATGGTTAAAACTTGACTCATTTTGTGCATTGTACAAGGATATTGCTGAGACTAAGGTGATGCTTGTTTTTCTGAAAATGATATGCGCTGGCTCTTCTGTTTGCGTCGCGCAGACCACGCGCAAACATTATCATCTGCAGACTGCTTATTTTTCCGAAGATGTTTCATTAAAAAAACGTTTGTGCGAGCTCTTTTTAGTGCAGACTTGGCCCGACCACTTTTAAGATCTTATAAGGTTTGTAGAGGGTTAAACACCACCACCCACTAACCATGATCGTCCACCACCACCGTCTACATCCACCACTCACCACCACCACCCATCGTCCACGTCCACCACCAGTTTATTTTAAAAGTCTACATACCTTAAAAAATAAACAGTCTTCTTCTTACAGACTACAGATGTTTGGTCCACCTCTTCTTTTACAGATATTTGCAAATGTGGTTCAAAGACTAAAATCGTTTTACCTCTTAAAAAACAAACTGCACCTAAAGGTACTCGTTTATTTTCTTAGTATGGTCCATTTTCTAGTATATAAAAATTTCATGACGTTGAAGGTTTAGGTGCATAATTACGAATTACCCATATATTATGCTATGGTGACAAGGACGCACTAAAATTGATGTCCCCAAATGGTCTAATACAATATTTATTCATCATGAGACGTATCTTGTATGTAAGGAATCATGAGACGTAATGAGCATCTTTATAAATTATATTTATTTTTTATTTATAAATTATAAATTAACTTTTTGTGTATCAGTCAGTTATAACTTTAGTTTATTTTTTTTAATAAAAGTAGAGGTTAACGTCAGTGTATTAGTTTTAAAAGGTTTTAGGAGCTCCGAAAAAGTACTCATCATACAAAGTTTTTTTTTTTTACTTTTACACATACTTCTTACGAGTTTAATTTAGAGAATTTGTTTAATTTGGAACTTAATTTTAAAACTAAAATGAATTCTTTCAAACAAAGAATTAACATTTATTCCAAACGATAATATATTGAACCAAAGAAATCGAAATCTTCATCTTAAACTTTTACTCCCAGTCTCTCACCATCGTCACACCTTTATTGTTGTTGGCGTCATAGTCGCCGTTGAGCCACCCCAAGCCCCCAGTCATTGATATATTTGACCAATTATTTTTAAACGGAGAACATACATCCACTTATTGCTCACTTTGTAAAACTTAAATTTGTATTATTTTAATAAAGATAAACATCTAATGCTACTAGACTAAAATAAACATCTATATGGTCTCTCATCAACGCCCTCACCGCCTCACCGGCCCACCACTATCTCTACAAATTCAAGGATATATGTTGATGATTCCTTAGACCGCCCGTAATGGGGCGTTTTTAAAAAAAAATTCAAAAAAAAAAACGCTCGAAAACGCCCCCCACCCATTACACCCCGGCGTGATTAAGCGTTTTTCGACAAAAAAATTGGGCCGGCGTGTTTAAAAAAATGCGTAAAAGGGCTTGTGGCAAGGGTTGACTGACCAATGGGGCATTGTGGCATTATTTAATTAAAAAAAATTGTGTAATTAATGGAAGGGGCGTTATTGGGCATTATTCCCACTACGCCACTTTTGCAAAAACGCCCAATAATGCCCCCATGCTGACTGGACTGCCACATAACAGAAAACACCCCATGGTGGGGGCATTATTCGACAAACGACTACGCATTGTGTTCAAATTTCTACCACTAATGTCCACATGCACTTGTATAGTTTATTATTTATTTTTGTTCATATCATGTAGACATTATATCACAAAGCATTACCGTTTTCTCATGACACGTCATCTAGTATCCTTACCCTAAAGTCTAAATTATTTGCGAAAGTCCGAAGTAGATTATCTATGTAATAGATTATCTATGTAATGAATTGAGCCGCTCAAATTTAATTTGAATTGAAGTTCGTTTTAAAAACAAGCTCATGGTTGAACTTCATACATCAAACTTTATTAAGCTCGCAAACCTATTATCCTACTATAAGAATTTTATATCATATTTTTATTTTTATACTTAAAAACTAAGTAAATGTGGTGCCACGTGATGCAAGTCTAGGACCTTTTTTTGAAATTCCTTGATTGTTTCCTTATTTTCCTCTACAATCAAATCATCATTTTCTTATTTTCTTCTGCAATCAACTTTTCCTTTTTTATTAACTATTTAATTTATAAATATTCATCACAAACTATCTATTATTTACTGTATTTAATCTAGGAAAAATTACAAGTTTTGTCCTTTATCTTTATACCACTTTTCAGGCGGTGTCATTTTTAACAAATGTTGACAGGCGGTGTCCTTTATTAGGTATTTTGTTACAAGTTTAGTCCTTTACACCCAACCCAGTTAAAAAAACCCTGTTAATTGTTGGGTGTAAATGACTAAACTTGCAACAAAATACCTAGGTAAAAGACTAAACTTGCAAAAAAATACCTAGTAAAGGACATCGACTGTCAACAATTAACAGGGTTTTTTAACTGGGTTGGGTGTAAAGGACTAAACTTGCAACAAAATACCTAGTAAAGGACACTGCCTGTCAACATTCGTTAAAAAGGACACCGCCTGAAAAGTGGTATAAAGATAAATGACAAAACTTGTAATTTTTTCTTTAATCTAAGTAATATTTGGGTTTCTAACCTAGTATAATTAAATTATATATATAAGTATATACATATTAATGATAAATAAGTAAGCTGACTTTAGAAATAAAACTCGAAACAAGTGGAGCTCAAACACGAGTTGTATTAAGGTGAACGATCTGACCTCAAACTTTAATGAAGCCTGATCTCGACTCATGACACCCGTAGAATTTGTAGAACATTATCACGCTACAAAGTATGATGTAGCAGGATGTTACGACACAGATTTGGCAGCTCAAGGTAGATATGTAATATAAACTTACACAAAGAGGTACAAAAACGACATCGTATCTTATCGCGAGATCAACACATATATGCATGTTTTCCCTTTATAATACAACTCTTATTGCGACCAATATTCTTTTTTCTAGTGATTTGCGCATTAGGGACATGTTTGCAATACGAATTTGTCCTTTGAATTCCCTTGTTTGGGCATATGCAGTTCGCTTTTTTATACACAAAGCTCTTGTCACATCACTTTCAAGACTAAAATGAGACTAATCTTATATTCTTCCACCCATTTTCGTAAAAGTGCTTTTACATAATTATGATTTGTTTACATATTTGTTTGATATTTTGATTATTATAAGGTTTTTCTAAAGATCCTTTTTGGAAATCGATGGTGCTTGAATGGGTCTCGTGTTGGGTAAATGTCACTTTTTAAGTAGGTGAGGTAATTTCTCATGAAACACGACATAAATATAGTCAGGTTTTAATTTGTCATGTTTAGTCCTTTTAATAAATAGTTCGTCTTCTAGTTAATTTGATGAAGCCTTTTAATAAAACAAGTTCGTGATCATGTATAGATGTTTAACCCATTTAATAAAACATAATGACTCGTTAACTCATTTGGATTATGATGAAAATATATATATATTTTATAAGGTCAAGTCACTAACCCATTCGTTAAAACCCGTCAACTTATTTGACTTGTGCAAATAAATGAGTTACACGAGCCAATATCCGAGTTACAAAACTTTAAATGTGTCCAATTTAGTGTCTTTGACACAAATAAATATATTAGTTATGTTCAGGTTTCATTTGTTAACCTGTCAACCTCATACTTACTATGTTTTTAAGTGTAAGTCAAAATAGATCGGATTATGTAAACTAATTAGTAACTGTTTAAACACAAGTTATAAAAATATACATTAACTATGACCACAAACACTATTACATAATACGACCAAGGATATGTTATGAAAAATTTGAATACAACTTTAGGAATTTACACTTGTTTCGTTTATAAATAAATTTTCATTTATGTTTAATATATATGTATACTAAATCAAGATGTAATCGCAAGTAACCCTATTTCATAATCGAAATAAAAAAACAACACAACATCCATGATTTTGAAATTTTTGGCACAAAAGTGAATATGAATTTGATTGGGACTGGGCCATTAGCTGTTCCCAAAGGCCATACCTTCATGAGAATAAAATCTAAATCATGTCTCTAATTCTGATTTACCAAATTCATAATCATTATTCAATTTTATTATTATTATTATTATTATTATTATTATTATTATTATTATTATTATTATTATTATTATTATTATCTTTCTATCTATATCTGTTAATTCACAACATGTGAGTGATAATGAAATTTATCTTTTTCTTTTTTATAGTTCTTCTTTTAATTCTTTTTCAAGTTTCAAATTTACCCCTTACACTCTACATAATATATCTTTTTCAACCAAATAACTTTATTTATGTATAACTTCCCCCAAAAAACTAAGTACTCGTACTCTATTTTTTATGAAACCGGATCAAGCTGGTACCGACCGAAAAAACACCGGTACCCTGTTGGTACTATTAGAATCGTTAATGGTATTCATTTACTATGGTTTTCAATCGATGTAAACTATGTGTCGACATTCTTTTGGACTTATCATTACTTTATTTTTTAAGATTTCTTTTTCGGTTACTATATCGAGTGTCGATACTATATTGATATTGCTATATCGATCAGATTTCCGCCATTAATGTTATTTTTACCACTGCGTCTCTGATGCATGTAGAATGTATTAAAATTCAGGTCATCTTCGACGTGAAGCGCAAATGTAACCCGCTAGTTATTATTATTACTTCACGTCTACTGTACAACTTGCTTTTTTTAGACTTAAAAGATTAAAATGGATTACTACATATTTTTGCATTTAATCCTTTCCACGCTATATTCTATTTTTAAAAGATTAAAATGGATTACTACATATAGTTGCATTTAATCCTTTCCCCGCTATATTCTATTTTTAGAAATATTAGTTGGGAATTAATAAAAGTAGCTAGCTTTTACTCATATGACATTATATATTCTATTCTTAGAAATACAAGTGAGGAATTATGACAATATATAGTACTCATATTACATAAGATATTCTATTCTAAGAAAAATAGTTGGGAAGTATAAAGTTATTATACTCTTACGACATGGTCACATGGATGTCTAACATTTTTTTAAATGCTATTTCATGCATTCTATATGTAGATATGGTAGATTTGAATCATCTTAACGTGCTTAATAAGAAAATCATAACATAACTTTTTGATAATCGGTGCTATGTCTGTAACAAAGAAGGTCACTTTGCAACACAAGCAGCAAAGGGTTTCCACCTATGCTGATGATCCATGGAGACCGCCAACAACACCATTTGTGCAAACACCATATTAATTATTATTTTAATTTTATAATATTAAAATACGTGAACAAATTTTGCATATTTATTTTATGTTCCTATATTATTTGAAATTTCATAGTCAAACAATGCATACTTATTAAGAGTATATTTATATGACTACATTCATATTAATTAAATATGATTTCATTTTATAATATTATAATACGTGAACAAATTTTGCATATTCTTTTTATGTTCCTACACTATTTGAAATATCATAGTACAAACAATGCATACTTATTAAAAATATATGAAATAGATTCATAAAAGAGTAGACAATCAACAAAAAAATCGCTTATATATATAAGTAAAATACGAGTTAGTTTTGTACATTTCTACATGTATGATGATATGTAAAATACAAAGTTGATATCTTAAATATTTTCATATGTAATAGCGCCATAGAAGTAAAAAAGTATTCAACTTTTGATAAAATATTAGGTGTGACATATACATTAATTATGTTTATTCAAAGTGACTTACGTCATCCTTTTAAATTATATTTTATATATTTTTCCAAGTAACCAAGATATTACTCCGTAATACATAAAGTCATACTTTAATCCCGTTAATTATAAATGATTTACAAGATTATAAAAATGAAAGATTTTGTACCTCACGAAGACCTAACATAATAGGATTGTTTAACATGCGCATATTAAAAAAAATATAAAACAAACATGACTAAAATAATTATTTCTATCTCCAACACAAAACAAAACCCTAACAAATTAGCCCTTCCTTGTTGTGGCGGATTCATAAATTTTTTTTGATGAGTTCGTTTTGATGTATTCTCACTATTTTTTTTTTCAAAGCATACAAGATTTTCACTAATTTTTTTCATTTTTTTGCAAACCAAGTGGGTTCATATGAACCCACAAAATAGGGCTAGATCCGCCACTACTTGCTTGAGTCATTTTAGTACTTTCTAATTGAAATTATATTAATCGGATAGTTAGTAACATATTAAAAAAATAACAACATATCAACTATTATATAAATGCCGTTAAAAACTAGTATATAAATAAGGTGAATGTTATTACACTAGATATATGTTTAAAATACTTAATACAGTTAGAAGTATCATTTTAATTCAAAATACTAAATTTCATGTATCTATAAACATCTAAGGAAAAATTACAAGAACAAACCATGTTAACTATATATGTTATCAAAATAGTTATTGACCTTTTTACTTTAATTTATCAATCTTACTAAGTGTATGTGTAGTGGCACGGTATATAACACCGGTTCAATCCATAACGCCGTTTTGCGCCGGGAACACCGTCTCGGACGGTGTTATGTGGCGGGGATGGATGCTCCGGGTGAAAATTATAACGGGGTTGTTGTTTTTGTTTCTCTCACACACATATACACACACACACATATATGTATAATTGAATGATATAACCTCGCTAAACACCCATGTGATACAACCCTCATCTCTTACACAAACGCCACTTGTTACATAACCCCACATCATGGGAGGTGATGAGGAGTGACCACTACACACGGTCTAAAGGGTTTACAGTCTAGTGCTACTAGTATCAAGATGTAAAGTGGTGTTCCTCCTTATAAAGCAAAAGGTTTGAGTCTTAGAGCATTAACAATCCGTCCCCCAAATTTATGAGGGGACTTTTTATATTATGAAAAGTGAATGTAGGTGATTGTAAGTAGAGAAGAGAGAAAATGTTACCGTTCATATGTAAATTTGAGAGAACACTATTCACCCTCTATATTTTTTTAATATATTTTAAAAGTCGTTGCGAGTGAAAGAGAGAAAAAGGTAATGATAAAAGTATAAAAAAATATTATTTAATTGAAATGAGAGATAAAATTTAGTTGTTTTTAGTGAAAGTATAAGATAAAAAAGATGAAAGGGTTGTGAATGCTCTTTTAGTGGATAGTAATATAAAATAAAAACTAATATTAAAAAGTATGTGTTAGCTGTCCAAATAAAATGATCAATTATATCGTTTCAAAGCCTTTTAAAACTCACTCAGTCAATACAATTATACAAGTGACACACCAATTTTGCTCAAAACTTGGCTATTTACGCATAAAAAAATATCATTTTTGTGTTGGTTAGACATTTGTGTCGCGAATATAACCTGCTAAGGTTTTATTAACCATGATACATATAATAGTCAATTTCATAATTTAATAAAACTAGGATTGCGACCCGCCACAATGCGGCGAGGATTCTTTAGTTATAACTAAGTTGATCTAGGACCCGCACATTATGTTAAACCTGTCAAACAGGGAAAAAATAGACGATGTAAAAACGTTCACCCACACATGCACGTTGCGTCGTGTTAACTCGCAAAATTTAGAACGAAACGTAAAAACGTTAAATCAAAGACGCACGTTGTGATGTGTTAAGTCACAAAGTTTAGAACCAAGCATAAAGCGAAAAATTTGCGAAAAATGAAAACTATAAAGGACCAAAGTTGAAAGTAAAAAAAGTTATGAGGATAGATTGCAAAAGATAAAAAGTTTTGGGTCAAAAGTAAAAAAAAAACAAATAGTTTTTGGTTAAAAGTAATTTATGAAATATTTTTGGGTGAAAAGTAAAAAAATATTTTTTTTTTGGAAAACCCCCAAAGCCAACTTTACGACAATCATATGCATAACCATTTTTTCTTTGAAAACCCCCCCAAAGCACACCCCGCGTTGCGGCGGGGCGTAAAACGTTGTCAAATAGTACTAATGTCACACAACCGTCATCGACCACCAACACTGACTCGACCTAGGATATGCGTGTTGCGACGAAGCTGTCAAACATGGAAAAATAGAGGTAAAAACGTTGAACCACACATGCACATTGTGTCGTATTAACTCGAAAAATTTAGAACTATACGTAAAACGAAAATTTGAGAAACACGAAAAGCATAAGTGACAAAAGTTGTGAAGTTAAATTGCAAATAATGAAAAGTTTTGGGTTAAAGTTAAAAAAACAAATTATGATGGTTAAAATTGCAAAAGGTAAAAACCTTTGGGTTAAAAGTAAAAAAATCAACTTTTTTTTTTTAAAATGCCCAAAGCACAATATACAATTGATGATGCAAATATAACTTGCTAATTTATATATGAAACTAGATGGGAGCACCCGCCGCGATGCGGCGGGAGGCTTACAAATTAAAACACAACATAGACGAATTTGTATGGCAGGGTTTAGTTGTCATACTTTAACCAAGCTTTTTACATAGATGAATTTGTGCGGCAGGGTTTAGCTGGTTAATGTAACCCCCCCAGTTTGAATGCAATAAAAAATGCTATTTAGGTCTCTATAATCATCCTTATAACAAATGAAATAAATAGCATACCGCCAACATTTCATAATCATAATAAAAAAACGTCCCAGACATAAAAAATTTCTCCAATAGCTTTTAAAGACTGCAACCAGGATCGTTTATGAGATCATCTTCTCCGTCATCTTCGTCATCCGCTTTATCATAGGTGCTCAGAGTGTTAGTCCGTGGATCCCAATGCCTCCAAATATGAAACAAATATAAAAATCAGATAACTTATGAGTAACGCTTGTGGCTGGATATCATAAAATTCTGACATGGTACATAAGTGTAACTGATATGATTCTTTTTCAAAATGTTCGAAAACAAACGGGCATATCAATCTCCATGTATAGCTAAGTCAAAGACTCTTAAATATAACTTGCAAGTCTATATCCAGTCAATCATATATCATAATTTCTTTATGAAAAACATAAACATAGGTACAAAAAGAAAATGGTTTGGTATTGATTTTTATTTTAAACTCAAAATTGCATTATGGAAAATATAAAATAAACTGAACAGGTCTTAATGAAAAGTATGTATGATCTTACAAGTCCGTGGGAGCAGTTTCGAGCAACCAAAAACGGACGAACAGTGACCTGATCGAGGCTGTGACATTGGCTAACTTGAAAGCCTTCTCGACTATACCACCCGTTACGCTTGAGGAATGTCTCTTTCACTAAGCGAAAGTTTGTCTTCTTTGGTCCAGAAGACAAAAAAAAAGCATACGATTTGATTTCTTTGATTTTGACTGAATCGAACACCCAAGCTACTTGAATCTTGACTTAGTGTATGTTACAAAAGGAAGTCCAATGAAAAACTCAAAGCATGCACTCGTATCAGGTATTTCACCCTTGATCAATCTATCTACTTTCTATCAAAATTCAACAAAAAAAAACTGATAATACTCGAAGAGCGACCTAAACTACTTTATTTCTGGTTGATTCATTTTATCAAAGCACATAGTGAATCAAAAGTTCAAAACTAAGCACCCCATGACTGTCATCTATAATCAATGTTGCCTTATCAATCGCTCAAATATAAACATTGTGAAAAGGTTATTATTAACCTTTTTATATCTTATAGTGTTTGTAGTAATATATTCCAATTGCACATAACAATATTTATATTCACCTCAAGCTCAAATTGTTGATATAGTCCAGGTCAAAGGTCTTAATAGAGGGACCCTTGCTCTAGTGTTGTAAAGGCAAAGAAAATAGGTGTTGAGGACCCCGAGCCTATGCAGTTAATGCGGTAAAATATCGGATATCGGTCAAGGACCGATATTTGAAATATAGGTTATCTCGGTTAGATATCGGTGGGATATCAGTAATTTTAATATAATGCAGAATTTATATATATAGCAATTTAACACCAATAATTAAGTGATATATCAGTGATATATCAGTTATATCGGTCAAATATCGGTTATATCGGTCAAATATCGGTGATATATCGGTTTTATCGGTCAATATCGCCGATAATATCGGTACCGATATTTTGACCGATATTTGACACCGATATTTTACTAAGGGACCGATATGACTGATATAACCGATATATCACCGATATTAACTGCATAGCCCCGAGCCAACACGATAGAAGCAAGCTTAAATGCCTAAGTTGTTTACTCATTAGTTTATACATACTAAAGTATACAACAAAATTTATTAATCCATTTGAGCTAAAGCAAAACCCAAATTGACCCATTCACAAGTAAAAGGGAAAATTTTTCATACACTACTGGTAATGTAATAGAAATAGAAACAGCAACCTTAAAAAACTTATCGACATGCATAGGCAAGCTACCACCTCCACTTATCCCAGTCTGTACAATGTAACATCCTCTGAATCACTGGTCGGAAGTTTTTGTTACATAAAAGTTAAAACAATAAAATATAGCAAATAAGACATAGATACTTGCTTTAAGCATCTCTGCAACTGAATTTTCTAGTGTTTTGGCATATTTATGAACATCATATATGATGGATATTGCACCACAATTTGATGTCATATGCCTAAACAAAGTGAAAATATCCAACAAAACAAACGCAATCTCAATAAAACACATATAATTTCATTGAAACGAATGGACTTACTGTTAAAACCCCATTATTATTGAACTATAATGGCAGCCCTGCCTTCACTTGAGGATTCTCTTTGGATCTCGCCAAGCAATGCCTGATTAATCACATTATACGTAGCAACTATGGATAAATGGAGAGTATGACTTGTCGGACTACCCCCTAACTATTTGTCAACTTGAATCACAACCTAAAACATCCTATACAATGCCTGAAAATAACCACAATAACAAAATCATCATTATGGTACCCCAAAAGCATAATTTATTAGACATAATCAACAAACCAAACCAAACCAAAACAAAACCAGTAACAAACAAAAATACAACAGTATAACTAAAACACACAAATCAGAAACAAAAACGAAAAAAGCAAACATCTGATAAACAATAATCAACACGCCTTCAAAAAATACAAAACCTAAAACAACAAAACGACACCAAAAACGGCATAAACCTAAATGCCTAAAATTTATAAATCATCTGAAACAACTGCTTAGACAGAAAAAACTCCTATACTAACTTGGAGCAACAACAGAAGAACGATATCAACCCTACAACATGACACATAATTAATCAATCAAAAAACAGTATACACAACACCAAATTATCAAATGCATATCCAAATGCAGTTACAGAATTTGAAAGGCAAAGAGCATCGACAAATAAAATCGATAAAAAGGACAACAAAGCCTACAAGCGTTTCACATACCTGGCAAGCAATTAATTATTGACGAAACGACGAAGAGCAGGATATGATGATTAAAAAAACGACAGCCAAAACACCCCAATTAGTTAGGTTAACAATACTCCAGGATATCATGATGTAAAAAATGACGAAAATAAAAGATTAATCATAAAATTAGTTGAATTATAAATCAGAACAACTTCCGTACCCTTGTAATGGCATCGCAGAGATGTAAACCTCGTCTGAGTGACGGAAATGGCTGTGAAATCGATGGTGATTCCTTCCGTAACGCTCTCATAAGCATGAGCAGAACATCTGAGAGTCAGGAAGCGAGAGGTGGAGGCATTGTTGAGGATAGTGAAGGAGGCGACGTAGCGGACGGCGGAAGCCGGAAAAGAGGCCGGGGTTTCCTTCGACGTTTTTGTTTCCCCTTCCTCTCTTGCAATTTTGTGTGGGTGATTTATAATAACTGAAGGAGGCCTACCACGTGACGGAGCTCGGCGGCCTCGGCCAATTGCTGGAAAATCGCCGACTATGTTTCTTTCGGTACAGAGAGAATAGAAAAGGGTTTTGGGTGGAAGAAGAGAAGATGGGTGTTTTGGGTGGAAGAAGGAGAGATGCACGTGTATGAAGGAGAATCAGACATCCCAATTTTTTTTGGAAAACACCCAAAGCTAAGGGTACAACTACCCTTAGCTTGAAGGTGTTGCTTATTAATAAGGTGATAATAATATCATGATTTTAATAAACACACTTATCCAATCCTTATCCTCTTAAATCTTTTCATAGTTACAAAATAGGAAATAAAACCAATATCCCCTTAAATCTTTTCATAGTTACAAAATAAGAAATAAAATCAACATCCTCTAACATCCTCTTAAATCTTTTCATAGTTTACAAAATAAGAAACAAAATCAAAACAAGTATAAAGTCAAATACTAAATTACAAGAGTCTTGTAGAACAACACAAAGTAAAACCTCCTGTCACTCTATCATTCCCCTGAAAAAATGCTGACCCCCTTTGTCATTACCTTCACATAAAAAAAGCATATGATCTAATTGCTTATTGCCTCTAAATTCCAATTGCCCTAAAAATTCTTTCACAATATTCACCCCTAAATTACCAAACTACCCTCCCACTAACCCTTCACATCCCACACACCCGTTCGGTACCGAACCGATACCGATATTGTAAGTATCGGTATCGAAAAACAGGAAAAGTGAGTACTGATATCAATACCAAATATACCCAGTACAGTTCTATATCAATACCAATTCGGTACCGTATCCGGTATCAAATGCTGATCCCTATCCCACACAATCCCAAGATGTAAATACCCACACCATTCATACCCTTTCTTGTCATTTCACACCCCAACCAACTTCACAACCCTATCCACTCCACCTTTTCACTTTCTCTCTCACACGCTTCACCTAAACACACAGTGACAAATATGAAAGACCTCTTCAAAAAGCCTCACTTCCTTTCAAAGTTTTTTCTTCAAATGGTGTGAAAGACCTCTCTAATGTCTAAAACCTCTATGGTTGACCAAATTACCCTTACGAATACTCCAAATCCACCAACTCACCCTCGCTCTTTCTAGATTCCGTCAACGAAAACCGTCAAAGATCCCTCCCACCGCCACCGCAAACCGCCACCGTAACGCCGCCGTTAACCGCTCGTTTTCACCTTTTCCGGCGAGATTTGTTTCCGTTACTGTTTTTAACATGGAGTAAACGTGTACATTGAAAGTTTGAAACAATTTTTCAAACAATTAGTGAAAGAGTTTGTGAAATAATGGATTTAGTTGAAGGAGTAGGTGAGAGTTCTTCACCGCCGAGGAGTTTTACCGGTTTTAGCGGTTACGAGATAGCGAACGATGTGTATAATCGGTTAGTGGAGATTCACAACGAAGAGGTTGTTGCTAATCCTGAGTTTCGTGAGCAATTGGAAGCGCACTTCAGTCGGTTACCTGCTAGGTATATGTAGATTATTGATTTGTATGATATTGTTTGTAGAATTTGGTTACATATTGAGGTTTCGAGTGTGTGTATGTGTGTGTTTTGACGCATTATTTTGTTGATTATGTTGTTCCTGCAGAATTTGGTTAGATATTGAGTTTTTGAGTGTGTGTTTGTGCGTTTTGACGCATTATTTGTTGATTATGCTGTTCCTGATGATTTCAACTGCAGAATTCGGTTACATCTTGAGTTTTTGAGTGCGTTTTGATGCATTATTTGATTGATTATGTTGTTCCTGATGATTTTATCTGCAGAATTCGGTTACTTATCGAGTTTTTGAGTGTGTGTATATGCGTTTTGATGCATGATTTGATTGATTATGTTGTTCCTGATGATTTTATCCGCAGAATTCGGTTACTTATCGAGTTTTTGAGTGTGTGTATGTGCGTTTTGATGCATGATTTGATTGATTATGAGTTTATGATTTAGGTTTTGATGTTAATTTCTTTTATTGTGCGTGGAATTTATGATTAGGTAGCTTAACAATGCAATTATGGAAAAGTGTTGTTAATCAGTTGATTACTTTGGATTACAGGGAATAGAATTTGATGATAAGTTAATTATATTATTGTTATTGTTATTAATATAAATGAGTGCTTGCGTGTAAGTTTTTTAATGCTTTTGTTTAACTTTATTGTGGTTTATGTTGATAACTCCTGTATGAAGTGGATTTATCATAGCTATTGTTATGTTTAGTATGTGTAAAAGAAAGTGTGTAAAATGGTGACGATTTGTTTTTGACTTTTTGAAATTTTGTTTTTGTATTTTTAGTAAAGTGACACAGCAACACGTTTTTGATTAATTTATATTTATATTTATGTTTATTTAGGAACAAGCACAAATGTTTTAGAACATAAAGAATAGAATTTGGTATAAAAAGGCTTAATAAGTGCGATTCTTTACTTTTTGATGATTCTGATCCAATGTTCAATAATTGTGTAGTAATTTCTATTTTTAACCTGAGATTAAGTTAATTTCAGTCAATTTCCATGCAGTAGAAGGTGTGAGAACAGTATCTGTTCAGATATGTAAATATTGAAAAAAAGACAGTTTCAGTTGTATGTTCTTGGATTTGCAAATTGTTATGAATTATGGGGCATTAGTTGCTACTTGCTTGTGACTTAAAAAAATACTTGGTGTACATTGGAGGTTCTTTTAAAGTTTAATATCTTCATAGCTATGATTCTGTCATTAATACTCTGATGCGCCTTTTTGTGCCAGTTATGCGCTGGATATCAACATGGATCGAGTTGAAGATGTATTGCTACATCAGAAGCTCCTTGTCTTGGCCAAGGATCCGGAAAATCGACCCGTATTTCATGTCCGCTTTTTGGAGGTAATGGCTAATCACACTCTGCGTTATGATTTTCGCCTCTGTGTGTGTGGTTTCATAATTATAGCTTAATCATATTCCTTACCTTTTTGCCTGTTGCTGGTCCTATAATTGAGCATTGCAGAATTTCTGGACTCGAGCTGATGGCGATGAAGACCAACAAGACTTAATTGCGGGACCCGCATTATCACATGACAGGTATGCTTGCAATGCAATCTTTATTTCAACACACAAACACACACATATATATACAGGGGGGCGTTCAATAACCGCTTGTATGTGTGTGTATCACTTTGTCTTACATATGACAGTTTCTGATTTTGCTGTTTTCTTGTTGTCTAAAGATGTATGCTTGTCCTTTATGGTACTTGTTTCACTTATTTGTAAAGTGATAGGAACCATGAGATGGGTTTTGAACCTTGTTCTAAAATGGAGGACCTAAACTTGGACTTCCGAAGAAATTCTCTTGACAAGGACAAAGGGGATCTTGATGGAGATTCTTTCTCAAGGTACTGTATATGAGAGATCTGGTTTATATATTCTCTTTGCAACTCTCATAAAAAAACTGCTTACTTTATGTTCCATGTGTCTGTTATTATGACCAATTGACCATTAATGTTTCACAGGCAAGATGATATCCATGTGCCGATTCATGAAGTGATATTTTCAGCTGTTGACAAGCCAAAACTTCTCAGTCAGGTATCTCGGCGAAGGACAACATGATACACTCTTTGAATTTCAGTCCTCAAATTACTGTATTTCTTTGATCTAATGGTTCGATTGCTAATGGAAAAATGATGGCTTATCAATTCAAGGTTTACATGTTTTAACATGTTTTCTTGTCATCCAGCTTTCAGCTTTGCTTTCTGACATAGGACTGAACATACGAGAAGCACATGTGTTTTCAACGACTGATGGCTATTCTTTGGATGTGTTTGTGGTTGATGGATGGCCCCTTGAGGTAAATCTGTTTTTTTTTGTGTGGTGTCATGATATTAATAACAAGAGCAAAAGGCCATTTTATTCCATGAGGTTTGGCCAGTTTTGTGACTTTCGTCCAAAGGTTTGTTTTTTCGCATCTGAATCCAAAAGATTTGAAATCTTGCCATTCATCCGGCTCGTTAACTCCATCCATTTTTCTCCGTTAATTCGGGGGTATTTTAGTCTTTTTTGTTCACTTAAAGGGAAATTCCGTCGTTTTCACTTTATGTAAAAAGACCGAATACCCCTGAAAAGACTGAATTGCCCTTTAAGTTATCAAAAAAGACGGAAATACCCCGAATTAACAGAGAAAAATGGGTGGAGTTAACGAGCCGGATGAAAATGACAAGATTTCAAACCTTTTGGATCCACATGCGGAAAAACAAACCTTTGGACGAAAGTCACAAAACTAGCCAAACCTCATGGACGAAAATGGCATTTTACTCTGATAACAATATAATGTAATGGGGGTGGGAATAGAATTCTAAATCCAACACCCTTGGTGAAGTTAGAGTATGTCTAAATTGTGGTCTTGATATCCAATTTTGAAATCTAAACTCATAAACCAAACACCTCTAATAGGACTGAAAGTCATTCTTTCATTCCCATAAAAACAAACACTACCATATTTTGTTATGCTGTTAGCATGAGGAAGCTACTATTGGAACCCAATGGTTGGGCCAATACACGCTTGGTTAAAAAGGATTATTGTGTTTAAACAATACTAGATGAGATATATTCGTGGTGAGATTTGAATGTTGATATGTTTGGCCAGGGAACACAGGCTTTACATGCAGCAGTGGAGAGAGCAATTGCTGGGAGTGAGGTACTTCATATCTACTAACACTGCTTATGGTGTTCACTCTGTTTCTAATAATATGGATCTCAGTGTTCGGTTGTGAAGGGTTGCCTTTTT
This sequence comes from Helianthus tuberosus, assembly GCA_030545235.1. Classification (NCBI taxonomy): domain Eukaryota; kingdom Viridiplantae; phylum Streptophyta; class Magnoliopsida; order Asterales; family Asteraceae; genus Helianthus; species Helianthus tuberosus. The sequence goes on from CM060378.1 coordinate 6,167,363, forward strand.
AATTATCTGGTGTCTGGGCAAATAAATCATGTTTGAACTTTGAAGTAGTATGTATGATAGTGGTCGTAATGTGATGCTGATACTACTTACTAGTTTCTATAAGTGGAGTTTCTTGTTTATGAGTTCTGTTTATCCTGCATATTTATTGGCGGTTAAATTGTGTTGAGTGGGAGAAAGAGTGTTATGCATTACCTTTGATTTTTCATAATCTCAACTTCTGATGATAGACACCATTAGTTAATGAGGTCGGAGGCCTAAATTTAGACATCAGAAGTGTAGAAGGAAATCTAATGAACCTATATAATATACATGTATATATATGTGTGTAAGAATGTGAGTAAAGAGGCATAGAGTACTAGTACAACCAACACTTTATGGCTTAGTGCGAAGTAGTCAAAAGTGCTTTAGGTGCGCACCTAGCGGCTTAGGTGAGGCGCAACCTCGGCACCTTAAACACATCAAGGCTGCACCAACCGAAACGAAACAAAACCCGTCTTGAACCAATTAGAACTAGTTTCAAAAGGTCCGAGTCAGAGAAAACCATTCTAAACCAGACAAAAACCAAGGCTGCACCATCCTGAACGGATGTGCGTCTTGCTTGTCTCGGGCGTGCACTTTTTTGTCTTAAGCCTTTGTAGTTGATGGGCTTTTGTAGCGGATCTCTCGATTGTTTACTAGTTACTCCGAATGTTTGGTGCTTGATGACTTGGAGATTTCTCGTGGTACGCTTGACGTGATTCCGTACAAGATGATTATCAACCTCTAAAGGTCTTCTCATAGGATGGTTATATGGATCACACACATACGTATATGTCCTTGTCTGCGTTAGACTACTTTGGATGACTTCTATACCATGACGCCTACGCGTAGTTGTTTCGCATAGAATCCTCCTTGAGACAAATATCTATCTCATAGGAGGCAAAGGATTTGCAACTGTGAGGTTTATTAAATGCATACTCATAATCAATACCACAACGATTAACGAGTAGCCTTTGCTCCAATCCAAGAAGGGAGCGATAAAGGTCAAGCTTGCAAGGATGGCCCGTTTGCATCCCACATAACCCTCTTTAGATAGAACGGGGTTCCGCAAATCTTGTTATCTTCATTTCACGTTGCCATCTTGTCATACATGGGAATGTACCATGCTTATCTAGTGCGTTTGTCACATATGTGGGAATAAAGATGCTATGCACGTATTTGGTGAATGGGGAGTATGAATGGTTTTGCTTATGAGTTACTAGAATGATATATACATGAGGTTGTTGGTCTTGATATGTTGATGCTTTAGACAATATCTTGGTATGAAGGCATAGGAAATTGTGAATTTGGTGGTCTAGACGACACTGCACACATGATAATGGTTATGACTTATGTTAGATGACATCAATCTCAAAGAGATTTATTCCAAGTGAGTAACAAGAGAAACAATGTTAAAGTAACTTATTATAAAGAGCTACGAAAAGAGAACCTAGCAATCATTGACGTTCGAGATAAGTAAAAGCCGAATGTCTACAAGTTTTGTTGGTAACATCTTTGATCATTTTGGATGTGAGGATAACCAACATATACATTTGATGGATCTGAAGTCTAGTTTGTTCCCGCACAAGTTGGAGTTAAAACATAGCAAACACAACCATTGAATTAGGCCTTTAATTAAAATTAACGTAAGAAGAAAGAAAATGGTTAGGTGTATGCAAAGTGTTCAACCATAATGTTATCAAAACTCGTATGCATCACGCGTCTTTTCGATTGTGCAATATCTAGCGTTAGATGTTCATTATCACAAGCGATTCTCATTTAAATGGAGTATTTAGCCAAATTGGCTATAAGAAGAGATAAACCTAAAAAGGAATATCATAAAGGTATTAAGGGAACAGGATATAACTTCTATGATGTCTAAAGTACTCCAAAATCGATTTAGTTGGCTATGCCAAATTCTCTTAGATTTTTCTAAGTGATATTCAAGTTCAGTGCACGAGGATAGAGTGATTTTCCATTACGTTCTCTTACAATAGGACATATGAATAACAAGTCCCTTGTGTGCATTAGAGGCTGTTAGTTAATCTCTTAATGTGTTGAACTCATTAACAATTGACTTCACATGTAAGATTTGCGAATTGTATGCCAATTTATTTTCGAAGTATGCACGTCGTTGTTGGTTGCATCGAATAATATAGTATCACATCCACTCTTTATGAGGGGAACCGACATTTCTTCAAGTTTGTTATGCTTGCAAGTGCTTGAAGATGAGTTCCTTGTGACTTTTCTAAAGGGAGTACAAGCTTGTTTGTAGAGTGACGCTTTGGAGTTACGAGGAGCGAGGCACTTGTAAATTGCTTGGATCATAACTTTCAACACATGCACTGTAAAACATGAAGGATGACAAACACAAATAATGCACCTCAAAGTGTTAGGAAATCGACAATTGGGATGACAAACACAAATAATGCACGGTTAGGAAAGTTATATCACATGGAAACAAGAACATAGTAATATACATGGTACAAGATGAACACAGTTGCAAGCCCATGGTTGTATAAGGCATTGGACTCTCAGATGAATGAAGGATGCACAAAGCTTAGGTGACAAACTAGACTTCACAACTTGACACAAACAAAGGTCATGGATAACGTACACAATCACATGTTCTTGTTGCCACAGGGAGTGTGCAAAGTATGGTCTATAACTATAAGTCTTCCGTCTAATACATGTGAAGGCATCTCATTGCTTAGAATTTCACATATTCTTCCATACTTGGTTAAACTAAATATTTATGAGCCACATTGAAAGGTTGAAGATCTTTCTTTTAAGTAATGTTATTGTGCCTATGTTATATTGGGCACATGATGACGTGCTACATCCTCTACTTTTAGACGCAAATTTTGGAATTAGGGGTGACATTTTTTGACACGACCCAGAACACAAGAAAATAATCACGTTTTGGGTTGTCATATATAAACATGACCCTTTTCAACTCATTTATTATAACCCATATTTACAACTTCAATACAAATGGTTCACAGTCCGCCAACCTTGGCTTGTTTAGATAACTCGGTGTAACGAGTTGTTTACCGATTACACTATTTTAAGTATGTTCGGGTTAAGGTTGGTGTCTGTGTCATGAATAAGTACATGGTTCATGTTTGGGTCCAACGATTCAACCCGACACGTTTGACATCAACCGGAATTCTCTTTTGCATTATCAGATAATAGGTTTGACGTTTCCTTAATATAGTCTAATGGGGATAAAAGATTCACTTGTTGATTTTACCCAAGTAATGCTAGAGATCTTATTAATAAGTTTAGTGAGGTCTTTTAAACCAACAAGCAACTTGATGGGATGTGGTCCCCACAATTAGAATGTACCATGCGAAATCAAGAATTACATACCAAACAAGAGAACTCAACCCAAAAGACTAGTCTGGTCTCTGGTGGGTGAGAGGGCTCATTTGGTATGTAAGGGTGAAAGGGGTGCTCTCCTCATGAGGGTAACTTCCCACCAATGATTTCTTGACATGTCAAGTTCCCTTTCCAACTCCCCTCTTGCCCTTAATCACAAGGGGTGGTTTCACCCAAACCATTAAAAAAAAGAAAAATGTATGATTGGTTGGAAAATAGTGGGGCCCACTATACACCCCTCTCTCCTCTTCCCTCCTCTCCCCTACAAGCGGTGAACACTCCCCGCACCCTAGCTTGCTGCACGGTGTGGGAAGGGCCGGCGGCGGTGTTGCCGTGCGGTGAAAGCCCACCCCGCACCCACCCCCTTCACCCTAAAACCCACATCTGTTGCCTATGCAACCAATGCGGGACAAATCCCATACCTTGCAATGGTTTTAGTTCGTAACATCCTCTTGGATGTCATGTGCGGTTACAATTAGTTTGTCACTTTCTCCCATGCTTGTGGAAAATACTAAGTAGGGATGTTAAGGTACGAGACAAATGAAATACATATCTATTTAAAAGCTTCCATGATGATTCTTTGTGTAATGTGAACGTCACATAGCCTATACCACTTTCATTGGCTAGCGTAACACACACGATTGTTTTCTATTTCGCGTCATGTGCTTGATAACACTTGAATTTATGATCCAAAATGATCAAATAACTTGTAGTTGTTGGGTGCAAACCAAATCTCACTTAGGTAAAGTATAGATTCCATAGTGTTGGAGTGCATAAAACTTGAAATTTTAGGAAGTTTGTGTGAATGCGCATAAAGTTTTTTGTTAGTTTTTGATGTAGCATATTAGGTCATGTTTTTTAAGTTAACAGTTTAATGTTTATAATTGCTTTGTTAGTATGTAGTTTCTTCAAAGATATTTGACCTTGTTACCAAATATATCTTAGTTATGTAACTTGGTGTTAATTGTTATTGATGATAATATAAAGATTTCTAAGTTAATTTCCAGTTACTAAAATTTCTATTTTTTCACATTTTTTTAATACTTCTTACATTACGCATTCATTTCCAAATTTAGCAACCAAGAAATATAGTTGTCAGTGTAATTTTCTTTTCATACACAGCTTCCTAAACAGAACTATAGATATAGCACACATACAAAAGTAATCTCTTGGAGATTTAAACCGTATTATCTTTTGTTGATCTAGGAAGAAGACGCTATATCATCGTCTATATTATTCATAAGTGAACGTTATTTTTAACCATTTGTAGAAACCCCATTAATAATTTAATATAGTGCATCGTCTCTTTGTTATCTGTCAAGATATTTGCTCCCTGTAATCTTTATTTCTTAATTTCATACACGCTTCAAATATAGCAGTCTGTTCAGGTTCTGTAGTACTATCACTAGTTGTGTACTTGTGTTGACATCTATTTAAGTTTCTGTATTAAATAGTTGACATCATTTTAATTACCGTATAGTTTGTTTTAGGAAGCCATGTATGGAAGATAATTATCACTATTTCTTCTGTAAATTACGTTACCTTCTACTTTGCAGGGTTCGTGGCCCGGTTCTTCACGGTCAAAATCAGTTATAGAAGGGGCACCAGCTGCTCAAGCTAGTTTTGTAGATATGGAGATAGATATAAGATTACTGAAGATAGAGGAAAAAATTGGATCTGGATCTTGTGGAGATTTGTAAGTGGATATTAATTTAGTAATATTATTATTATTAAATATTTTTATGTAGCATATTTTACAATACTTATTTACAAATTTTTTTTTTTTTTAATTAAATTTACTGTTTTCATTCCAATCATCAGGGCAAATTACATAAGAATAGCAGGTAGACGAGCAACAAACTGCGCCGCCATCCCTTTCTGAATAGAAAACCCTAATATAACGAGTTTTTGTATTTCTTAGAGTTAATTACACATACAGTCAAAATTATGTAAGGGTATTTTAGTCATTTTACACTGATTTAACAGAAAAGCTAACGGCAGTTAGCCTTAATACTTAAAGGTGTTACAAAATCGAAACCATAGAACCTGAACCTGTTACAAAAAAAGTTCGTAGTCAAAGGTGTTACTTTCAATAAACCACAAGGACTATCTATGTAATTAACTCTTTCTTATATTTGATTTTGCTCTGATCATCTTTTACTCATGGCAAGGCACCGTGGAGTGTATCTCGGTCAAGATGTTGCCGTAAAAATTCTAAAATCTGAAACTCTAAATAAAGCACTTGAGGATGAGTTTTCTCATGAAGTAGCCATTCTCCGGTAACTTTTTTGTTGCATCATGTTATTTTTTATCAAACCGTTATTGCATACATTATAGGTATATATATATATATTGTGACCACCGTTTGCTTTAATTAATCTTTGCAGAGAGGTCCAGCATAAAAATGTTGTTCGTTTTATTGGCGCGTGTACAAAGCAACCTACCCTGTGCATAGTAACAGGTACTAAAGTTCTGGATGTTTATTTTTTAGATAGTAACTACCTTTTAAAAAAAAGAGTAAAATGCCATTTCGTCCCTGAGGTTTGGCCAGTTTTGCAACTTTCGTCCAAAGGTTTGTTTTCCCACATCTGGATCCAAAAGGTTTGAAATTTTGCCATTTTCATCCGGCTCGTTAACTCCATCCATTTTCCTCCGTTAGGGGTATTTCCATCTTTTTTGTTAACTTAAAAGGGCAATGCGGTCTTTTACACTTTATGTAAAAAGACCGAATACCCTTGAAAAAGACTAAATTGCCCTTTAAGTTAACAAAAAGATTGAAACACCCCTGACTTAATGGAGAAAAATGGATGGAGTTAACGAGCCGAATGAAAATAGCAAGATTTTAAATCTTTTGGATCTAGTTGTGCAAAAACAAACCTTTGGACGAAAGTCGCAAAACTGGCCAAACCTCAGGGACGAAAATGACATTTTTCTCTAAAAAAAGCGATGGGCGTTGCTCTCTGTACAACCAAAAGCTGCTTCTGTTTCACTTGTTTTACATCATAGCCTTATTATCAAGTAACACTTTCATCCTTTTGGTAGTTTTTTACACATCTACATACCCAATTTTGACCCAGATGTGCATGAGGGTGCGCTTCGCGCATTAGGTCTCCAATACCTTGGTCTTACTCTGACAAAAGCACTGATTTGTTTATTTACTTTTTATTTTTTAATAATTTTAACTTGACCAGTTGACCCTTATTGTGGCTTTTATTTCTTGATCTTGCAGAATACATGTCTGGAGGCAGCGTTTATGAATATTTGCATAAGAACCATCACACTTTAACACTTTCTCAGTTGGTGAAGTTTGCGATAGATGTTTGTAGAGGGATGGAGTACTTACATAAGAACAATATTATTCATCGGGATCTCAAGACTGCAAATTTGCTACTCAACGGAGCTAATGTGAGTTTATTGTTTTTGGTTCTTAAAAATTTAAATCTAAATCAACAATGCACATTAAATCTAACTTCTTTTTTTCTTTAGGTTGTAAAGGTGGCTGATTTTGGGGTGGCCCGCTTTCAGAACCAAGCTGGAGTTATGACAGCCGAAACCGGAACATATAGATGGATGGCTCCTGAGGTTTGTCTCTATGTCCTAAATAATTTAATGAGTAAAATGCCATTTTCGTACCCGAGGGTTGGCCAGTTTTGCGATTTTCGTTCAAAGGTTTGGTTTTCCGCATCTGGATCCAAAAGGTTTGAAATCTTGCCATTTTCATCCGGCTCGTTAACTCCATCTACTTTTCTTCATTAAGTCGGGAGTATATCTGTCTTTTTTGTTAACTTAAAGGGCAATTCGGATTTTTTCACTTTATATACAAGCATTAGCATAATGTACAAGTATTCAAAAGACCGACTTGCCCTTTAAGTTAACAAAAAAGACGGAATGCCCCTGACTTAACGGAGAAAAATAGATGGAGTTAACGAGCCGGATGAAAATGGCAAAATTTCAAATCTTTTGGATCCAGATGCGGAAAAACAAACCTTTGGACGAAATTCGCAAACTGGCCAAACCTCAGGGATGAAAATGAAGTTTATTTAAGAAATAAACTTATTACTGAAATAACGTAATTTCTGCTTTTCTGTATTGTTCTGTGTATAGATTATAAATCATCAACCCTATGATCAAAAAGCCGACGTTTTCAGTTTTGCAATTGTTTTGTGGGAGCTCGTGACAGCTAAGGTTGGGAGTGTCGTTTTAACTTAACTGAAAGACTGGCTTTAATTCTGACATATGATACTGTTATGGCCTTGGAATGTAATTTCACTTAACTTATTTTTATTTATTCACATTGTAGATTCCGTATGATAACATGACACCATTGCAAGCAGCCTTGGGAGTAAGACAGGTCAGTGCTTGTCTCTACTTAATTATACTTTTGAAGTCAAAGGGGGACTATTGATAGATAATGTAAATGTTTTATAAAATTTAAAGTACACGGATGGTCCCTGTGGTTTACCAAAAATTTGGATTTGGTCCCTATCTTTCCAAAAGTACACGAAAGGTCCCTGTGGTTTGCATTTTTGTAACTCATATAGTCCCCAGTCTACAAATCTAAAGGTTTTAGCATGTCCAAGTTAGGGACTAAATGCGCTACAAAGTGCAAACTATAGGGACCACCCATGTACTTTTGGAAAAAGCTGGGGCCTAATTGTGTTACAAAGTGCAAAACACAGGGACCATCTGTGTACTTTTGGAAAGATAGGGACCAAATCCAAAATTTTGGTAAATCACAGGGACCATCCATGTACTTTACTCTAAATTTTAATTGAGAATCTATAAGGGTATACTGTACTTTTTTAACTTTTAGGGACGTCGTCCGGATCTTCCTACAAATACACACCCGAAGGTGTTGGAATTGATGCAAAGATGTTGGGAAACTGATCCTAGCATCCGCCCTTCGTTTTCTGAAGTCAAAGTTGAGCTCGAAAGATTACTCCAAGAAATTGAGGTACAGAACATACCACTTCGGTAATAATAAGAAAATCTATCTTTAAAAAGTAAATAAGAGGTCACAAGCACTTTGTAGGTTGATTGTTACGTCGGTAATTTTGCCCTATTCACTTAACATGTTCTATGTAGTTAATATCAGTGATATATCCGTTATCGGTCCGACGGTCCCCATGTAAAGTATCAGTGTCAAATATCGGTACCGATATTATCGGCGATATTGACTGATATTCGAGATATTGGAGTGATATATCACCGATTTTCCCGATATCAGTACCTATCTTCTTAGTAATACCATTCGTATTTCTTCTTATTGCTGCTATTAGTTTTTAAAGTCTTAATTGTTAATTGTTAGTGTTGTAAGTCTTAATCAATTTCTACTTGCTGGTGTTGTTAGTGTTTTGCAAGTTGCAAAAGATTAATTTGTTAAATGGTAGCAGGAGAATATACTGAATTGTTAGTGTTAAATTGCTATATATATAAATTCTTCATGATATTAAGATTACCGATATCCCACCGCGATAAATCTCAAATATCGGTCCTTGACTGATATCTGATTGTTTACCGCATTAACTGCATAGACCATGTCACACACGTAAAATAGAATTAAAAGAATTTACGTGACGTTTGAAAGTCGCATAAAGTTGCTGAAACATTATACGCGTAACTAATTAGTTTTGGAGTGATGTTTGATTTGCAGGGGACGGGGGCGAACGGGAGTTGAGGTAGGTATGTTTTGAGTATAGAAAAAAAGGGTATCTAGTAGATGATAAATGATAATAGGGAGTGTACAGAAATATGAAGGAAAGAAACAACAGACGAAGATATCGAATAGAATGAATGAACAGCTTGTAATAGAATACATACTCCAACTTTGTTGTTCACCAAAGCTATGTTTTGTGTGTGTTGATAAGACTGTTTCAAGTTGTTAATGAAAGTGGATCCTGGGGATATTTTAGGCCAACTCGAATTATGTTTTTTTTATTTTGTGGGCTGGATCAAATTTGAATGTATTTGGGCTGTTGGTATAGTAAATGGGCCAGGCCTGGTTGGTTGATGGCTTGGCTATGTTATGGAGATCGCCCCTACATAGGGGATACCCATTTACTTGAGCCAAACATATGAACAAAAACAGACCAAAGGCAGTAGGGTGAGTTACATTGGCCCAAATTGTTTTTAGCAATTTGGAAATTTGAGTTTGAGCTGATGTGAGCTGGTCTAGTACACGGCCCATGGCCTAAGCCATGTAATATTAATAACTTTCATGTGCTTTTAGGTGTAGGTTTAGTTGATGTTTGAGTTAGCCGTTAAAAAAAGCAGTTTGGGTGTAAAAACTTCTCGAGACTAGGAAATTGTAAAAACAGTAGGGCCGCTAGATGAACTTATAGGTTAGGGTAATTATGGATGCAACCTCAAATTAACAAAGATTCTAGTGATTTCGAATAGAAGTTTACTGACATGGCTCTTCCATCGACGATCTACTGCTCCCTCTTAGTTGCAGATGCCCATGCCAAGCAAATACACTTCTCGTTATCTTGTTCCTGGTCAAGCTCCCGTACTCGCTCCTCCTTTCGCACTTCTCTTAGGAGATAGTAAGCAAGATTTTATATGCTAATTTCTACGGGTTCCTTGATAAATTGCAACTTGTCATGGATGCAACCTCAAATAGCGATTATACCACTTTTCATATTTTTGAACTCTTTTCCTACATACTAAAGATTACCCTAGTGACTTATCTTAAAGGGAGTTAATATTCACACACCCCTCTCCTCGATACATAGATATATATATATATATATATATATATAGAACGAGATAGAGTAAAAAGGGATGTGAAAATAAGATTTAGGAGTGTGAGAATAGTGAAATCTATTTTAAATGGTCACCAACCTCTATTTCAATTCAAACTCAAAACAAAAGGTCAAATTCCATCACTAGTTAAAAAAGGTCATGTATTTCGTTGAATGTCAAAAGTTTGTTTCTTTTGAAAGGCAAACTTTATATAAAAACATCCGGCTAGGAAACAACTAACTCGGGGTAGAACCAAAGGCAATTACTTGGAAAGGACGGGGGGATTTAACCCACTCGGTTCAACCACTCTTACATCTCGAATTACGAATAGAAACCCCTAAAAACAAAACCGAAACAACAAAATCAAGTAAAGAATGTTGAAATGGGTTTTTACTTCCAAAAAGATCTTCATTCCTTGATCATCAAAATTTTCAAGTTATATAATACACTAGTGTTAAAAAAAAATTAAAAGATGCAATGAATAGTTATTTTTCATTTTTGTATTGAAATAATTGATAAAAGAGTCTAATATTTTGCTTTTGAAAAGGGGGTTGCGGCGTATCTTGTTATCCGTTTATATGCTATTTGTATGTAATTTTCCTAAATAAAAAACAAAATAAGAGTCTCGAGAATTAAGAAAAAAACACACATATATATATATATAGGAGAAAGATCCGTTAGGAACCACCCTTTATTGCGAGAACCGTGAGAACCAATGTGAACACAACCAAAGATACCTAAAAATAGCTAAAAAACACACACAATTTTTTTTTTATCAAAAAATCGCTACTTTTAGTAGCCAAAATTTTTTTTTTGCTACTAAAAGTAGCGATTTTAATGTAAAAAATATTAAAAAAAAATTTTGCGTGTTTTTTTTATAGGTTTTTTGAGGGTTTATTTTTTAGCATTTTAGCTTGGTGGGGGGGTGGGGGGGGGGGGGGGGGGGGGGAGGTGTTTTGGCTTTTGGGGGGTGGGGAGGGGGGTTTAGGTTTTTTTTTTTTGGGAGGGGGGGGGGGGTTAGGTTTTTTTAGCTATTTTTAGTTGTGTTCACATTGGTTCTCGCGGTTGAAATGAGAACGCAAATAATGTTAAAACTTTATCAATATGCTATATAGGGTAAAGTTCTTGTACAAATAATCTTAACATACTAAACATACAAATTGAAGGAAAACTCAAAAAGACAAGGTGGCATTTTTGTAATTATCAATAACTATCAAAGTTACTCTACAAATATACCTAAAAAACCTAACCACTCCCCCCACCCCCCAAAAACCTAAAAAAACCTAACCCCCCCCCCACCCCCCAAAAACCTAAAAAAACCTAACCCCCCCACCCCCCAAAAACCTAAAAAAAACCTAACCCCCCCACCCAAGCTAAAATGCTAAAAACTAAACCCCCAAAAAACCTAAAAAAATAAAAAAAAACACACAAATTATTTTATTTTATTTTTTAACATTTTTTATTAAAAAATCGCTACTTTTAGTAGCAGCAAAAAAAAAAAAAATTTTTTTTTTTTTTTTTTGCTAACGAAATGTAGCGATTTTTTAATAAAAAATGTTAAAAAAAAAATTTGTGTTTTTTTAGGTATTTTTTGTTGTAACTTTGATAGTTGGTGGTAATTACAAAAATGCCACCTTGTCTTTTTGGGTTTTCCTTCAATGTGTATGTTTAGTATGTTAAGATTATTTGTATTTGATCTTTTGCCATGCTATATATAAACTAGTTTTGTAATTAAAATCTATGTGGATTGTATTGAACGATTGCTAGCTAAGCTATCATGTTAAAACTTTAAAGTGCTCATTAAATTATAATACAATTAGTCTTTGACAAATTGCAACACGTATTAAAGAAACTATAACATTAAAAGCTAAAATGATCACACTTGAACCAAATTACATGAAAAAAGTTGAAATGAGAACGCAAATAATGCATGTCAAATTACCATACTCCTTTAGTTTTACTATTTATGACGCCTCTTTTTCTTTTTCTAAATTGATTAAATTCCTATTTTTAGATTATGCTTTAATGTAGGGCTGTCAATAGATATATGTATAAGACACAATTAGACCTGTTTACTGAAAAAATACACAATCTGATTTTCTACTTTTTTAAAAAATAAATAAAATTATGAGGTTAGAATCCATCATTTCTTTTTCTTGGTACATAAAACATAAAACTGTGTTATAGAAATGAGATATCAAGTAGTTAAACGAGTTGTATTCATATTTAATACTTGTGTTATATGCGTCGTCAGAGACCCGTTAAACCCGATAAGACATGATTTGCTAGCCCTACTTTAATACAAAGTAAATGTATCTTTGTCAATTTAAAAGTTAATTTTATGGCAGCTGGATAGAATAGAAGACCACTCCACAAGTCATACAATCAAACATTAATGTCACCATGGTCATTAGCAACTAACCGAAAATGACTTCTAGTTCTACCATATTTCCTTGAGGAAGGCGAAAAGCGACAAGCATCATGGGGCCTTGGTTAAAACCAGACAACTCAATAGGAAATTGGTCCTATGTTGTCAAAAGCGCACAAGGAGTGCGTCAGGGCGCATAAGCGCAACGCCGCCCACCTTGTGCGCTACGATTGGAAACGCGAAGTTTCAGGCTTTAAGGCGCATGCCCATGCCACGTTCTAGCCACAAAATGAAAAGAAAACCCAAATAAGGCTAAAATCGACCTAAATAAGTCTGAAATTAATGTAAAATAACTTAAAACCCTAAACAAGCCTAAAACATATTTTAAACCCCTACATATGGTATTCTATAATTTATACCATACGCCTAGCTTTAAAAACTCTTGCTTTTTAAGCTCCTAGGCACCCAAGTCTGGGCTCGGCCTATGGGCCTTGGGCTTTTGACAACATAGATCTGGTTGAAATAGACAGACAAGACTAACATCGAACTGGACGAAAATAGACAGACTAGATAAACATTAACAAACAGGATAGGAATCGGTAGGCAATACAGACAATGAACCGCATAGTGTGTTTTGAACAAATCGATTGGAATCTTGGTTATACTCGAACAAATTGGTTGGGTGAATGTAACACCCCAAAACCCGAATGTTTATAATTGTCGTATGTTCCTATATGACTTAGCATGGAATAAATAACTAGGCTATTTAACCTAGTTAAGTGTGTGGTTAAAAGTATTAAAAGACAAGAGTTTTGCCAATTATAATTAGTGGCAAACTCAAGGGACTAAAGTGGGGTAAATGAAAGTTGATTTTATAAAAAAAAATATAAATACACACATATACACACACACGTATGTGTGTTCGTGAAGGGGCCAGGAGCTCCATGAGCTCAAGAAACCCTAAGCATGAAGAATCAATTAATTGAAGGGCAAATCAAGGTCTAAATTCATGAATAAACACGGATTAATGATCACCTACACGAGGGGATCATAAGGTATGTCTCAAAACCTAGATTGGTGATCTTTCACGAAATGGGTTATGTTCTAATCCATGAATTGGTATGAAATTGAGTATGAGCATGTGTTAGAATCATCATATAGAATATGGATTATTCATGGTTTAGGTCAATTTGATGTTTAAGGGTGAAACCCGTTTGTTATGGTAAAGATGATGACACGGGTAAATCATCCATGTCCAAATTCTTGCCTATTATTGATGTATTTTGACATATATGATTGATTCTTGTTAGAGGAATTGAAAGAAATGTGATACTAGTAGGTTTGATGTTTATGCATGGATGATTCATGTTGATTAGAAGTAGGAATTTGATGAATTTTGAATGAGATTAGAAGGATATGCATGAACTAGTTGTACACTATGTTTAGAAGGTAGTACACATATCAAAAGTATGATGAAATTATGAAGAACTTAAGATTAGATCACTTGTAAGTGATTAACAAAGTAGTTATGAAGTGGGTTTTAGATGATGTAATGTAAATTGATGATTTACTTATGTTAATGATGTTTGGAATCATACATGTGTGTGAATGTTTAAAGAAATCAGATAAGAAATGATAGATTAGCATGTTATAAGGTTGAATGATAAATTCCATGTAAGATCCGTGTAATGAAAATGTTGTGATGAATAATGAATAAGCTAACTATCTTGAGAATGATATATGATAGTTGATGCTTGATAAGCGATATGGAAGCTTGGAAAAGAAGCGGGTCAAATGGGACTAATGCGCACGGGAAGCATGTCCGGATGCTAGGTAAGTAAAACTTACACCCCTTCTTGTAGAATATCTATTTATTGTATAGATTACTAACATGGTAAATAAATATGTGAATTATGATGTTCCGACAAGTTTTGGTATGGGTCGGAACATGTGGTTATGTTAAGAAACTGAGTTTGATGGTTAAAAAGGGGAAAAAGGGTATTATGGTAATTATGGTTACGAGTTAACGAATGGAATAAGTTATATGTTGGGATATGGAATAATAAAAATCCCACGAGGTTAAAATGGACTTTTAGATATAACGGGTCCAATGGTGAAGATATCACCATTTGGCGATATTGACTAACGAAGTGTTTGTCTAGTATTATGAATTCACAGAATGATTAGCGAAAGGACATGCATTGCTATTAATTAGCGATTTAATGGATGAAGTATTACAACGGGTCATAGCTTTGATCCGAGCCAAGTATGTGCGATTAGAGTTGTAGTTAAGTCGTGGGATTGGGTAAATGTGTAAGGAAGTCATTTGTTGTAAGGGATGGAACAAAGTTGACGAAAACGCCATTGATGGGTAAAACGGGCAAATGATCTTAAAAGTCGATCACAAACAAGCTATTTGATTAAATGAATGTTTTGAAAAAGTAAGAAAGCAAGAAGTATGATTTTCGTAAGCTAAGGACCTTTTTATGCGCATTTGCCCTTAACGGGTCAAAATAAGCTTTTGAGCGAAAATTGTGTGGAATAAGGTGTAAAGTATCCATAAATGAATCTTTTATGATAGATGACCTTGAAATTATTAGGTTCATATGAAGTTAATGTCAAACAAACAAGTTATGTTGATAAATGCATGAACGAGTCAAGGTTTGGTAAAAGGGTAACGAGCCGAGGGCTTAATAGTCATAAATTTAGGTAGTCCAAATATTGGATTTTTACTCCATGTGATGGAGAATTAAATTACGATCACGTAGGAAAAAGAATCGGGTAAAACGGATCAAAAACGAGAAAGTTATGCTCGTTTCCGTGAAATCCGGTTGTGCTGGAAATCTGCAGATCAGCAGCATCAACATTCTGTCAAAATGTAGGCAGTAGCGTAGCGCGACTTCCAAGGCCCTAGGCAGTAGCGCTACGCGACTGTGGTCAGTTTCGCGAAAACCGTTTATTTCAACTGTTTATGCATTGCGAACCCGTCTGGACCGTTTTTAAACGCGTATAAGCTAAGAATGATTAGTTATTTCCTTATTTTAGGGAAAGTAGATATGTATAAAGGTATGTATGTATGTATGTACGTATGAATATATGTGGCGTGAATGAATGAATGTATGTGTGTATGCATGCAATTAGGTATATAAGAGCATATACACGTATGAAAGCATGCGTGAAGGTATGAATGCAGGTATGTATGTAGGTGAGTATGTAGGTAGTATGTGTATGTATATATATATATATATATATATTCAAGTGAGTATATACGAATGTGCGCACGTATGTAGGGTTGTGTGAAGGCATGTATGTAGACATGTATGCATGTATGTATGTAGGTATGCACGTATGTAGGCACGTGTCACACCCCCAAAATCCACCTGCGGAATACCACCGCTTGGAGGCGTGACTGACCAGGATCCAGCCACCAATCATATTGAACAAGCATATAAGTGGTTATAAAAGTTCAACCAATACAATTGGTGTTCAAACAAAACATAGTTCAAGTTGCAAGCGGAAGCATAAGTCTTAAATCAAAACATAAGTTTAATTGTTTCAAAGTTTAACATGGCACACAGTCGTCCATGTCCCACAACGATCCTCCTCCACGCAAGCTCCAGCTAAGAACCTAAGGACCTGCAAAGCATGTAGTAACGAGTCAACAACAAGTTGAGTGAGTTCACGGTTGGGTGTTCGTTTTAAGTTGTTTCGAAAACAGTTTCCTTTATCTGGCATCCTGCCGTGGGGGTTACCCCATAGTTAAAAACGTGACTTGTTTATTCCCGGTTACTCTGGCAATCCAGCCGTGGGGGCTACCCCGTGTTAGTTATCTGGCATTTCGGCCGTGGGGGCTACCCCATGTATACACTAGACTCGTTACCATATCGACTGCTGACTGTAGTCATGTTTAAGTGCCCTGAAACTGTCAATGTCTATCATCATTGACGTGCCCCAGATCCATTAGTTCACGCCCGTCCTCTGCGGCACGGTGTGAGGTTTGTCAGACCTAAATAGCGCTATCCAACTAATGACCCGCTCGCCATTGGCCCGGCGATTAAGTCGATATAAAATGAGGGACTTCGTGATAGAGTTTTGGTCTAGTACGAGTTATCTGTCCGTGAGGACGAGGAATTACATTCCTGAACCATAGCTGTCCTACCCAAGGAGGACGAGGAACCCATGTTCCTTAACCCCAAATTCCCGACCCCTGGGAATCCCATGCTTTGTAGAGGGTGTGAACTCACCTTGGTTTGCTCGGTAGTTGCACAGAAAAGTCAATCAAGCAATATTGTGGTTACTCACGTCCTATCATAGTTGTATCATACCAATCAGGTTCGTATTCAAGCAGTACACGTATGTTTCTAGCATAATGCATTCAAGTATCGTTCATGGCATACACGTTTAATCATAGCAGTTCAACAATATTCACGTTCAACAGTAACATATAAGGTCTGTGCATTAGGCCCAAGAGTCCGGCCCAAACAAATAAGCCCTAAATCATGCAAGTCCAATTCAGCACGCATATGTTGGTTTCGAGTCGCAACCAGGTGTTCTCGACTCGCAACCGGAGTCGCAATCATGGTTTCGGTTCATGCCGTTTTGGTCTCGAGTCGCAACCGGACTCGTAACTGTGGTTTCGAGTCACCAGGTTTGTGTGCTGATTACGTGTGGTTTCGAGTCGCAACCAGGTGTTTGCGACTCGCAACCTGTGTCGCAACCGGGGGTCTCGACTCGTCATGCAGTGGTCTCGAGTCGCAACTGGAGGTTTCGGTTGGACAACTGCTGATTCGGTACAGTGTACTATCCAATGGAAAATCGATTTCATGAAACAGTTTGTACTATCCACTTAAACATGTTTATTTGTCTAACAATTTACCAAATTGGATCAAACATATCAGATTTCAAATATTCAAGCATGTTCATATCACATTCAAGTTGTTCTTCATATCTCCAAGTCATGTTCATGTTGATTATTCAAACTTATTCATCATTTTTTTCCTGTTTCTAGCATCAATCATCAACATAATCATGAACAACAATCAAACACTCGATCATACTCATTTAATGGTTTCAAGTCATCACATAACATCTCCAAAATTTTACCCTAATCCGATTAACATGATGCTTTCTATACACATGTGCAAGCCGGTTTCATGAACATCAATATTCAATGGTTTGAATCACATTTAGACATAAGACATCGTGTGTTCATTATGCAACATATCCGAAATCAAAACATGTTATCCGATTATCAACAACATACATATCCGATTCACAACACTATCAAGCATACCACCACACTAGTTTAATCATATCATCCACACTATTATTTAACAATCAACAAACATCATAAAGTCACTAACCGGTTGATGAGTTTCAAGGGTGAGTATGAAGCTTCCGGGTGTGTGTGTGTGTGAGCCGATCCGCGAGTCCTAGTATCACCGATTTGATCCGAGAATGAAGGAGGGGAGGTGATGTTGAGACTTAGGGTTTAATGGCTTCTAGAGAGAGAGTGGGGGAGTGTGTGTGTGTCCAAGAAAATGGCAAAGATGGCTAGGTGCATAACATATATACCATCTTCATGTGGTGCACCCTAATGGGTTTTCGGTTGGGTTAAGTGAGGTGTATGGCCCATCCGGCCCATTGTCTCATTGTTCACTCGAGACCACATGGTCTCGAGTTGGGTCCTTGTGTCGTGGTTCATACTTAATACACACATACATACACACAAGCATACATGTAACATAACACATAATCATATAAAAGGTTCACTTATCATTCATTAAATCCTCAAATTAGTTAGTCACTTAGTGTTCAAGCGTACAACGAAAGGTTCTAAATTTCGAGTTGTCACATCATCCCCAAGTTGAAAGAAATTTCGTCCCGAAATTTGGTAGGCACTCACTGAGGAAGCTAGTTAAGTTGTATGGTTTTCCCGGTTTTCCTGGGGTGTCACATCCACCCCCCGTTGATCTGGAATTTCGTCCCGAAATTCCGTAGCTTCGGCCTCAGTAGTGGGTGTACAGTTTGCGAACAGTTGGGGATACTTTTGTTTCATCTGATCTTCGCGCTCCCAGGTGAACTCTGGGCCGCGACGTGAGTTCCAACGAACTCGAACGAGAGGTATTCTGGTGCTCTTGAGGACCTTAACATCCCGGTCCGTGATTTCGACTGGTTCCTCGACGAATCGTAACTGCTCGTCGATAGTGAGTTCCTTCAGAGGAACTACGTGGGTCTCATCTGACGGACACTTCTTCAGATTCGACACGTGAAAAACGTTGTGAACTGCACCGAGTTCCGCTGGTAAGTTTAGTCTGTAGGCCACCCTGCCTATTTTCTCAATGACTTCGAAAGGTCCAACGTATCGTGGGTTGAGTTTACCGCGTTTACCAAAACGAACCACACCCTTCCAGGGTGAAACTTTGAGTAGTACCCGCTCCCCAACCTGGAGCTCAAGCGGTTTCCTGCCCATGTCGGCGTAAACTTTCTGACGTTCGCGAGCTGCCGTCATGCGTTTTCGTATTTGAGCAATTTGCTCGGTTGTATCTACCACATATTCTGGACCAGTGATCTGACTATCTCCCACCTCTGCCCAGCAAAGAGGTGACCGGCATTTACGTCCGTACAATGCCTCAAATGGAGCAGCTTTAATGCTGGTGTGGTAGCTGTTATTGTACGAGAATTCCACAAGTGGCAGATGCTTTTCCCAGCGGTTGCCAAAGTCGATTACACATGCGCGAAGCATGTCTTCTAAGGTTTGAATAGTGCGCTCGGACTGCCCGTCCGTCTGAGGGTGATACGCTGTGCTCATATCTAATCGTGAGCCAAAGGATTTGTGCATCGCTTGCCACAGCTCTGAAGTAAAACGCGCATCTCGATCCGAGATAATAGAGGTGGGCACCCCGTGCCTCGAAACGACTTCCTTAAGGTATATTTCTGCGAGCGTGGAGAATTTATCCGTCTCCTTGATAGCCAAAAAGTGTGCAGACTTTGTGAGTCGATCCACGATCACCCAAATAGTATCGTTCCCGCGCTGGGATCTAGGTAGGCCAGTAACAAAATCCATGGAAATTTGCTCCCATTTCCATTGAGGTATCTCTGGTTGTTGGAGTAGGCCTGAGGGTTTCTGGTATTCAGACTTGACTCTTGCACAAGTCAAACACTTGCTGACGTAAGTTGCTATGTGGGCCTTCATGCTAGGCCACCAGTACGTAGCCTTGATATCGTGGTACATTTTATCCGAACCAGGATGCACCGAGTAGCGAGACTTGTGTGCTTCATCCATCACAAGCTCTCGTAGGTTGCCATAGAGTGGGATCCAAATGCGTCCCGTTACGTAGTAAGCACCGTCTTCCTTTTGTTCTAATCGTTGCCTTGATCCGCGTAGGGCTTCAGCCCTGACGTTTTCTGGTTTCAGTGCTTCTATCTGAGCAGCTCGTATCTGGGAAGGGAGACTAGAGTGGATCGTGAGTTGTAAAGCTCGCACGCGCTTAGGCACGGTGTCCTTCCGACTGAGGGCGTCAGCCACAACATTGGCCTTGCCCGGGTGATACCTGATTGAGCACTCGTAGTCATTCAGTAGTTCGACCCATCGTCGTTGTCGCATATTCAGTTCCTTCTGCTTGAAGATATGCTCGAGGCTCCTGTGGTCGGTGTAGATGGCGCACTTAGTACCATACAGGTAATGCCGCCATAACTTAAGTGCAAAAACAACAGCTCCCAGCTCCAAATCGTGCGTAGTGTAGTTCTTTTCATGAACCTTGAGTTGGCGTGAGGCGTAGGCTATAACTTTATCTCGTTGCATCAACACGCAACCAAGACCTTGAATTGATGCGTCGCAGTAAACCACAAAGTCGTCTGTGCCTTCTGGCAAGGAAAGGATAGGTGCGCTACAAAGTCTATCCTTTAGGTGCTGAAATGCCAACTCCTGTGCATTCCCCCAGCGATAAACAACGCCTTTCTGCGTTAGTGAGGTGAGAGGCTGTGCAATCTTAGAAAAATCCTTTATGAATCTCCGGTAGTAGCCTGCCAATCCCAAGAATTGGCGAATTTCCTTTGGTGTACGAGGTGCAGGCCAGTTCTTAATCGAGTCTATCTTTGATGGATCAACATGAATCCCATCCTTGTTTACCACGTGGCCTAGGAAATGGACTTCTCGAAGCCAGAAGTCGCATTTCGAGAACTTTGCGTAAAGCTGTTCTGTTCGAAGGAGTTCCAGAATAAGTCGCAGATGCTGCTCGTGTTCCTCCCGACTCTTGGAATAGATCAGGATGTCGTCGATGAAGACTATAACGAACTTGTCCAGGTAAGGCTTGCACACTCGGTTCATCAAGTCCATGAAAACCGCAGGTGCGTTTGTCATCCCAAAAGGCATGACCAAAAACTCATAGTGCCCGTATCGAGTTCTGAAAGCTGTTTTGGAGACGTCCTCTTCCCGGACTCTCAGCTGATGATAACCCGATCTCAAATCAATTTTCGAATAGTAGCTCGACCCTTGCAACTGGTCGAACAAGTCGTCGATCCGCGGTAGTGGATAGCGATTCTTCACCGTCACCTTGTTGAGTTCTCGGTAGTCGATGCACATTCTGAAAGTACCGTCCTTCTTCTTTACAAATAATACTGGAGCTCCCCAGGGCGATGAGCTAGGACGAATAAAACCCTTATCCAGGAGCTCTTGTAGTTGCGTAGAGAGTTCTTTCAACTCTGATGGGGCTAAACGATAAGGTGCACGAGCGATAGGTGCAGCTCCAGGAGCTAGTTCGATCTGAAACTCGACTTGACGATGAGGCGGAAGACCAGGTAATTCCTCAGGAAATACCTCTGGATAATCGCGTACAACTGGAAAATCTTCTATCTTCTTCTCTTTTTCTGAGGTGTCGGTAATGAGAGCCAAGATGGCAGTGTGCCCCTTTCGCAAGCACTTTTGGGCCTTAAGGAGAGAAATGACGTTCTCAACAGCACTCCTCTTGTCGCCACGAATCATGAGAGGTTCACCATCGGGACCTGGAATACGGACAACCTTCTCGTTGCAAAGAATCTCTGCTCGGTGTTGGGATAACCAATCCATCCCAATGACAACGTCGAAACTACCCAAGACAATAGGAATGAGATCGATAGAGAAGGTCTGGTCAGCGAGAATAAGTTTACAACCCCTGACTACGTGTGTGGCTTCTAAACTCTTACCATTTGCTAACTCTACGGTGTGCTTGTTGTTCAAAGGTGTTGGAATACGCTTAAGCATTCGACTAACTTCTAGTGACATGTAGCTAGTATCGGCACCCGAATCAAATAAAACTGAAACATAAAAGTCGTCGAGAAGGAACTTACCCGCCACAACATTGGGGTCATTCCTTGCTTCACCTTGGCCAATCACAAACATCCGCCCCCTGGCGCCATTGTTGTTGTTGTTCCCATTGTTACCATTCCCCTGATTGTTGTTATTGTTGTTGTTGTTGTTCTGGTTCCTGTTCAGTTGGGGACAGTCTCTCTTGAAGTGGCCCTCAGCTCCACACTGAAAGCACCCTTTGTTATCACCTTGTTGTTGCTGCTGGCGTTGATTCTGTTGAGCTTGCTGACGATTCTGATTGGCGGGGTATAAGCTCCTGCAATCCTTTGCAGCGTGACCAGGCTTGTTGCACCGATGACAGTTGCCCCTGGTGCATGGCCCGCTGTGGTGCAGGCTGCAACGATTGCATTTGGGGTGATTTCCTTTGTACCCACCATGGCCTTGACCACCAGACGATTGCTGATTAGGGCTCTTGTAGTCATCAGTCTTCCTCTGCTGAGACTGGGACTGAACAGAAGTCGAACCCTTACTCGAAGTTCCATCCCATTTCCGTTTGTTGTCACTTGAGGTACCAGAAGTAGTTGCAACACCTATGCGTTTTGGTAACTTGTTTTGCTCCACCGCTTGATCCGTGAGACGGTGAGCCAACTGAACGGCTTGCTGGTAGGTGGCGAGGTTCGCTGAAGTCACATGACTTTGGATTTCTGGCACTAAGCCCTGAAGAAATAGTTCGATGCGTTTGATGGGAGGATCCACCATAGTAGGACACAGAATTGCCAGTTCGTTCGATCGTTTCACATAAGCTTCAATTTCCGACCCCTTCATCTTGAGGTTGAAGAACTCCACTTCCAGTTTGTGAATCTCATCACGACTGCAGTATTCTTCCTTGATCGTCTCCTTAAAAGTTTCCCATGGGGTGGCGTTGGCAGCAACCAACCCCAACATCTGAACCTGAGCGTTCCACTATGTGAGGGCTAAACCCTCGAGAGTGCCAGTAGCATACTTCACCCTGCGCGCCTCAGGGCACTCGCACATTTCGAAGACAGATTCTAGTTTCTCAAACCAGTGTAGGAGACCTACTGCTCCTTCAGTGCCGCTAAAAGTAGTTGGTCGGCAGTCCATGAAAGTCTTAAAAGTACACACGGGTGGCTGAGCATGTTGACCTATCGTGGGTGAAAGAAAAGACAGAGTTTAACACAAAGGTTGGTTCACGAGAGTAGGATTCTAAAGATCCTAGAATGAGTTCGGACTGCAGGATATACCTCCTGCGTGTGCAGCTGCAAGTACTGCGGCAACTCGTTCGTTGATCAGAGCCGTCAACTGGGCTTGTGTTAGGTTAACGCGTCCAGACATGATCTTCATACCAAGAAGAACGTGAGTGAGAGGGGTTCGCGAAAGTACGACGATAAAATAGAGCAAGCACGCACGTGTTCAAGCAACAGTAGTTACACTAACCAAGTATACCATAAGCAATGTACTATGTAACTAACAAGTAGGCAATATATACACAGATCATATCACCTAGAACATCGAGCCTTGCATGTGGAGTGGAGCGTCGTTGTGGACCGTTGAGCACTGTACAGGTTATAGTCTGATTTTAATAAAACCTTTCCCTTATTAAAACCAAGTTCACTATAACCAATGGCTCTGATACCAATCTGTCACACCCCCAAAATCCACCTGCGGAATACCACCGCTTGGAGGCGTGACTGACCAGGATCCAGCCACCAATCATATTGAACAAGCATATAAGTGGTTATAAAAGTTCAACCAATACAATTGGTGTTCAAACAAAACATAGTTCAAGTTGCAAGCGGAAGCATAAGTCTTAAATCAAAACATAAGTTTAATTGTTTCAAAGTTTAACATGGCACACAGTCGTCCATGTCCCACAACGATCCTCCTCCACGCAAGCTCCAGCTAAGAACCTAAGGACCTGCAAAGCATGTAGTAACGAGTCAACAACAAGTTGAGTGAGTTCACGGTTGGGTGTTCGTTTTAAGTTGTTTCGAAAACAGTTTCCTTTATCTGGCATCCTGCCGTGGGGGTTACCCCATAGTTAAAAACGTGACTTGTTTATTCCCGGTTACTCTGGCAATCCAGCCGTGGGGGCTACCCCGTGTTAGTTATCTGGCATTTCGGCCGTGGGGGCTACCCCATGTATACACTAGACTCGTTACCATATCGACTGCTGACTGTAGTCATGTTTAAGTGCCCTGAAACTGTCAATGTCTATCATCATTGACGTACCCCAGATCCATTAGTTCACGCCCGTCCTCTGCGGCACGGTGTGAGGTTTGTCAGACCTAAATAGCGCTATCCAACTAATGACCCGCTCGCCATTGGCCCGGCGATTAAGTCGATATAAAAGGAGGGACTTCGTGATAGAGTTTTGGTCTAGTACGAGTTATCTGTCCGTGAGGACGAGGAATTACATTCCTGAACCATAGCTGTCCTACCCAAGGAGGACGAGGAACCCATGTTCCTTAACCCCAAATTCCCGACCCCTGGGAATCCCATGCTTTGTAGAGGGTGTGAACTCACCTTGGTTTGCTCGGTAGTTGCACAGAAAAGTCAATCAAGCAATATTGTGGTTACTCACGTCCTATCATAGTTGTATCATACCAATCAGGTTCGTATTCAAGCAGTACACGTATGTTTCTAGCATAATGCATTCAAGTATCGTTCATGGCATACACGTTTAATCATAGCAGTTCAACAATATTCACGTTCAACAGTAACATATAAGGTCTGTGCATTAGGCCCAAGAGTCCGGCCCAAACAAATAAGCCCTAAATCATGCAAGTCCAATTCAGCACGCATATGTTGGTTTCGAGTCGCAACCAGGTGTTCTCGACTCGCAACCGGAGTCGCAATCATGGTTTCGGTTCATGCCGTTTTGGTCTCGAGTCGCAACCGGACTCGTAACTGTGGTTTCGAGTCACCAGGTTTGTGTGCTGATTACGTGTGGTTTCGAGTCGCAACCAGGTGTTTGCGACTCGCAACCTGTGTCGCAACCGGGGGTCTCGACTCGTCATGCAGTGGTCTCGAGTCGCAACTGGAGGTTTCGGTTGGACAACTGCTGATTCGGTACAGTGTACTATCCAATGGAAAATCGATTTCATGAAACAGTTTGTACTATCCACTTAAACATGTTTATTTGTCTAACAATTTACCAAATTGGATCAAACATATCAGATTTCAAATATTCAAGCATGTTCATATCACATTCAAGTTGTTCTTCATATCTCCAAGTCATGTTCATGTTGATTATTCAAACTTATTCATCATTTTTTTTCCTGTTTCTAGCATCAATCATCAACATAATCATGAACAACAATCAAACACTCGATCGTACTCATTTAATGGTTTCAAGTCATCACATAACATCTCCAAAATTTTACCCTAATCCGATTAACATGATGCTTTCTATACACATGTGCAAGCTGGTTTCATGAACATCAATATTCAATGGTTTGAATCACATTTAGACATAAGACATCGTGTGTTCATTATGCAACATATCCGAAATCAAAACATGTTATCCGATTATCAACAACATACATATCCGATTCACAACACTATCAAGCATACCACCACACTAGTTTAATCATATCATCCACACTATTATTTAACAATCAACAAACATCATAAAGTCACTAACCGGTTGATGAGTTTCAAGGGTGAGTATGAAGCTTCCGGGTGTGTGTGTGTGTGTGAGCCGATCCGCGAGTCCTAGTATCACCGATTTGATCCGAGAATGAAGGAGGGGAGGTGATGTTGAGACTTAGGGTTTAATGGCTTCTAGAGAGAGAGTGGGGGAGTGTGTGTGTGTCCAAGAAAATGGCAAAGATGGCTAGGTGCATAACATATATACCATCTTCATGTGGTGCACCCTAATGGGTTTTCGGTTGGGTTAAGTGAGGTGTATGGCCCATCCGGCCCATTGTCTCATTGTTCACTCGAGACCACATGGTCTCGAGTTGGGTCCTTGTGTCGTGGTTCATACTTAATACACACATACATACACACAAGCATACATGTAACATAACACATAATCATATAAAAGGTTCACTTATCATTCATTAAATCCTCAAATTAGTTAGTCACTTAGTGTTCAAGCGTACAACGAAAGGTTCTAAATTTCGAGTTGTCACAGCACGCACGTATGAAAGCAGCTACATAGGTTTGAAAGTAGTTATGTGTGAACGGATGCATACATGTAAGTATGTATGAAAGTGTATACGCATGTATTCAATGAAATTGAGTATTGACGTTAATAATATCGTGCCTTGTGAACGAAGTGTAACGCAGGTACAACAAGAAAGTCTCGCTACAGATTGTATGATCAGATGGAAAGCTGGGATGTAAAGAGTTAACGGAATGAAAAGTAAACGTGAATAAATCGTGTATGTTTATAATGCGTACTAATGTTATGAATTTTATGTGGTAAGCGCAGGTAGTACGAATCATGAGGATCATCAAGGAATAAAGATCGAGGATCGAGTCACTAGAGAGATTGTACGGGAACGTTGATGTATATAATGTAGTAAACATAAGCTATGTTTTTACTTAGTAAATAAGTCGAATGATGAATTTATGTGAAAGAGTTACGTTAAAGTTAAATTTTAAATAAGTTAAGGTATTTATAATGAAAGAAATTTTATGGTTAGTGTTTCCGCTGCGACTTTTTGTCAAATACGATTTAGGGTCTAACAAGTTGGTATCAGAGCCCTGGTTTGAGAGAATCAAGTGTAAGAAGGTAAGTGCTTGAACTCAAACCTGTGTGCTCTTGTGATAAGAAACCCGTACAATCCAAGACTCGGTCAAGATCCAAAGGTAAAAGAGAATGTAAGTATGTACTTATGTATACGCATAAAGAAACTGAAGGTTTTGTATATGCAAGGTAAGTATAAGCGTTTGAAGAGGATGATCCGCGAGTGCGGTCAAGTACCGACACCAAGGCATGAAATTAGATAAAGTTGAACCCAGGTACGTAAATTTAATATGTCGGTATATGAAATGGTAAAATGCATTAAGGGAAGAAAAATGCTAAATGAAGGACCATGATGGTATAGTAAACATGTTTTGAAAAATGATACACGTGCCGAAACCAAATTCTTCGGACATAAGGTGACAATTACACGAAGACACGAAACTAGTATGTGGATTGTGTACCTGGCCAGTACACGTGAAACATATGACGTTCGTGGGACCGTGATAATTGATACAGGTATGTCCGTTAGAATTAAGTAGTAGGTGGACGTGAGGGTGAAGAGAAATGTAAGACTCTCAAGAATGAGAGTATGATATGCTATGCTAGAATCCGCGAGACGGATTCGAAACATGAAATGCTATGCTAGAATCCGCGAGACGGATTCGAAATATGATATGCTATGCTAGAATCCGCGAGACGGATTCGAAACATGAAATGCTATGCTAGAATCCGCGAGACGGATTCGAAACATGAAATGCTATGCTAGAATCCGCGAGACGGATTCGAAACATGAAATGCTATGCTAGAATCCGCGAGACGGATTCGAAACATGAAATGCTATGCTAGAATCCGCGAGACGGATTCGAAATATGATATGCTATGCTAGAATCCGCGAGACGGATTCGAAACATGAAATGCTATGCTAGAATCCGCGAGACGGATTCGAAATATGATATGCTATGCTAGAATCCGCGAGACGGATTCGAAACATGAAATGCTATGCTAGAATCCGCGAGACGGATTCGAAACATGAAAGAAGTTAAAGTACAAATGAAATGTCTGAAACCGTTAGATGGATTCAAAACATAGGAGGTACGAAAGGTATGAATGATGTGTTCGAATCCCCGAAACAGATTTAAGATATAAAAGACGGAACTAGTCTATATAAGAAGAAGTCGATAGCTTGACCATGTGTGCGTCAAATAAGTCACATAAGTAAATGTAAAGCAAATGAACAAAAGAATGATGGGAATGAAAATATCCGAATGCGTAAGTAACGAAGGGATATGTATGGTACAAATAACTAAAGAAATGTAGAACGATGTTAACTGTGAAGGTAAGCACGTAGGTGTGACTATGAAAAGGTAGTTTTGTTGTGATAACAAAACAAGGGTTAAATGTTATGCAATGCGTCTATAGAATGAAATCTTAAAGGATGAGATGAAGGTATTTAATCTGTTATAAAATGATCATATGAAGGTAAGCATTATTATAAGTTTGAATAAGTATGTATATTAACCTGTTATTAACGGCTCAAAGGAAATAAGAATGTTATATGAAAGTATGCCATGGAAAGTACAGCCTTGTTAAGAAGAAGAAGCCAATTGCATGAATGATTATGAAATGAGTTAGGATGATTACTTATGAATGTGATGAGGGTGTTAAGTCAAACATAAATGTGTGTGTGTGTAGAGGAAATGAGAAAGGTTTCGGGGACGAAACCTTATTTAAGGGGGGTAGACTTGTAACACCCCAAAACCCGAATGTTTATAATTGTCGTATGTTCCTATATGACTTAGCATGGAATAAATAACTAGGCTATTTAACCTAGTTAAGTGTGTGGTTAAAAGTATTAAAAGACAAGAGTTTTGCCAATTATAATTAGTGGCAAACTCAAGGGACTAAAGTGGGGTAAATGAAAGTTGATTTTATAAAAAAAAAATATAAATACACACATATACACACACACGTATGTGTGTTCATGAAGGGGCCAGGAGCTCCATGAGCTCAAGAAACCCTAAGCATGAAGAATCAATTAATTGAAGGGCAAATCAAGGTCTAAATTCATGAATAAACACGGATTAATGATCACCTACACGAGGGGATCATAAGGTATGTCTCAAAACCTAGATTGGTGATCTTTCACGAAATGGGTTATGTTCTTATCCATGAATTGGTATGAAATTGAGTATGAGCATGTGTTAGAATCATCATATAGAATATGGATTATTCATGGTTTAGGTCAATTTGATGTTTAAGGGTGAAACCCGTTTGTTATGGTAAAGATGATGACACGGGTAAATCATCCATGTCCAAATTCTTGCCTATTATTGATGTATTTTGACATATATGATTGATTCTTGTTAGAGGAATTGAAAGAAATGTGATACTAGTAGGTTTGATGTTTATGCATGGATGATTCATGTTGATTAGAAGTAGGAATTTGATGAATTTTGAATGAGATTAGAAGGATATGCATGAACTAGTTGTACACTATGTTTAGAAGGTAGTACACATATCAAAAGTATGATGAAATTATGAAGAACTTAAGATTAGATCACTTGTAAGTGATTAACAAAGTAGTTATGAAGTGGGTTTTAGATGATGTAATGTAAATTGATGATTTACTTATGTTAATGATGTTTGGAATCATACATGTGTGTGAATGTTTAAAGAAATCAGATAAGAAATGATAGATTAGCATGTTATAAGGTTGAATGATAAATTCCATGTAAGATCCGTGTAATGAAAATGTTGTGATGAATAATGAATAAGCTAACTATCTTGAGAATGATATATGATAGTTGATGCTTGATAAGCGATATGGAAGCTTGGAAAAGAAGCGGGTCAAATGGGACTAATGCGCACGGGAAGCATGTCCGGATGCTAGGTAAGTAAAACTTACACCCCTTCTTGTAGAATATCTATTTATTGTATAGATTACTAACATGGTAAATAAATATGTGAATTATGATGTTCCGACAAGTTTTGGTATGGGTCGGAACATGTGGTTATGTTAAGAAACTGAGTTTGATGGTTAAAAAGGGGAAAAAGGGTATTATGGTAATTATGGTTACGAGTTAACGAATGGAATAAGTTATATGTTGGGATATGGAATAATAAAAATCCCACGAGGTTAAAATGGACTTTTAGATATAACGGGTCCAATGGTGAAGATATCACCATTTGGCGATATTGACTAACGAAGTGTTTGTCTAGTATTATGAATTCACAGAATGATTAGCGAAAGGACATGCATTGCTATTAATTAGCGATTTAATGGATGAAGTATTACAACGGGTCATAGCTTTGATCCGAGCCAAGTATGTGCGATTAGAGTTGTAGTTAAGTCGTGGGATTGGGTAAATGTGTAAGGAAGTCATTTGTTGTAAGGGATGGAACAAAGTTGACGAAAACGCCCTTGATGGGTAAAACGGGCAAATGATCTTAAAAGTTGATCACAAAAAAGCTATTTGATTAAATGAATGTTTTGAAAAAGTAAGAAAGCAAGAAGTATGATTTTCGTAAGCTAAGGACCTTTTTATGCGCATTTGCCCTTAACGGGTCAAAATAAGCTTTTGAGCAAAAATTGTGTGGAATAAGGTGTAAAGTATCCATAAATGAATCTTTTATGATAGATGACCTTGAAATTATTAGGTTCATATGAAGTTAATGTCAAACAAACAAGTTATGTTGATAAATGCATGAACGAGTCAAGGTTTGGTAAAAGGGTAACGAGCCGAGGGCTTAATAGTCATAAATTTAGGTAGTCCAAATATTGGATTTTTACTCCATGTGATGGAGAATTAAATTACGATCACGTAGGAAAAAGAATCGGGTAAAACGGATCAAAAACGAGAAAGTTATGCTCGTTTCCGTGAAATCCGGTTGTGCTGGAAATCTGCAGATCAGCAGCATCAACATTCTGTCAAAATGTAGGCAGTAGCGTAGCGCGACTGCCAAGGCCCTAGGCAGTAGCGCTACGCGACTGTGGTCAGTTTCGCGAAAACCGTTTATTTCAACTGTTTATGCATTGCGAACCCGTCTGGACCGTTTTTAAACGCGTATAAGCTAAGAATGATTAGTTATTTCCTTATTTTAGGGAAAGTAGATATGTATAAAGGTATGTATGTATGTACGTATGAATATATGTGGCGTGAATGAATGAATGTATGTGTGTATGCATGCAATTAGGTATATAAGAGCATATACACGTATGAAAGCATGCGTGAAGATATGAATGCAGGTATGTATGTAGGTGAGTATGTAGGTAGTATGTGTATGTATGTATATATATATATATATATATATATATATTCAAGTGAGTATATACGAATGTGCGCACGTATGTAGGGTTGTGTGAAGGCATGTAATAGGTATGTATGTAGACATGTATGCATGTATGTATGCACGTATGTAGGCACGCACGTATGAAAGCAGCTACATAGGTTTGAAAGTAGTTATGTGTGAACGGATGCATACATGTAAGTATGTATGAAAGTGTATACGCATGTATTCAATGAAATTGAGTATTGACGTTAATAATAGCGTGCCTTGTGAACGAAGTGTAACGCAGGTACAACAAGAAAGTCTCGCTACAGATTGTATGATCAGATGGAAAGCTGGGATGTAAAGAGTTAACGGAATGAAAAGTAAACGTGAATAAATCGTGTATGTTTATAATGCGTACTAATGTTATGAATTTTATGTGGTAAGCGCAGGTAGTACGAATCATGAGGATCATCAAGGAATAAAGATCGAGGATCGAGTCACTAGAGAGATTGTACGGGAACGTTGATGTATATAATGTAGTAAACATAAGCTATGTTTTTACTTAGTAAATAAGTCGAATGATGGATTTATGTGAAAGAGTTACGTTAAAGTTAAATTTTAAATAAGTTAAGGTATTTATAATGAAAGAAATTTTATGGTTAGTGTTTCCGCTGCGACTTTTTGTCAAATACGATTTAGGGTCTAACAGTGAACGACTACCAAAAGAATTAATCCCAATTGTCTCCAGGAGGGATGATAGACGCGAGTTCGGAGAATGGACGATATAAAGGTAATTTAGTCATTTACCTTTTTAAACATTATGATTCGTTTGAAAATTTTACAAGCCAAAAATCATTTGAAATTTCAAAGTAACTAGTTCCATTTGCATTACAATTCAAATTCAATTTTAATTCTAGTTCTTTCAAACTAATCACACGGACAAAGACCCACTAACAATCAAGCGGCGAGACATAAAAAAAAACTTAGATTTTATTTAGAATACCTAACTCACTCTCCCATTAATCCTACATTTAAATTCACATATATTGCTCACTACAGAATTAGAACCCTCAACTTTATGGGAGGAACACTTTTGTCCTGAGTTCAAGTCAAACAGACGACAAAGATTAAAAAGAAATTCGCCATTCAAAAGAAAGAAAAAAACGATAGGGATTAAAAAGAAATTCTCCGTTCAAAAGGAAAAAAACATATTTAGGTTATTATACGACAAAGACATGGATACACTACTTGAATAGTTAGATTTATTTATTGCTAAAGTTTCCTAACATAGACAGTCTTTCAAATTGATGTTTCTTATCTTCAAAATACAGAACTTACATTCGTTTTAACATGCCATTCTTGCTAACCAACACTTGAGCTACATTAAGTGTGAATTTTAAACAAGAAAACTCTATCTTGGGAAATCGGACAATGATTTTTCACCAAGCAACTCCACTTTTATTGTCATTAACTCGTTATTTACTACGAGTACCAATCATACAGTGGCGGTGATGAAGGTGTGCGGGGAGGACCACCGTACAGGGCCTGTGATTTCGAGGGCACGTGCTTTTAAAAAAAAAACCGTTATATATATATATATAGGGGAATGTTTAAATGAGAACGCTAAATATTGTGAGAACCGTGAGAACAAATAAAAAAATCGCGAAAACTTGGTAAAAAACAATTCAAATTCAAAATTTCTTTCTACACTTATCATTATTATTCGAATACAATATTAGAAATTTAATTTACACGTTTAAATTTACGTGAATTCGTAAATAAAGAAAATTTACACATGTGTAAGTTTGACATTTACACATGTGTAAATCTGTTATATTTACACATGTGTAAAAAATCTAAAAAGAGTAATTTTGAAAAGAGAAATGAATTATTTGATGTTGTAAATTCTTTTTTTGATGTTGTATCTTAATTATAATGAGGTTTGTATTAAAAAAAATTGGTTTTGATTGGTTTTTTCATTCGTTCTCACGGTTCTCGCAATATTTAGCGTTCTCAAGATAACCCTCCCCTATATATATATATATATATATAGGATTAGGATCATGAGTGAACAACTTTTTGAGAGTGAACTAAGTGAACTAATCTTGACCCTTGATCATTTTTTAGATTAAAAGGGTAAGATTGACATTAGCCA
Source organism: Helianthus tuberosus (assembly GCA_030545235.1). NCBI lineage: Eukaryota > Viridiplantae > Streptophyta > Magnoliopsida > Asterales > Asteraceae > Helianthus > Helianthus tuberosus. Next base: position 6,200,304 of record CM060378.1, read on the forward strand.
AATATTTTTAATTAGAATCCCTTAATTTTCTCCTCACTTAACTCTCTCTCTCTCTCTCTCTCAATTTTAATTATTTCTCTATTATTTTAATTATTAATTATAAGAGATTGAATGGCCAATTTTTTTTATATAAATTGTTATGTTTCTTTTAAAATTAAATATTAAACCTTATTAAATTGATTTTTAACATATGTGTATAAAGGTTAGTATATACAAGACTTATACACTTGTGTATTATTACATCTTGTTTCCACGGGTCGCTATAAACCAGATTTATACACTTGTGTATTATTCAAGTACATATGTGTATACGGGTCGGTATATACCAACGTATACACCTGTGTATTATTCAAGTACATAGTGTATACATGTCGAAATATACCAGACATATTGTTTCCACTATACATATTTTCATCAAACATTGATCTAATACATATATGTATAGAGAATGTAATTAAATATTTTTAATTGTGTTCTAGATGGAACAATATTTGATAATGTTTGTATTTTTTTTAAATTATGTAATATTAAGTTAGGTAATATGTGAGAGAAAAAAATATAAAGAATGTAATTAAATATTCTTTTAATTGGAAAGAGAAATCAGGAGAGAGAAAAAAATTAATTAATTAAATGAAGATAGAAATATACAATTATACCCTTGTGTCTATTAAATTACATGTAAGTTACAAAAGATAATTACAATCTTGCCACTAAAGAAAAAATCTAGATCTACAAAATCAATGGTCATGATAAGTTCATTTTGTTCACAAATAAATCATTGTTCACTCATGAACCCTACCCTATATATATATATATATATATGGGGAAGTTCATTTGAGAAGAATCTTCTTAAAAGAAGAAAAATAAATTAATCTAGACCCTATATTTTTTTGATCAATGGTTGTGAATCAAGATATCATTTTTGTCCCCTTTTAATTAATGTTTTAATTAATAAGGGTAGTATAGACAATTTGATGTAGAATATTAATAAATATTTTAAAGAGTTACTCAAGTCTCATTAATGCAACCATAATTTCATCCTTGACCACCATTAATGTGTTGACTCCTACACCAATTTTATTAGAAGTAAAAAAAATATTTAAAAATGGTGTGGCCTACACATATTTTATTTTGAGTCACAAAGTTATTTAAAAGTGTTTGAGTCTTGCACATTATGTGTCCTACACCAAAATATTGTTTTAATGGTATAGGAAATGTTGAATATGTAAGATCATGTGCGAGATTGTTTTTATTGTGTAAGGTGCACAACTATTTTATAAGATAGACTCATTAAGTGATTATAGTTCATTAATTTGATTAGCAAAAATAAATAATAGATTCATTAAATGATTTGTTCAAATTACCTTTGTATCCTTTATTCTTTTTGTTCTTAATTTGTAATTTCTTCTTATTTGAACTCTCCATTATATATATATATATATATATATATATATATATATATATATATATAGGCCCATTTACAAAACAATTTTTATGGTTTAGAAGTTAGCCCATTAACATTAGGTTTAGTTGGTCAAATACCCATTTGATTTATAAAAATAATAATAAAAAAATTACGAAATGACATATTTTTTCCGAGCTCGAACATGATATATGAATTCTTAGAGACGACTCTGAACCATCATATCCAAATTCTTACATTTGATTATAAGATCTATTGATAAGAAATCCTTAAAAATACATGCACGTTACTACCACATTTGTAAAGTTTACAATTATTAAAGGTTAACAAGAAATTTAGCAATAACACTTTTATTCAAGGTTAACAAGAGAATTATCAATAACATTTTAATCCACCTTTCAAAAAAATAACATTTTAATCCATTTATTTTAATTTTTTTATTTTTTGAGACCCGGCCTTTTTAGCCACGACTTTATCTTTTGATTTTCTTTCATATGTTCAAATAAAAAAAATAGATATAAATTACAAGCTATCTAGCTACTTGTTAGACGTTGTCTTTGTTTCCTTTTAGTGATATATAATACTTTTTTTGTCGTTTTAAAGTGATATTTTTAGAGTATATCATTTACCATATTTTAAGATTCATTTTTAGGCCTTCAAATTATTGTCTCGTGTGATTTTTATCTTTTAATTTAGGACATATAGATTTTATAATACGCAATTCTTTGTGTTTTAACTTTTTTTCTAGAATGCAGTCATAAAAGATAAAGTAGTTATATGTGTCGGAAACATTAGAAGATTCTTCCAGGAATTACAGTAAAAGGGAAAATGACGTTAGCATATGCCAAATCAAAAGTCATAAACAAAATTAGAATAGATAAAATGAGAAAATTATAAAAACAGTAATTTTTTAAATTTGTGTATAATGAGAAAATTATAGGGGAATTATAACCCACTTGAATTATGAAAACTCAAGAAAACCTTATGTAACAATTTTTTTTTCCTAAAAAAATTAGGGAATGTAAGTTACATTTTATCGAACGTTTTGAGAAAAAAAAAACTAAAAAGCGCCGAATGTTTTTTATAATGTTTTTTTTGAAAATTCAGTGTTTATATATATATATATATATATATATATATATATAGAGGAATGTTAACGTACATTACGACTTAACGTACATCACGTACGACAGGTAATTACGCACGTTCATTTTAAAATCACGCACGTTATAACTCAAAAATCCAAAATCACGCATGTTGAAACACAATAATCACGCATATTGAAAACATTAATCGCGCATGTTATATAACAAATAACGCACGTTGTTGTATGTGAAGTACGTTAAGCCGTAATGCACGATATACTTTTTCTATATATATATATAGGGTTAGGTTTATTTCAGAACTCTAAATAGTTGCAGAACTTTCAGAACTCTTACTAGACAATATTTTTATTTATATATTTTTTATATTTAGGGTAGTTTTATCATTTACTATATGTATTTTTATGATTACATACATGTTAAGAGTAATTTTATCATGTTTTTATATGTAATTTTATAATTACACATGTGTATACTAGTTTTTTTTACATATATGTAACTAGTTAATAGACATATATATATAATTTGGTTGTTACACATATGTAAACTACTCTTCAAGTATGAAATTATAAAAATACATATAATAAATGATAAAAGTACCTAAATATAAAAATATATCTATAAAAGGATTGTTTGTTAGGAGTTCTGAAAGTTATGCAATTATTTAGAGTTCTGAAATAATCTTTACCATATATATATATATATATATATATATATATATATATATGGCCGCTAAAATGAAAACCACCTCCAGTTGTAAGAACCGCGAGAACCATTCTCAACCAATAAAAAAGGGTAGTTTGGTCATTTCCTTTAAATGTCTAATCTCTCTTCTCTCTCCTCTTTTAAAGTTGCAGACTTTCTTCTCTCATCTCTCCTCTCTCATTAGTCTTCATCTTCAAACACCCCCACAAGCAAACATCATCCTGCTCCGATCTCAACCCACCACCACATCGCAACCACCGTCCTCCGATCTCTGTCTCTCTGCTTGTACGAGGTCTCGATGACACCACAATGCCACCGCCGCCTGCGGTGGTCTCATCTCTGTCTGTCAATGTTGCAGCCGCCAAACACCGCCGCTGAGACACCGTGCCGCCGTCATCACCAACACTACCGCCGCTAACGGCGGCTCCGCTACCGGAGGGTATGAGGAGGAATCGAGAGAAGGGGGATTTGTGAGTCATCTGATTGTGAAGATGAGGCTCGGTCTTGTTTTGTTTTGTTTGTGTGTAAACGAGAGTAGAGAAGGTGAGGTTTCATGTGAGTGTCTGCATTTGAGTTTGAGAGAAGAAGAAGAAGGATATGCAGAGATAGTTGAAAGAGAGGTCTGGTGGTGGTGCTATGACGGAATAGATCAGAGAAACGGGGAGAAAGAGGAAAGGCAGAGGCCCGAGAGGCAGAGATGAGAGAGAGAGAGAGACCGGTGGCGAATCCCGGCCACGGCGCCGCTGCCACGGCAGTGGTGACGGCGGTTGCTTCTGATGACGATGAGAGTTACGAGCATGATGATGGTCCGACAGCGGCAAGTGGTCACCAGAGTCAGCGACGGCTGTGGTGTCTCCGAGATCCGGTCGCCGTAATTCATTCGGTAAGTAACTAATGTTCTTTGATTTCTGATCGGAAAACATATTCCCCTCACCTTTCTCCTTGTTTTCCAGGTGAAAGTGGTAGTTCGGAGTTACCGACAGTGGACTCGGTCAACTCAGCTTCTGTTCGAGTCGACTCAGTCAACACTCGGTTCAACAAGTTCGAGTTCTGGTCAACTGTGGTCAACTCCGGGTCAAAACGGAAGTCAAAGTCAGTCAACGCAGTTCGACAAAACGACACGAAGATTCGGTAAAAATTGTTGAGTTTTATTTAGTTAACGCGCACCGAGCTCGAACCGATACTTTAGTGACTTGTTACGTTTGGCATTTTGATAAAATTTTATATATTGTGTTTATATTGTTGAAAATTGTTGAGTTTTGAAAAGACAACGAGAACTTGAGTTGTCGGCTTATTCCAAAAACAGAGGAAACTCTGTCTGTTTTCCGTAAAACGTAAAAACGTAAAACGTAAAAGTTTTACGTAAAACGTAAAACGTTAAAAGTTTAAAAGGTTTAACGTAAAACGTAAATTTTTTAACGCAAAACATAAACTTTTTAATGTAAAACGTAAAACGTAAACTTTTTAACGTAAAACGTAAAATTTTAAACGTAAAACGTAATTTTTTAAAAGCAAAACGTAAACTTTTTAATGTAAAACGTAAACTTTTTAATGTAAAACGTAAAACGTTTTTTATGTAAATTGTAAAACGTAAAAAAAAATCGCGTAAAAAACGGCACGTTAAAAAAAACGACGCGTGAAAAAGCCCGGCGTAAAAACGGCGCGTTAAAAAACGACGCCTGAAAAAGTGTTACGTAAAACGTAAAAAGTGTTACGTAAAAAGTTTTACGTGAAAAAAACGGCGCGTTAAAAAAAGACGGTTGAAAAAACGGCGCGTAAAAAACGTGTAAAAAAACGGCGCGTTAAAAAATGTGAAAAAATCGGCGCGTTAAAAAACATGTAAAAAACGGCGCGTTAAAAAAACGCCGATTGAGAAAAACGGCATGAAAAAACGGCGCGTTAAAAAAACGCCGGTCGCAAAAACGGCATGAAAAAACGGCGCGTAAAAACGGGAAGTAAAAAATGAGGCGTAAAAACGACTTGTAAAATCGTGGTGAAAAAACGGAGCGTAAAACGGGTCGTAAAAAACGCACGTAAAAAATGGGTCGTAAAAAAACGCACGTAAATTTTTTTATCAAAAAATCTGATTTCAATATGTTGTTTAATAAAAAAAAATCTGATTTTAGAAAAAAAAACATTTAATGCAATAGGGACAAAAATGTATTAAAAAACAATAAAACTAATAAGACAAAAAAAACAAAATTACTTAAATACCCTTTTAGATTAAAATATTAGAGACATAATAAGACAAAAAGAATTTAATATTACTTTTAACTACTTTTAATCTCAACTATCCATTTTGAAAATCTAATGGCCAGAAAGTGGTTCCCGCGGTTCTTATAACTGGAGGTGGTTTTCATTTTAGCGGTCCGCTATATATATATATATATTCAGCTAAAAAATTGAATTTTAAAAAAAAATTATAAAAAATCCACTAGGCGATTTTTGGTTTTTTTTGGCTCAAAACGTTCGATAACATGTAACTTACCTTCCTTAATTTTTTTTTTTAGAAAAAAAGTTTGTTACATAAGGTTTTCTTAACTTTAGTGGGTTTTCTTTCTATCCCAACATATATATACACCAACTAATAAACTTACATTCCTTTATAAATCATCTATTTATATTTCATTAAAATAATAAGTATATTAGTAATATGAAACACAGACACACCCATATATATATATATATATATATATATGTGTGTGTGTGTGTTTATTAAATAAACTCAATACAATGTAAAAAACTAAAGTAATAACTAATTTATGTAAAATGTGTATTTATTAAATAAACTCAATATAATATAAAAAACTAAAGTAATAACTAATTTATGTAAATTTATCTTTTCTCTAAAAATCGGTTATAATCCTTTTTCTAAATGTAAGCAAAATGTAAACATTATAAATCTGTCCAAACTTATATTTTAAATTGTTTTAATAAATAGTTGACTACGATTAATTCATAGGTTTTAAAACAAACCTTCACTCACGATTATATTCAAAAGCATAAGTGTTTTTTCTTGAAGAATTGGTCACACAAAAAAATTATATGGATACATGAATCATCATCGAGTGGTAACCATGCATGTAGAAACTGGAGTATCCAAAGGGCTCCACCAGCACCTTGTTTTCTTCGGCAGCCATGCTTGTCTTCTTCTCCAACCTAACCTCCACTGTATATGCATGCATCAATCAATCAACGTAGGTTCAATATATGAAAGTAACTTGTACCATAAATTAATTACTTTGAAATCAAATTTTTAATGACTAATAAACAGGGTTGGCCCTAAGAATTCATGTACCCTATTCGAGCTCGAAAAAACGTGCCCTTAGGTCTTAACTAAATAAAAAATTTAAACTAGTTTTTCATACAACTTTGAACCGTTGACAAAAATATAGCATTCGATAAACAATGCAATTAACAAAATACAAAATATAGTATTCGAATGAATGACATACCGTAAAAACTCGTTTTTGCCATCCGGATGCTTGTTTAGGAGCCATTAACGCCTAAATAATCATTAATCAACAAAGTTTGTATCAAATTAAGTTAACGCCTAAATAATGTTCGACAACATAAATGATCTGAATTCGACATAACTTAACTGAAATCGACATAAGTTAACTGAATAAATGAATTCGACATAATAACTGAAATTGAAAATCAATCCTAAATCTTAAGTTAAGTGATTTCGACATAAGTTAACTGAATTCGACATAATAACTGAAATCGTAAACGGTAAATCAATCCTAAATCACAAGTAAACTGAATTCGACAATTGATTTTTAGTTGTTTACCTGTGAACTGATCCGACTCAGACACTCAGACCCAGTGATCGAAGGCTGTGCCGTGACTGTGAAATCGAAGGCCCTGGCTGTGTCTCTGATCGAACAACACCTAAAAAATTGCAGAATGATGATGAATGATGATCGAATCGAAGGCCTGCAGTGCGACGTTTCTGTTCCTGTATTCTTGTTCGGTTGTTCCTGTGCGACGTTTCTGTTCCCAGTCCCGGATAAAAGGAGTTGCCGCCCAGAATTCTTGTTTTATTATTAGTTTTTAGAAAATATTTGGGTATTGGGCTCACTAACCTAATGAGCTAAATAATTTAAACAACATGATTTTTTTAAGTGGGCCTATGTTAATATTTTTTTGGTTATATCCTATTAAATTTTTTTTACATATATAATATCGGATTTTTTTTTTAAATTACGTGCCCTGTTTGGTTGTGCTCCCCGCCCTCCTTCAGGGCCAGCTCTGCTAATAAAAGTCTCACCATCTGGGTAAACTCAAATGCCATTCGTGTTTACGAAAGTAGACGACGCTAGTGACCTGGCCTGCTACATTAGAAGGTAATGAAGTTGCCAATGCATCATAAAGCCATTGGCAATTACTTAGAAATGATAATATCTTAGGGGCTGTTTGGTAGCCTCTTAATGACCATTCAGATGCTACCTCTTAATGGTTTAAAACCTCTGAATGAATAAGAGGTAACCTCAAGTCTGAATGGTTAAGAGGTAACCTCTGAATGGTAAATCATCACATGTCTCGTTCTTCTACATTCTCATTGGTAAAAATTTTAATGGTTCCATTAAGAGGTAGTCTCTTAATGATCATTCATGTAGCCTCTTACGAGTTTTTAGTACCCCGCGCGTTGCAGTGAAACTGTCAAAGCAAACTGAAAATAGACGTAAAAACATTGAAACACTTACGTACGTTGTGGGATTAACTCGTTAAATCTAAAACGAAACGTAAAATGCAATGTTTTTTGAAATAATAGAAAAAATATGACAAAAAGAATTATATAAACAATAAACTAATCAAATATCTTAACATGTAAAGTAAATAGAAACACGATAGGGTAATTAGTTTGGATCAAAATGATCCGTTAGTACTGCTTTTGCCAACTTATATACACGTTATATAGTTATAACAACTATTATTAATAGGGGAAAATCATATAAATAAAAGATAAATAAACAAGCTGACTAAGATCATTAATAAAATTTACATTGATTTTTTCATTTGTTCAAATAGGCATTAACTTATATATGTGTCGACTATGAATGTGCCGACTTATTAGGGCGTGGCCTGTGGGCGCTAATTTGAGCGTGGGTTATGGAGGTGCCGACTTATCGGAGTGTGAGCTATAAAGGTTGCCAGATTGGCAATAACTTTTACATTAGTTTCAAGTTGGCTATAAAGGTGTCGGATAATCGGCGTGTAGGCTATAGAGGTGTTGGCTTATCCAAGTATGGGCTATGGACGACTTATTGGAGGTGTCGGCTTATCGAAGCGTGAGCTACGAAGAAGCCGTTTCTGCTTATTTGTCCTAATCTAATTGGTTGTTTTGAATTGTGTATTTTAAATGTTGATTAGAAAATGTCTATTTTATTAATATTCTTTGTCCAACTTGCCAGTATTCATGATTTTTCCTTATTAATAACAACAAAACCATTTTTACAATAAGATACTTTCACTTTTTTATAGCCAAACATTTTAACCCATTTGACTGGTAACATACCGCTAAAATTCTATCATTTTCATATGGGTATATTCCATATATATTTTTAATGAAACTGCACGTCAAAGCCATCGTCTCCTGTGTCTAACTTTCACCTACCCCTGTCCAAAATCGAAAGTAAGATGCGAATTGTGGTTGTTACTTTCAAACTTTTTCATGCTTCCTAATTTGGCGATTACTTTATTTTTAGTTACTGTGTTTACAATTTAATCTATATTTGAATTCAATCTGAAAGAATATGATTCAACTTCATAATTCTCATGGGTATAAATAATACAAGGGTAATCTAACTAAATCTCCTACAATAATGGAGATAATATTTTACAAATATACAATATGCTATTACACCGCCGCAGTTGAAACGTCGGGAGGTCCGATGTTGAGACTGGTACGAAAATCATCAAACAATACTCGCGGAAGACCCTTCGTGAAGATGTCAGCAATCTGATGACGAGACGGCACATGCAAAACTCGAATACGGCCACGTTGCACTTGCTCACGAACGAAGTGAATGTCAAGCTCAATATGTTTAGTCCTCTGATGCTGAACGGGGTTGCCGGAGAGATAAACAACACTGACATTATCACAGTATACCAAGGTGGCCGTAGAGAGAGGATGATGAAGCTCGAGAAGAAGATTAGGCAACCAACAAATATCCGCAACCACATTTGCAACCCCTCGATATTCCACTTCGGCACTGGAACGCGAAATAGTTGGCTGACGCTTAGAAGACCAGGAAATGAGATTGTCACCCAAGTAGACACAATAACCCGACGTAGACCGACGAGTGTCAGGGCATCCAGCCCAATCCCCATCAGTATAAGCCACCAAACGTAAATTAGGTACGGGCCCTAAATGAAGGCCAAAATGAGCCGTGCCTTGAAGATATCGAATAATGCGCTTCAAAGCATTCCAGTGATCAAGCGTAGGAGCATGCATATGCATGCATATCTGCTGAACCGCATAGGAGATGTCCGGGCGGGTAAAAGTGAGATACTGGAGAGCACCCGCAAGACTACGATAGTTAGTTGGATCTTCATATAAAGGCCCGGAGTAAGCGGATAACTTTGACTGTGTGTCAACCGGTGTGCCAACCGATTTGCAGGAGTCCATAGATGCCCGATGAATGATGTCACTAACATACGCCTGCTGAGATAGAAACATATGATCACCTGTCCTTGTCACCTGTATGCCCAAGAAATACGAAAGTGGCCCCAAGTCTTTCATTGCAAATTCTCCTGATAGGATGTGTAACAGTTGTGTACGAAGAGCCTCAGAGGATGTGGTAAGAATAATATCATCCACATAAATGAGGAGATAAGCAATGTTAGCACCATGATGATAAATAAACAAAGAGTTGTCTGACTTGCTTTGATGAAAGCCCTGCAAGGTGACAAAATCTGTAAACCGCTAGTACCAGGCACGCGGAGCCTGTTTGAGAACGTATAACGACTTCCTAAGAAGACACACATGATCTGGAAAGTCTTTGTGGCGAAAACCCATGGGTTGATGCATATAAACTATTTCCTCCAAATTTCCATGTAAGAAAGCGTTAGTGGCATCCAACTGGTGAATCGGCCATGACTTGGACAACGCAAGAGAAAGAACTAGCCGAATAGTGGACGACTTAACAACCGGGCTAAACGTCTCACCACAGTCTATACTTGTTTGCTGCTTACGACCATCACAAACCAACCTGGCCTTATAACGTTCTAGACTCCCGTCCGACCTAAAATTTATGTTTGAATAACCACAAGCTACGTATAATGTTCATGTCAGGCGTCCTAGGTACAAGCTCCCAAGTCTTGTTTTTAATAAGTGCACTAAATTCGTTGGACATGGCATTGAACCACTCTGGAGAGGACAAGGCAACCTGTGGAGTTTTCGGAATGGGAACAACGGTGGACATGTTAAGATTAAAAATTTGCTTAGGTTTAATGATACCACTCATGGAGCGAATGTGAATGGTATGGGTGGAGGGATTGGAAACCGAGGGCACGGGGCTGGAAATAGGCAAAGGAACGGTCGGTTGTGAGGAGTGCGGCAGTGCTGGGCTGTCGGTTTGGTCTGAGGTGGTTTGAGCTGGGATGTTGGTTTGAGCCGGTGAAGAAGTGGTTTGGGCTGGGGCGGTTTGGGCCGGTGAAGAAGTGGTTTGGGCAGGTGTGGACGGAACTCGTTGTGGGCCGAGAGCAGGAGAAGGTGAAGGTGGGGGTTGGGCCGCAACAGTTGGGCCAGGGCCGTGTGGGAGGTGAGAGCTGAGAGGTGAAGAATTAGGAGGGGGGAAGGGTTGGTTGTTGGGCTGTGAAGTTTGGGCCTGTTGTAGGTAGTCCCAGACGAGCGAGTTAATTGTTGGGTTCAGAAATTCATAAGAAGGGGGTTTAGTGGGCGATTGTATGGTATAAGGAAAAATAGATTACCCAAAGTGAACATGTCTCGAAATTATTAATTGATGGGAGGTAAGGTCGAGACACTTATAGCCACGATGGTTCGGCGAATATCCAAGAAAAATGCAAGGGTGGGACCGGTGGTTGAGTTTATGGATTGTGGTGGAAGGAGTTAGAGGGTAACAAAGACACCCAAAAACCCTAAGATGATCGTATCCAGGAATGCAATTTTAAAGCAAGGTGGTAGGGGATTTAAATTGGTGTAGTTTGCTTGGTAAAATGTTAAGAAGATAGGTGGCAGTTTCCAAAGCATGATGCCACATGTTAGAGGGTAGGGAGGCTTGAGCAAGAAGAGTACGGATCATGTTGTTGATAGTGCGGATTTTGCGTTCCGCCTTACCGTTTTGGGAGGAGGTGTAGGGGCAAGAGAAGCGAAATTGCATTCCGTTATGGTTACAAAAGTTATAGAAATTTTGGTTTGCGTATTCTTTGCCCTTATCACACTGAAATTGCTTGATTTTACATTCAAATTGAGTGTGAATTAGATTATGGAACGTAGTAAATGTGTGAAAAACTTGAGATTTGTTTGATATGGGATAAGTCCACAAGAAATTTGTGAAATCATCTAAAAACAAGATATAATATTTGTGACCACCCGTACTAAGTATCGGTGACGTCCATAAGTCACTGTTGTCGCAACCCTCGATCCCTAATCCCTGGGAACGAGCGGCTGCGAGCCAGTTTTGGTGGTATCGCGTGTTTGTCTAATTTGGCAGCAGAATTTTTCATCAGGACCGTAGTTAGGAAATATTTGATCAGAGTAAAATACCACATTTTCATAATATTAAACATAAGGGATAAAACCCAAGTTTGCAATACACACATTTTCATAGGAATAAATCCTATTTTATTTAATAAAAACATCTATTTTATTTTAGGTAACTCTATTGCCACTTTTCCAAGCCTTCAGTGCAGTCCAGCTGGCTTCTATTTGGCTTTCACAGTTTGTTACATGAAACGCGTTTTAAAAACATTTGTCAGTGGGAAATACTGGTGAGTGAATCCCAGTTTAATCAAGTTTAAATAAAAACCATTGTACAGTATTGAGGGCGATCTCGCAATTATATTTGTTTCCAAGTTATATCAATTAACATCCATGGTACTGTCAGACCCGACTTGTGGAAATGTTACTCCTTGACCAGGTGGTAACAAATTTTGTATACAAAACCCCAACATACTCATGATAATTGTATTCTTACAAATATTCAATAACTGTTTGATATATATTTAATCGTATGAGGTTTTGTAAAAACATTTAACAAAAGGTTTACAAAAAGCGGATCAACTCACATTGCTGTCTTAGATTTTCCGTAAGGGTTTCCTGGTGACAATCTATAATTTACACAAAAGCACATGTGTTAGTATAATAACCCATTTTAACATTAGTAATACCCTCCCCGGGATGGCATTCCAACGACTACGTTTGGCAGAACCACGACAGCCGTTACGGAACCCTAGATCAATCGGGCAGCGTATCTAATATGTATCCAGGGGTTATGATACTTACAACGGAGCAGAACATCGCTATTTAGGGGGGTATTAGACCCGAGTATAATGCCTACTATAAGAGAATTACGTTTAGAAAGAAAGAAATGAACGAGTTTTGCTGAAACCCGATGGCTGCTACTTATAGTGCCTCATCTCAACTTTTACGCGGCCCGCGTAAATGTTAACACAGGGCTACGCGGCCCGCGTCAAACCCTGGTCAACGCGTAGGTGATCCGGATCAGCAACTAGACCTGCCACGATGATGACACGTGTCATCACCGGGCTGCACCACACCTCTGATCTCTAGCGGCGCACGTAAGACCTTTAAGAGGTTTACGCGGCCCACGACAAACCCAAAAACATTATTTTTAATTAAATTTAATAATATTTAAGGTATTCGGGGCCCGTTTTCACGTATGGGGTGTATTTTGTGACATATTGGGATATTTTAAAATATACTAGGGTGTCGGAAAATATTCGAGGGTGTCGGTTTCTTTAGGGTTGTTATATCCTCCCCACCTTATTTTAGAGCTCGTCCTCGAGATCTACTGGAATAGGTGTGGATATTTCCGTTGCATTTCCGATTCCAGCTCCCATGTGTACTCGGGTCCTCTTTTGGAATCCCACTTCACTTTGACCAGAACTAATCTCTTGTGCTTGAGATTCTTGAATTTCCTGTCTTCAATCTGTAGAGGCCTCTCTACAAATTTGAGTTGTTCATTTACCTCTATATCCTTAAGAGGCATTATAAGTGATTCATCAACTAGGCATTTCTTGAGATTAGATACATGAAATACATCATGTATTCCTGCCATTTCCTTTGGCAGTTGTAGCTGATAGGCTACAAGTCCTATTCTTCTAATAATCTTAAAAGGTCCAACATACCTGGGACTTAGCTTCCCTCATTTGATGAATCTTACTATTCCTTTCCAAGGAGAGACTTTTAACAAGACTTTATCTCCTACTTGAAATTCCAATGGTTTGCGTCGGTTATCAGCATAGCTCTTTTGTCGATCACGTGCTTCTTTTAGTCATTCCTTGACTTGAATAATCTTGTCGGTTGTTTCTTGTACTATCTCAGGTCCAGATAGTTGCTTTTCCCCAATTTCTGTCCAACAGACTGGAGTTCGGCACTTTCGTCCATAAAGTACTTCGAATGGTGCAGCGTTGATACTTATGTGATAACTATTATTATAAGAAAATTCTATTAAAGGTAAGTGATCGTCCCAATTACCTCCGAAATCAATTACATAAGCTCTAAGCATGTCTTCCATTGTCTGAATCGTCCTTTCACTTTATCCGTCCGTTTGAGGATGATAAGCTGTGCTTAGATTTAACTTGGTTCCCATTGCTTTTTGGAAACTTGACCAAAAATGAGAGGTAAAACGACTGTCCCTATCAGAAACAATTGATAAAGGTATTCTGTCGCAACCCCCGATCCCTTATCTGTCCCGGGAACGGGCGGACGCGAGCTCAGAGTTTGGTGGTATCAGGTGTTTAAATCTTGCAGCGGAATTTACATCAGGACCGTAGTTAGGAAATGTTTATCAGAGTAAAACCACCATATTTGATATTAACAATCACATGGGCAAAACCCAAGTTTCTTATTACAATACTTTTATAGGGACAAACCTTATTTTATTGAATTTAAAACATCATTTACTAGGTAACTTTTATAGCCACATTTTTCCCAAGCCTTCAGTGCTCTCCAGCTGGCTTTTCACTAATTGGCTGTTCACATTGTGTTACCTGTAACGCGTTTTAAAAACATTTGTCATTCGGAAATACTGGTGAGTGAATCCCAGTTTAATCAAGAAACATTTTATCAATTAAAACAGTATTGAGAGCGATCACATTGTTTATGTCTACACAATTACTCATTCAGTATTTGCCACTCGACCGGATCTATGGCTATGGTCAAATTACCCATTGGCTAACTCGTCTTCCAATGGTAATGAACTGTCGTTCCCGACTTACTACTACTCGTAGTAAATTTTGTATACAAAACCCTATAATACCGATTTAAAACATCGTTTATTAGGTAACTTTTATAGCCACATTTTTCCCAAGCCTTCAGTGCTCTCCAGCTGGCTTTTCACTAATTGGCTGTTCACATTGTGTTACCTGTAACGCGTTTTAAAAACATTTGTCATTCAGAAATACTGGTGAGTGAATCCCAGTTTAATCAAGAAACATTTTATCAATTAAAACAGTATTGAGAGCGATCACATTGTTTATATCTACACAATTACTCATTCAGTATTTGCCACTCGACCGGATCTATGGCTATGGTCAAATTACCCATTGGCTAACTCGTCTTCCAATGGTAATGAACTGTCGTTCCCGACTTACTACTACTCGTAGTAAATTTTGTATACAAAACCCCATAATACCGGCAGTAATTGAAGAACTACAAAGACTCAATCACCGCTTAATCTCATTGTAAACAATTAAGGTTTTGTAAAACATTCCAAAAACATTAACAAAAAGAGGATAAACTCACATTGCTATCTTAGACTTCGCGTAAGGGTTTCCTGGATATAATCTATAATTTATACAAATGTACAGTGGTTAGTATCATAACCCTTTGAAATTATTAATGATACCCTCCCCGAGACGGCATTCCAACAACTACGTCGGGCAGAACCACGACAGTTGTCACGGAACCCTAAATCAATCGGGCAGCGTAACTATTATGAAACTAGGGTTATAATACTTACAACGGAGCAGAACCTTGCTAATTAGGGGATATAATACTCGCATATTATAAGCCAACTACAGAAATTATGATTTATAATGAAAGAAATGAGCGACGGAAAACGAAAACCCGTTGCCTTCTTATATAGTGCTGAAATCTGGTTCCCAGGCGGCCCGCGTAAGGTAAGGCGAAGCCTTACGCGGCCCGCGTCAACACACGGTCAACATATAGCTTAGCTGGGTCAGCTTGTAGGTCCGCCACGATGTCGACACGTGTCAGCTCAGGATGTCTCCGCGTTGTAGGTCTCTCGCGGCCCGCGTTAACTTAAACGGGGTCTTACGCGGCCCGTATGAACTAAAGAAATCAATGATATCTGGTATCTACCTTGATACCGCCCGCGTAAATGGTTGGGGTGGTTCTACGCGGCCCGCCTCAGCTTAACATTTATTGTTTTTAATTTATTTTATATGTTAAAACATAATTCAGGCTCGGTTTTCACATACGGGGTGTAATATAAGACATATTGGAATATTTTAAGATATAATAGAGTGTTAGACATATTATGAGGGTGTCGGTTTTACCGAGGGTTGTTACATTCTCCCCACCTTGTTTTAGAGCTCGTCCTCGAGATCTACTGAAATAAATACGGATATTTCTTTTTCATTTCTGACTCGAGCTCCCATGTATACTCAGGTCCTCTTTTGGAGTCCCACCTTACTTTGACTAGAACTAGTCTCTTGTGTTTGAGATTCTTGACTTTCCTGTCTTCTATTTGTAGAGGTCTTTCTACAAACTTGAGTTGTTCATTTACCTCTATATCCTTAAGAGGAACTATCAGTGATTCATCAGCTAAACACTTTTTGAGATTAGATACATGAAACACATCATGTATTCCTGCCATTTCCTCTGGCAGTTGTAGCTGATAGGCTACAGGTCCTATTTTTCTAATAATCTTAAAAGGTCCAACATACCTGGGACTTAGCTTTCCCCGTTTGATGAATCTTACCACACCTTTCCAAGGTGAGACTTTCAATAATACTTTATCTCCTACTTGAAACTCCAAGGGTTTGCGTCGGTTATTGGCATAACTCTTCTGTCTATCACGTGCGGCTTTCAGTCGTTCCTTGACTTGAATGATTTTGTCCGTTGTTTCTTGCACTATCTCTGGTCCAGATAGTTGCTTTTCCCCAATTTCTGCCCAACAGACTGGGGTTCGGCAATTTCGTCCATAAAGTGCTTCGAATGGTGCAACATTGATACTTATGTGGTAACTATTATTATAAGAAAATTCTATTTAAGGTAAGTGATCGTCCCAATTACCTCTAAAATCAATTACACAAGCTCTAAGCATGTCCTCCATTGTCTGAATTGTTCTTTCGCTTTGTCCATCCGTTTGAGGATGATAAGCTGTGCTTAGCTTTAACTTGGTTCCCATTGCCTTTTGGAAACTTGACCAAAAATGAGAGGTAAAACGACTATCCCTATAAGAAACAATTGATAAAGGAATACCATGTAAAGAAACAATTTCATTTACATATATTTTAGCAAATTGTTCCATACTGAAAGTTTCCTTCATTGGTAGGAAATGAGCTGACTTGGTTAGTCTATCTACAATCACCCAGATTGTATCATTTCCTTTCTTAGTTTTGGGTAATTTAGTAACAAAATCCATTGTTATTAATTCCCATTTCCACACTGGCATTTCTAATTGCTGTAACAAACCTGAGGGTTTCTGGTGTTCAGCTTTGACTTGTGAACAAGTTAAACATTTAGAAACATAGGCTGCTATGTCCTTTTTCATTCCTATCCACCAGAAATTTTTCCTTAAATCCTGGTACATTTTATCACTCCCTGGATGAATCGTATACTTAGACTTATGGGCTTCTTCTAATATATGATGACGTAGATTTCCTAATTTAGGTATCCACATTCTCTTTTTATGGAATCTCCAAATTCTATCTATTCCTTGTTCCAATTCTTTTAGCATACCTTTTAATTTTTCAGAATCATCCTTGATTACTGATTCTTGTGATTCTCTTATCTGATCATTTAAATCTACTTGCAGATTTAATTTAAGAGAACGTACCCTTTTTGGCTTTTCATGATACTTTCGACTTAAAGCATCTGCCACTACATTTGCTTTTCCTTCATGACACTGGATATCACAATCATAGTCACTAAGCATCTCCATCCAGCGTCTTTGTCTCATATTCAACTCCTTTTGCTTGAAGATATACCTTAAACTCTTATGATCAGTAAATATGGTAAACTTACTACCATAAAGGTAATGTCTCCAAATCTTAAGAGCAAAAATTATAGCTCCTAATTCTAAATCATGGGTTGAATAATTCTCTTCATGATTTTTAAGTTGTCTAGATGCGTAAGCTATAACCTTTTGCAATTGCATTAATACACATCCATAACCTAATTTAGAAGCATCACAGTAGACTACAAAGTCTTCAGATCCTTCGGGTAATGCTAATATGGGTGTGTGGGTTAATCTTTGCTTAAGAATTTAAAAGCTTCTTCTTGTTTTACTCCCCATTCAAACTTAACAGATTTACAGGTTAGCTTAGTTAAGGGAATGGCTATTCTAGAAAAATCTTGAATAAACCTTCTATAATAACCGGCCAATCCTAAGAAACTTCTAACCTCGGTTGGTGACTCAGGGGTTTTCCATTTAGTAATTGCATCAATCTTTGTTGGATCTACCTGAATTCCTTTATGATTGACTAAGTGTCCAAGGAATTGTACCTGTTCTAACCAAAATTCACACTTTGAAAACTTAGCATAAAGTTTTTCCTTTCTTAACAAATTTAAAAGTGCGTGCAAATGCTTTGCATGATCCTCTTTACTCTTAGAGTAAATTAGAATATCATCTATGAAAACAATTATGAATTTATCCAAATATGGCTTACATATTCGGTTCATCATGTCCATAAATGCAGCTGGGGCATTGGTTAAACCAAATGGCATGACCGTAAATTCATAATGGCCATACCTTGTTCTAAAAGCGGTCTTAGGAATGTCCTCTTCCTGTACCTTTAATTGATGATATCCTGACCTTAAATCGATTTTAGAGAAAAATCGAGCTCCTTGCAGTTGATCAAACAGATCATCGATTCTCGGTAATGGGTACCTATTCTTAATCGTGACTTTGTTTAATTCACGGTAATCAATGCACATACGCATTGATCCATCCTTCATTTTAACAAACAATATCGGCGCTCCCCATGGCGACGAACTTGGTTGTATGAATCTTTTTTCTAACAATTCTTCTAATTGTTTCTTCAATTCTTGCATTTCTGCAGGTGCCAACCGATAAGGTGCTTTAGCAATCGGTGATGTTCCTGGTATTAAATGGATTATGAATTCAACTTCTCTGTCGGGAGGTAGTCCTGGTAATTCTTCTGGAAAGACATCTGAAAACTGAGATACTACTGGAATATCTTTTAGTTCTTTTCCTTTAGTGTTAGTGATTATAGAAATCAAATACACTATAGAACCTTTTCTTATAGAACTTGCAGTTTTTATCACAGAGATGAATTTTGTGGACCTAGAGGGTTTATTTCCTTTAATTGTGGTCATTTTACCTTTTGGTGAATGTAATTGAATTAACTTTTGATCACATAGAATACTGGCTTTATTGGCTATTAACCAATCCATTCCTGAAACAACATCGATTCCTGCCAGATTCATGGGATATAGATTTGCTATAAATTTCTGATTAAAAATTTCTATTCTTGCTCCCTGCAAGATTTCAGAAATCCTAATAGTTTCTCTATTAGCGGTCTCTACTAGACATTCTTGTGGTAGTTTAGTTAATGACTGATTTACAATTTTGCAAAACGAAGTATTGATAAAACTTTGGTTCGCACCAGAGTCAAATAATACTTTAGCAAATATATCATTAACTAAAAACGTACCAGCTATAACGTCTGGGATCAATGTTGGCTTCTTCTGCAGTCAGAACAAATGCTTTAGCATTTTTGGTATTCTTGTTGTTTGCAGCTGGGGTCAATTTTGGACAATTTAGCTTGATATGACCTTGTTCTCCACAATTGTAACATATCCTGCTGTTAGCT
This sequence comes from Helianthus tuberosus, assembly GCA_030545235.1. NCBI lineage: Eukaryota > Viridiplantae > Streptophyta > Magnoliopsida > Asterales > Asteraceae > Helianthus > Helianthus tuberosus. Next base: position 6,219,771 of record CM060378.1, read on the forward strand.
TTCTTCCTGCAGTTTTCTTCCTTGTGTCCCGATATTTTGCAAAAGTTACAATATATGGAGCATCTTCCAGAATGCTTTCTTTTGCAATACCTACAGTAGGTTGCAGAGGTAGAACCTATATTTTTCCCACGGTTAGAATTTCCAGAACGAAATTCTTGTGTGAGCTTTTGGGTTAGGTTCCTCCTCTGATTCTCTTCTTGGGTACGGACTAATTCATCTGTCAAGGTATTTGCTAGTTCTACAACTTCTTCTATGGTTTGAGGTCTAGCTGCCTTGATTACGTGTCTTATCTCTCCAATTAATCCCCAAATATAACGGGAGATTAACACTGGTTCTGGTGAAGCAAGAGTTGGCACTATTCTGCCATATTCAAAGAATATTTTAGTGTATCCCTTACTATCCACACCAGTCATCCTAAGGTTTAGGAATTTGTTTGCTATCTGTTCCTTTTCATTGGGTGGGCATAATTTCCTTTCTACCTTGTTCTTAAATTCTTCCCATTCCATATTGTAGGTTCTATCACTTCCTCTTGATTGGAGGATAGTGTTCCACCATTCTAGTGCTGCATTCTTAAACAGATTAGAAGCAAACATTACCTTATCTTCTTCAACACACTTGCTTATTCTTAAGACTGCCTCAGTCTTTTCTATCCAGCGTAAGGTTGCAATGGCCCCTTCGTTGCCTGAGAATTCCATTGGTTTACAAGACCAGAATTCTTTATATGAACAACCATAAGGCATGGTTCTTTTTCTTTTGGGAATGGGAATTTGAAGTATTGGTCCATTGTTCACGCTGTTTTCTGGTTCACTTGGTCGTTTACTGCTATGCTTACTTTTATTATCAGCATCCTTAACAGTTTGAAGAATAAATGACATTGCATCTATAATTCCTTGTGCTACTATGTATTGGATAGCACTATTATCCACTTGATTGTTATTGTTATTGATGCTTGGATTCTCATTAACCATGTTAATGTTACTCTGGTTATCATTATTCAGATTTCCTTGATTTCCTTCGTCAGCCATCTGAATTTTTAAACATTTATCCCATATTAATATCACAACATAATATTTAATATAGTTAATCACATGATACGCAATCTAGCCAAAAACGTCGATCATTGCGACTTGTACTCTATTTTCATATACTTTGCGTCTATTACACACTAGTACTGAAATAAAGATTACAATACCAACAGAAAGTAAATTACACTAATAATACTATGCATCCGTACACACATAATTTTATTTTATTTTATTATTATTATTACTACTACCGTTTCCTCCATTCTCACATTCACGGATATGGATTTATCCAAAATTCCATATTGCGTTCATCGTATTTCCATACGAGACGCTCTCCCACCTGACGCATTCTCTCACTGCTTTCTAAAATTTCCTCCCCAAAAGTCCTAAGTTCTTGAACGTTTTCTGCACTCATTGGGGGTGCAGGTTCTAGGACTGGGTTTGGAATCTGGGGTGCGGGTTCCTGATATGGGGGTGACACTGCCTGAAATCGGTAAGGATCTTCTAAGATCTCCCTTATATATTCATCATGGTAATAGGGATCTAAAGGGTCCATACCTGGGTAGGCTTCTATGTTCTGTATGGGTGGGTATTCCTGGATATGGTAACGTTTTACAAAGTCCCTATTATTATCCCACCAGGGGTCATAATTTGGGTCTAGAAGGTTTGGTGCAGGTACCCTAGGAATTTCTTCTTGGTTAAAGTCATGCATCTCCACTTGGTTTTCCTGGTTTTCTATCTCCATGGGTTGATCTGGGTTTTGTGGTTGTGGGGCTACTAGTTGTTCCAGACTCGGGTCAGCAGCAGTTGTAGCTAGGATATGGAAATTGGCTAGGCTTCTATTAAGCATATCCTGTTTATTAGCATCAGTTCTACGCTTAGCAGCTGCTAGAACTTTTTGCTGTTGCAACTTTCGCATTCTCTTCCTACGAGCAAAAGCTTCCTTACTGAACCATCCTCGTTTCTTATGAGGGAATGACTCTTCTGACTGAGCTCTAAAAGCAAACACTCCTTCTTCCTGATCAGCAGAATACCCAGAAAGGGCAGGCTGTGAAGAAGTACCTTCACTCCTAGGTGATTCAGACAACTGATGACTCATGTCTGAGGGTCCTTGATCACTCATACTGTAAACTAACAGATAGTCAAATAACACATAACACATAAATACTGTTATGCATTTATTTCTGAAATTTATTTCCTAACACAAAATTTAGAAATTAAGTGTCAGCAGAACACTTCTTTGGCTTAGACCAGTGGCTAGGCTCTGATACCACCTTCTGTCGCAACCCCCGATCCCTTATCTGTCCCGGGAACGTGCAGACGCGAGCTCAGAGTTTGGTGGTATCAGGTGTTTAAATCTTGTAGCGGAATTTACATCAGGACCGTAGTTAGGAAATGTTTATCAGAGTAAAACCACCATATTTGATATTAACAATCACATGGGCAAAACCCAAGTTTCTTATTACAATACTTTTATAGGGAGAAACCCTATTTTATTGAATTTAAAACATCGTTTGTTAGGTAACTTTTATAGCCACATTTTTCCCAAGCCTTCAGTGCTCTCCAGCTGGCTTTTCACTAATTGGCTGTTCACATTGTGTTACCTGTAACGCGTTTTAAAAACATTTATCAGTCGGAAATACTGGTGAGTGAATCCCAGTTTAATCAAGAAACATTTTATCAATTAAAACAGTATTGAGAGCGATCACATTGTTTATGTCTACATAATTACTCATTCAGTATTTGCCACTCGACCGGATCTATGGCTATGGTCAAATTACCCATTGGCTAACTCGTCGTCCAATGGTAATGAACTGTCGTTCCCGACTTACTACTACTCGTAGTAAATTTTGTATACAAAACCCCATAATACCGGCAGTAATTGAAGAACTACAAAGACTCAATCACCGCTTAATCTCATTGTAAACAATTAAGGTTTTGTAAAACCTTCCAAAAACATTAACAAAAAGAGGATAAACTCACATTGCTATCTTAGACTTCGCGTAAGGGTTTCCTGGATATAATCTATAATTTATACAAATGTACATTGGTTAGTATCATAACCATTTGAAATTATTAATGATACCCTCCCCGAGACGGCATTCCAACAACTACGTCGGGCATAACCACGACAGTTGTCACGGAACCCTAAATCAATCGGGCAGCGTAACTATTATGAAACTAGGGTTATAATACTTACAACGGAGCAGAACCTTGCTAATTAGGGGATATAATACCCGCGTATTATAAGCCTACTACAGAAATTGTGATTTAGAGTGAAAGAAATGAGCGACGGAAAACGAAAACCCGTTGCCTTCTTATATAGTGCTGAAATCTGGTTCTCAGGCGGCCCGCGTAAGGTAAGGCGAAGCCTTACGCGGCCCGCGTCAACACACGGTCAACATATAGCTTAGCTGGGTCAGCTTGTAGGTCCGCCACGATGTCGACACGTGTCAGCTCAGGATGTCTCCGCGTTGTAGGTCTCTCGCGGCCCGCGTTAACTTAAACGGGGTCTTAAGCGGCCCGTATGAACTAAAGAAATCAATGATATCCGGTATCTACCTTGATACCGCCCGCGTAAATGGTTGGGGTGGGTCTACGCGGCCCGCCTCAGCTTAACATTTATTGTTTTTAATTTATTTTATATGTTAAAACATAATTCAGGCTCGGTTTTCACATACGGGGTGTAATATAAGACATATTGGAATATTTTAAGATATAATAGAGTTTTAGACATATTATGAGGGTGTCGGTTTTACCGAGGGTTGTTACATATTCCATGTAATGAAACGATTTCATTTACATATAATTTAGCTAACTGTTTCATACTGAAAGTTTCTTTCATTGGTAGGAAATGAGCTGACTTGGTTAGCCTATCCACAATCATCCAGATTGTATCATTACCTTTCTTTGTTTTGGGTAATTTAGTAACAAAATCCATTGTTATCAATTCCCATTTCCATACGGGCATTTCTAACTGTTGTAGCAATCCTGAGGGTTTCTGATGTTCAGCTTTGACTTGTGAACAGGTTAAATATTTAGAAACATAGGCTGCTATGTCCTTTTTCATTCTTATCCACCAGAAATTCTTTCTTAAATCCTGGTACATCTTATCACTTCCTGGGTGCATCGGATACTTAGACTTATGAGCTTCTTCTAATATACGATGACATATGTTTTCTAATTTAGGTATCCACATTCTCTTTTCATGGAATCTCCAAATTCCATCTGTTCCTTGTTCTAATTCCTTAATCATACCTTTTAGTTTTTCAGTATCATCCTTGATTACTGATTCTTGTGCTTTTCTAATCTGATCATTTAAATCTACTTGCAGATTTAATTTAAGAGAACGTACCCTTTTTGGCTTTTCATGATATTTTCGGCTTAAAGCATCTGCCACTACATTTGCTTTTCCTTCATGATACTGGATATCACAATCATAATCACTAAGCATTTCCATCCAGCGTCTTTGTCTCATATTCAATTCCCTTTGCCTGAAAACATACCTTAAACTCTTATGATCAGTGAATATGGTAAACTTACTACCATAAAGGTAATGTCTCCAAATCTTAAGGGCAAAAATTATAGCTCCTAATTCTAGATCATGGGCTGAATAATTCTCTTCATGATTCTTAAGTTGTCTAGAGGCGTAAGCGATAACCTTTTGGCGTTGCATTAATACACATCCATAACCTAGTTTGGAAGCGTCACAATAGACTACAAAGTTTTCAATTCCTTCTGGTAACGCTAGTATGGGTGTATTAGTTAATCTTTGTTTAAGAATTCTAAACGCTTCTTCTTGTTTTGGTCCCCATTCAAACTTAATGGATTTACAGGTTAACTTAGTTAAAGGAATGACTATTTTAGAAAAATATTGAATAAATCTTCTATAATAACCGGCCAATCCTAAGAAACTTCTAACCTCGGTTGGTGACTCAGGGGTTTTCCATTTAGTTATCGCCTCGATTTTTGTGGGATCCACATGAATTCCTTCATGGTTTACTAAGTGTCCAAGAAACTGTACCTGTTCTAACCAAAATTCACACTTTGAAAACTTAGCATAAAGTTTTTCCTTTCTTAATAGACTTAAAAGTGCGTGGAAATGCTTTGCATGATCTTCTTTACTCTTAGAGTAAATTAGAATGTCATCAATAAAAACAATTATGAATTTATCCAAATATGGCTTACATATTCGGTTCATCATGTCCATAAATGCGGCTGGATCATTGGTTAAACCAAATGGCATGACAGTAAATTCATAATGGCCATACCTCGTTCTGAAGGCGGTCTTAGGAATGTCCTCTTCCTGTACCTTTAATTGATGATATCCTGACCTTAAATCGATTTTAGAGAAAAATCGAGCTCCTTGTAGTTGATCGAATAGATCATCGATTCTAGGTAATGGATACCGATTCTTAATTGTGACCTTGTTTAATTCACGATAATCAATGCACATACGCATTGATCCGTCCTTCTTTTTAACGAATAAAATTGGCGCTCCCCATGGCGATGAGCTCGACTGTATGAATCATTTTTCCAGCAATTCATCTAATTGTTTCTTCAGTTCTTGCATTTCTACGGGTGCCAACCGGTAAGGTGCTTTGGCAATCGGGGCCGTTCCTGGTAGCAGGTGAATTCTGAATTCAACTTCTCTATCCGGCGGTAGTCCTGGTAATTCCTCTGGAAATACATCTGAAAACTGAGACACTATTGGAATGTCTTTTAGTTCCTTTCCTTTAGTGTTAGTGATTATAGAAATCAAATACACTATAGATCCTTTTCTTATATAACTTGCAGTTTTCATCACAGAGATGAATTTTGTGGATGTAGATGGTTTATCTCCTTTAATTGTGATCTTTTCAACTTTTGGTGAATTTACTTGGATTGACTTTTGATCACATAAAATATTGGCTTTGTTGGCTATTAACCAATCCATTCCTAAAACGACATCAAATCCTGCCAGATTTGTTGGATAAAGGTTTGCAATAAACTTTTGGTTTAAAATTTATATTCTTGCTCCCTGCAAGATTTCAGAAATCCTAACAGTTTCTCCATTAGTTGTCTCTACTAGACATTCTTGCGGTAGTTTAGTTAATGACTGATTTAGAAGTTTGCAAAACGAAGTATTAATAAAACTTTGGTTTGCACCAGAGTCAAATAATACTTTAGCAAAAACATCATTAACTAAAAACGTACCGGCTATAATGTCCGGAATCATCTTGCCTTCATTTGCAGTTAGAACAAATGCTCTAGCATTTTTAGTGTTCCTGTTGTTCACAGCTGGAGCCAATTTTGGACAGTTCGGCTTGATGTGACCTTTTTCTCCACAGTTGAAGCACAGTCCATTACTGGATTTCCTCCTGCAATCTTCTTCCTTGTGTCCTGGCATCTTGCAGAAATTGCAGGGAATGGAGCATTTTCCCGAATGTTTTTTCTTGCAAACCTTGCAGAATGGTGCAGAGGTAGAACCCATATTCCTACGGTTGAAATTCCAAATGGAAATTCTTGGGTAAGCCTCTATGCTAGGTTTTTCCTCTGGTCTTCTTCTCGTGTACGTACTAATTCATCAGTCAAGGTGTTTGTTAATTCTACAGCTTCTTCTATGGTTTGAGGTCTAGTTGCCTTGACTACATGTCTAATTTCACCAATTAATCCCCAGATATAACGGGAGATTAATACCGGCTCTGGTGATGCAAGGGTTGGTACTATTCTGGCATATTCAAAGAATAACTTTGTGTACCCCTTACTATCCACTCCATTCATCCTAAGATTTAGGAATTTGTTTGCTATTTGTTCTTTTTCATTAGGAGGGCAGTATTTTCTTTCTACCATGTTCCTAAATTCTTCCCATTCCATATTGTATACCCTATCACTTCCTTTTGACTGGAGGATAGTGTTCCACCACTCTAAGGCTGAATTCTTAAATAGATTGGAAGCAAACATTATTTTGTCCTCTTCCGCACATTTACTTATTTTCAGAACAGCCTCAGTCTTTTCTATCCAGCGTAGAGTTGCAATAGGTTCTTCATTGCCCGAGAATTCTATCGGTTTACAGGACCATAATTCTTTGTAAGAACAACAGTAAGACACGGTTCTTCTTCTTTTGGGAATGGGCACTTGAAGTACAAGGCCATTGTTGACGCTGTGTTCTGGTTCAATTGGTCGCTTACTGCTATGTTTACTTTTATTATTCGCTTCTTGAATAGTTTGAAGAATAAATGGCATTGCATCAATAATTTCTTGTGCCACTATGTGTTGGATAGCACTATTATCCACTTGGTTTCCATTATTATTGATGCTTGGATTCTCATTAACCAAGTTAATGTTACTCTGGTTATCGTTATTCAGATTTCCTTGATTTCCTTCGTCGACCATCTGAATTTTAAACATTTACCACATATTAATATCACAAAATAATATTTTAATATAGCCAATCACATGACACACATTTTGGGCAAAAGAGTCGATCATTGCGACTTTACTCTATTCATATTTTATGCATCTATTACACACCAGTACTGAAATTAAAATTACAATACCAACTGAAATAAAATTACACTAATAGTAGTAGGCATCCGTACACACATATTTTCTTTTATTTTATTATATTATATTATAATTATTATTATTACTACTACCGTTTTCACCATCACATTCATGGATGTGGATTTATCCAGAAATCCAAATTGCGCTCGTCGTACTTCTAGACGAGTCGCTCTCCCACCTGTCGCATTCGTTCACTACTTTCTAAAATTTCCTCACCAAATGTCCTAGGTTCTTGTACGTTTTCTGCACTCATTGGGGGTGCAGGTTCTAGGACTAGGTTTGGAATATGGGGTGCGGGTTCCTGGTATGGAGGTGTAGGTGCCTGGAATCGGTAAGGATCTTCTAAAATCTCCCTAATGTATTCGTTGTGGTAATAGGGATCTAAAGGATCCAAACCTGGGTAGGCTCCTATGTTTGACATGGGCATGTCTTCATGTATCGGGTAACGTTGCACATAGTCCCTATTGTCGTCCCACCAGGGGTCGTAATTTGGGTCTAGGGGGTTTGGTGCAGGTACCCTAGGTATTTCTTCCGGATTGAAGTCATGCATTTCTACTTGGTTTTCAGGGTTTTCTATTTCCATTGGTTGGTCTGGAATTGGTGGTTGTGGTTGGGGTGCTATTATTTGTTCCATATTAGGGTCAGCTGCGGTGGTGGCTAGGATGTGGATGTTGGCTATACCCTTATTGATCATGTCCTGGGCATAGGCATCTGTCTCTCTCTTGGCTGCTGCTAGTGCTCTCTGGTCTTGTAACTTTTTCATACGTTTTCTACGCTCGTGTGCCCCTCTACTGAACCATCCCCTCTTTTTCTGAGGAAATGGCTCTTCTGACTGAGCCTTAAACAGAAAGATTCCTTCTTCCGTATCAGCAGAGTACCCTTAGAGGGCAGGCTGAGAAGAGGAGGTGCCTTCGCTTTTAGGTGAACCAGACAATTGACGGTACGCGTCAGATGGTCCTTGGTCGCTCATACTGTAAACTAACAAATAGTCAAATAACACATAACAATAAATACAGTTATGCACGTATTTCTGTAATTTATTTTGCTAACAATTTGAATTTTGATGTCAGCAGAACACTTCTGTGGATGAATCAGTGGCTTAGCTCTGATACCACCTTTTGTCACAACCCCCGATCCCTAATCCCTGGGAACGGGCGGCAGCGAGCCAGTTTTGGTGGTATCGCGTGTTTGTCTAATTTGACAGCAGAATTTTTCATCAGGACCATAGTTAGGAAATATTTGATCAGAGTAAAATACCACATTTTCATAATATTAAACATAAGGGATAAAACCCAAGTTTGCAATACACACATTTTCATAGGAATAAATCCTATTTTATTTAATAAAAACATCTATTTTATTTTAGGTAACTTTATTGCCACTTTTCCAAGTCTTCAGTGCTGTCCAGCAGGCTTCTATTTGGCTTTCACAGTTTGTTACCTGAAACGCGTTTTAAAAACATTTGTCAGTGGAAAATACTGGTGAGTGAATCCCAGTTTAATCAAGTTTAAATAAAAACCATTGTACAGTATTGAGGGCGATCTCGCAATTATATTTGTTTCCAAGTTATATCAATTAACATCGATGGTACTGTCAGACCCGACTTGTGGAAATGTTACTCCTTGACCAGGTGGTAACAAATTTTGTATACAAAACCCCAACATACTCATGATAATTGTATTTTTACAAATACTCAATAACTGTTTGATATATATTTAATCGTATGAGGTTTTGTAAAAACATTTAACAAAAGGTTTACAAAAAGCGGATCAACTCACATTGCTGTCTTAGATTTTCCGTAAGGGTTTCCTGGTGACAATCTATAATTTACACAAATGCACATGTGTTAGTATAATAACCCATTTTAACATTAGTAATACCCTCCCCGAGACGGCATTCCAACGACTACGTCGGGCATAACCACGACAGCCGTTACGGAACCCTAGATCAATCGAGCAGCGTATCTAATACGTATCCAGGGGTTATGATACTTACAACGGAGCAGAACTTCGCTATTTAGGGGGTATTAGACCCGAGTATAATGCCTACTATGAGAGAATTACGTTTAGAAAGAAAGAAATGAACGAGTTTTGCTGAAACCCGATGGCTGCTACTTATAGTGCCTCATCTCAACTTTTACGCGGCCCGCGTAAATGTTAACACAGGGCTATGCGGCCCGCGTCAAACCCTGGTCAACGCGTAGGTGATCCGGATCAGCAACTAGACCTGCCACGATGATGACACGTGTCATCACCGGGCTGCGCCGCACCTCTGATCTCTAGCGGCCCGCGTAAGACCTTTAAGAGGTTTACGCGACTCGCGACAAACCCAAAAACATTATTTTTAATTAAATTTAATAATATTTAAGGTATTCGGGGCCCGTTTTCACGTATGGGGTGTATTTTGGGACATATTGGGATATTTTAAAATATATTAGGGTGTCGGAAAATATTCGAGGGCGTCGGTTTCTTTAGGGTTGTTATAACTGTGTATTATATCAAAAGCGGAACGAGTATGAATAACAGAATCATAAAATGGCAATTTAACACTTTTACCAAAAACGCAAGATTGACAAAGAGGTTTATTAAGTTTCCCAAAATCAACAAAAGGTGAAAGTTTCCCAAAATCAACAAAAGATGACAGCGATCTTGAGAAACAGCAACAAAAGCAGATGGTTGGCTAGGTTGAAGTGGAAGTGGTTCAGTCAGTGGATAAAGATCGCCCGTGCTATTGCATCGTAGGATAGGAGCCCGTGTTTTGAGATCCTTCACAAGAAAACCAAATGGGTCAAATTCAACAGAAACAAGGTTATCGGTGGTAAGGCGAAGCACATAGATTAGATTTTTGATTAGGTTCGGGGCAAACAGGACATTATTAAGTTTAAGTGGTGGATAGGGAGGGGGTAGGACCTGGTTGCCTTGTGCCAAAACAGGGATAGTCATGCCATTACCAGCAATTATATTTTTATTAGTGCAAGTATTAAAAGTAGACGGGGAGTATATACCTTGCTCATTGGCAGAGTGAGATGTGGCTCCTGTATCCATCACCCCCGGGTCCGTTTGATTAAGTGCCAATGAATAAAGCGCCTGCTCGGTGTCGGTCGGTGAGTAGCTTGTATGATGAGCCTGATCAGGGAGCGGGCCCAATATCCCTGGAGATGAAGAAGCATTCGGCATTGAAGGGTAGGGACAAGAAGGCTGGGCCGAACTGTTTTGGTTGAAGAGGCTGGCCCACTGAGAGGTGGTCCAATTGCTCGGGAAGACGATGTACGGGTGATTCGGGGTCGGCTGGGCACTGTAGCAACCGCTGCTGCTGTTGTTGCGGCCTGAATATGAGCGGCCTCGGCCGCGACCGCGACCACGACGTCTACGGCCACGGTCCGAGGAGGGGAAGAATGAGGGTTGGGGCGGTTGCGAGTTGGCGGAGGATGGAGAGAAGGTGGTGGCAGCAAGTGCAGTGTCGGCCTATTGAGCACCTCAGCTAACCTGTCACTTTTTCTTCAGTTCTTCCATGTTGAGATGAGACTGAACTTCATTGAAATATGGAAGGGGATCACGGTTCTACAGGACAATAGAGATACTGTCGTATTGTTCAGTTAAGCCAGTAAGAATTTTAATGACCAACATCCTGTCGTCAACCGGGGAGCCAACACTTTGCAGTTGATGAGCTAGATGCTTGGCGTGTTGACAGTAATCAGCCATGGAGGAGAAATTCTCGAGACACAAGTTGGCGAACTCTTGACCAAGAAAAATAGCCCGCGTGTTTTTATTATTGTTAAACTCACTTTCAACGGCAAACCATGCATCGTGAACGGTCTGACCCGGTTGGAGAATAGTGTGCAGAAGTGGCGTGGAGATGGTGGCATAAATCCACTGGAGCACGACGACATCCAGTTGTTTCCATAAAGCCTCAGCTGTGGCAGCGATAGTTTTGTCTTTATCAGAGTCCGAGGTAGAAGAAGCAGAGGCGGCGGCCGGCTTGGCTGCGAGGTGATCGAGCACCTCATAAATCTGATAGTGAACTTTGAAGAGGGTCTTCCAGGTGGTGTACTAGGTTGAATCTTTTTCCAAGACGACAGGAACATGTGTCTTGATGTTAGAGACAGTGAGAGCATAATGTAGTTTAGGTTCCATGAGGGACGAGGAGAAAGAAGGAAAGATGAGCGGAGGGCAAGAAGCCGGCGGCCGGAAGGAGAGCAGCGGCGGCGGTAGGGTTTTGGAGAGGAGGATCGGTTAGGTTAGGTATGATACCATGAAAGAATATGATTCAACTTCATAATTCTCATTAATCACAAAGGGTATAAATAATCCAAGGGTAATCTAACTAAATCTCCTACAGTAATGGAGATAATATTTTACAAATATACAATATGCTATTACAATCAATCTTTTATTTTTTAGCATACGATGTAGGACATGTGTCACAGTTTTATTAACTCCATTCATACTATTCTAATAAAAGTAATCATTTTTTACATTTGGGATATTGTAGTACTCTTACCGTGAACAAATCCAAACAAAAATTACATGAAATAGGCGGGCCCTGAGAATTCGTGCACCTGTTCGAGCTCGAAAAAACGTGCCCTTACGTCTTAACGAAATTGGGTATTGGACTCACTAAAGGTATAAACCTAATGCCAATGAGCTAATAACTAATCTAAACCATAAGAATAGTTTTGTAAGTGAGCATATGTTGGTGTTTGTTCAAACTTTCTTCAGACTGTTGTTCTTTAAGATCTGTTGACCCATAGCAGACCTTTGCTTCTTCAAACTTTCTTCAGACTATGTCTTCATCAGCAGAGGATCACTTCAAAACAGATGTTCTCTTTGGGTAGAGTTTACCTCTGACAAACATTTAGAGGAGCAAATGTTTTGTATTTGTAATTGAGAGGAAATTCTTCAAAAAGCTGTTGACTTACCAAATAATAAAAAAGTAATAATATTTCAAACCTCTGGCATAAAAAATAATAAAAAAATATCTTCATTTAAAGACCAACAATACTCTACATAGTAAACACATGCTTCTACAACTTCAGCAAACACAGATGTTGGGAACCTCTGTTAGGCAACAACAGATATTGGCAACAGTAGCGCAAGTCAAACAGCCGTTAGATTAGCAGAGGATCACTTCAAACATATATTCTCTCGTGGGCAGACTTTACCTTTGACAGACATTTAAAGTAACAGATGTTGATTTTTTTTTTGTAATTGAGAGGAGGAAATTCTTCAAAAAATTGTTGACTTACCAAATAATAAAAAAATAATAAAATTTCAAACCACTTCAGCGGACACGGATGTTGGGAACCTCTGTTTGGCAACAACAGATGTTGGCAACAGTGGCAAGCCAACAGTCGTTAGTTTAAACAGAACTTATGAGAAGAGACAACACCCTTCAGTAGTGGATGACTTTTTAGCCAAACAGAGGTTTAAAAAACAGATAGATATCAACAGACTTTTTAGCTATTTTTTTAAGAATGGACTTTTAGGATTAAAATTTAATTAGAAGATTAAAAGATCAACAATTACATTGAGTACTGAACAACGAAACTTTAAAATCTAACAACAACACCAAGAAATTTTAGAATCTAACAGCAAAAATTAAGAAATTTTAGCTTCAACTCCATCGAGTACTGAACCTCTCGATGTATATCTTTGAGCATCGCCATGAACTCCACGGAAGTTGAAGTCATTACCATCAGGTTTTTGTAAACCTGGTCTCTCGTGAACAGACCAAGATGCAGTCCATCAAAACACCTATTCAGCTCTTGAAGAGTAGCCCTATCCGCATATACTTAATGCTCAACTTACTTGATAAAGAGCTGCTTTAGAGTCTGCAGAAGTGTATGCATCTTATATGTATACATTTTATACATCAAAATTCCAAACGATGTAGTCCATCAAAACACCTCTTCAGCTCTTGAAGAGTAGCTCTATCCTCATATATTTAATCCTCAACTTGCTTGATAAAAAGCTGCTTTAAATCATCGGAGTCTGCAGAAGTGTATGCATCTTATATGTATACATTCTATACATCAAAATTTCAAACTTTATGCATCTTTTAAGACAAAAAAGGCAGGAAAAAACAAACTGAATCTACTTATATATCTTATTAAATAAAATCTTAACTTACAGCAGAAGCAAATACTTTCTTGCGTTTAGTAGGAACCACTGTAGATTCTATATCATCATCATCTGCCCAAATCATTCATAATCATCATTTAGTCATAACCCAGATTAATTTCACTATACATTTAATAATCTTTTTTATATTTAATTTAATACTATCAATATCCATATTAACATATTTTAAAACCATTATGGCTCCACAAATGCTTCTACCACTGATCGCTCGAAGAAAACAGAGCTGAAATATATCAACAATTTAAAATAAAAATTATCAACATTATCAACAGTTAAAAAAACCCACAAACCTAAAATAACCCACAGATGATTGTATGAATTTCAAACAACTGTGATTAGACTGAAATATAAAGCGAGAATTAGATTAATTCAAAATTACAAAAAAAAAACATACTTTCAATGATGTTGGAATACTGATGCTGGAACAATTATGTGAAGCATAAAGATTTGTAATCGGAGAGTTTCTTGCAGCAGAGCTAGAGAGTTTCTTGCATTTGGTAGGAACAACTGTAGAACAATCATCATAATCATCTGCTAAAATCATTCACAATCATCATTTAGTCATAACTCAGATAAAAAACAATTACGAAAAATCAAAAACAAAAACAAAAACAAAAACAAACATAATTATATATGACATTACCATCATCAAGGCAAACGACATATCCCAAAAATTTGTTCTAAAAGTGGGTTAGACAGAGCTTCGGTTTTCTCTTTTCCTTTATGAATAAATGTCGAGTATTGAGAAGAAGGGATTTGTGGGAGAGATACATTGGAGGCGTGGTTTGAAAATACAAAAGCAGAGAACACGATAGTGTAAATATGAAGAGGGGAATGAGAAAAAAAACCTTTATATAAGAAGATGATTGACAAAAGTGAGTGAGTGACATGCATTAATTTCAAATTACGTATCCCCATGGACTTTGAATTTGAAATTACCGGCAATTTCAAAACATCTACAGATATATACGCATCCAAAGGACCTTCAACCTCTGCTGGCTTTAAAGGATAGAAATGGGCAGAGGTTTTGGATGGCAGAGGTTTATATAGATTTTAAATGATTTTATATATTAAGACTTATGATGCAGTAATGACTAGGGGTGCAAACGAGCCGAGCCGAGCCCGAGCTCGACCAGGCTCGAGCTCGGGCTCGGGCTCGAGCTCGATTAACTTATGAGAGCTCAGGTTCGAGCTCGACTCGATTCGAGCTTTGCTTTCAAAGCTCGAGCTCGACTCATTTGTATTTTCTCAAAGCTCGAGCTCGACTCGTTTGTATTAATTAGTATATTATTTAAAAATAATATAAATAATAGAATTTTTAGGCTCGTGAGCTCGATAAGTGTAGCTCGGGCTCGTTTGCTAAATAAGATTATTTTTAGGTTCGAGGTCGGCTTGTAAACAAGTTTAAATAAGCTCGGCTCGACTCGGCTCATTTACACTAAGGCTCGATAAGGCTCGGCGAGCCTAACGAGCTTCACATGTGAGGCTCGAGCTCAGGCTCGATAAACAAACGAGCTTTGTTTTAGGCTCAAGCTCGGCTCGGGCTCGATAACGCTCGGCTCGTTTCGAGCTTTTTCTCGAGCTGATCTCGAGTAGCTCGTGAGCCACTCGGCTCATTTGCACCCCTAGTAATGACATAAGAAAAACATTGTTGGACAGCCTCTCTAGCTGCCACATCAGCTTTTCCTATGTCATTCAGATTTCTCCTTTTATAGAAAGTATAGATTATAACAAATTTTGAGTATATGTTTTTTTTCTCTTATAACATTTAAAATACAATGCTTTGTAAAGTTTAGAGTATGCCGTGACGACACCTATTTTTATCTCTCTCGATATAACCTTTTTTCAAAACTAAGTTGTGAGTACTAATGTACAAGTAATTAAAGCACAAAATGCACAAGTTATAAAAATACTTCACATTTAGTTTTTTTAATATAAAATTAACGCCATTTACTATTTTCAATATTCTAATAATATAATGTAATGTTTTATATAGTTACGAGTGCATTATTTCGACGTACTTGTTTTTATCTTTCTTTCCATAAAAGTTAGTTCGAAATTGATAAAGTTAAATGTAATTGATATTTTTTGTTTATTACCATGATGAATTGAACAAATATCGTCCGAACAACTTCGGTAGTGGTACTAGTATTCGTTTTTATGGTTGACATTATAAATTTCTCTGAAAACGTCGTTGTATTCTCAATGGAGTATCTGTCACACCCCAACCAATGGCGGAATCATCAGAGTGAGACTAGTTCGAGATTGTAAGAGACTTCATAACACTATTTGTGACAATATTTAATTCAACCATTTTCATTCATAACCAAATTGTCAAATATTACAAGGAAAATTCAAATAACGACATTGTTCATAACATAAACATAACAAAATTTGATACAACACTTTAAACCTAAACGTCTAAGTGAGTATCTAGGCATCATTGCTAATCCGTTTCATAGCATCATCAATCCTCAACCTGTAACATGTTTAAAATACAATTCAATGCAAAAGAAAAGGCGTGTATACAAGTTTAAGAATAAGTATAAGTTTAAAAGTTAAAAACGAATCCACATGGCAACTTAGTTTATACAAGAGCATCATACAAGGCATGCAATATTTCTAGTCAACCCTCTGTTTATGCAAAAATGATATAATTCAACATGACCTCTCGTTCACGGGTGGTGCATTACTCCTATAGCGCTATACATGTCAAATGGAGGCTCATACAAGCTAATGACTAAAGTATCACATAAGAATCACCCAAGTATAAGCATCAAAGTATAACAACATAGCATTCATGTATAAGGATTGTTTTCGTGCAAGTATAAAGATTAAAGTTTAAGTGTGATTTAATAAGTTAACATGTTACACCCAAAAGTGGTAAACGTAAAAAGGGGGTTGGTGAGTATACTCACGGTTTTGCAAGTCTTCTACTTGTGAATCCGCGAGTGAGTTGTTGTTGATTAGGAGGTTGGAACATCAAGTCCTTCTACGCGAAGAAACAAAGTGTATGAGTTTCGGAGATTAACAGTAGATTAAGGATTTAGGAATTTAAAACACAAGAATATATGTATACGAAAGTAATCATCTTTTAACACAAAGTACTTGTTTGACACTATGGAACCTCAAGGGTTAATGTTTTCATGAGTAGTATACTCATTAGAATCATACAAGTCTTATGTCTTAGATGATGTTATTCTAACACTTTGACGAATGAACACAAGTTAACCATCAAGGGTTCGAATGTTGAATAGTATACAAATATAAGTATTATATGTATTATTGTCACGGCCCCCGGCTCGGTTTTACCCGTTCCAGGAGCCGCGGGACAGAAATCCGTGGTAATTATTATGTTGGCAGCGGAAGATTTAACAGGATCGTTTAAAACTTGAAAATGCCCGATTATTTTATTTCATGATTAGGGATAAACCCATAATTTACAATAAAGGTGATTTCACTGGGAAATCCCTACTTTTACAAAAACATGTTTCTTTATTTTATTGAGCCACTTCCTCAAGCTTGTAGTGCTACACGACACTTTTCCTAGATCACAACAGATCACCTGAAACATGTTTTAAAAAGGTTTTATCAGCAGGGAAATACTGGCGAGTCACTCAAGTTGCACAAAACGACACATTGTTATAATATACAGTATTAAGGGTGATTACATTGTTTATATCAACCAATTACCCCAAATCGGTATTTGTCACTCGACTGTATCTGTGACTATGGTCAGATCACCCATTGGCTAACTCGTTGTCCAATTGTGACGGGAAACAAGTAATGTTTACAAAACCCAACATACCGGCAGTAATTGAAGATTACAAAGACTTAATCCCTGTAATTATAACTTTGAAATAAATAGAATTTTGGAAAGCAATTTGATAAAAAGAGAATGACTCATATTGGAGATTTAAACGGGCAGAGTTTAGCCTACTGATTTTAGCCTGGTTAACCTAAAACAAATAACAATGCACACGAAAACTAGGTCAGTAACTTTAATCCAACTTTTACGACAACTCACGAGATCAAAACCTTCACAACGAATGACAAAGTGTGATACTTAAACATCCATCGAATTCACGATGAATGACAAAGTATAACCCGAGTTTGAGCATCACTTAAACATCCATCGGATTGGTTTCAATCGATCGGACATTGAATCGTAGCAGTGATCGAGTTATTACCCTGTTATCGCGGCAACGTTTCTTGCTGTGTGTGTGTTTTGAACTGTTTAGATGATATCTTGGTGTACGAAATGAATTTTTACGTCGAACCAACGCCAGAATTCAAGTGCCAAACTCCACTATATATACTGGAAAAAGGGCGCTGTCGCGTGGCGCGAGGGGTACCCCCTAGCATAGGGTAGCCCCGTGTATTCCTAGCCTAGCTGAGTCAATCGTTCGATGAATTTCGCTTTTGACAAGAAACTGTGTAGATAATAACGATTAGGGAATACCCCCCCCCCCCTGAGTTTTAGGGGCCCTGATCCTGATTCCGATTGTTCTGAAAATTTTAGGGGCCATGTAATATTACTTGGGGGTCTCAATTAGGGTTTCCTATTGGGCATAATAAGAAATAATAATTATGGTGAGAGTTGTTACATCCTTCCCACCTTAATTAAAATCTCGTCCTCGAGATTTACTGGAATAAGTGAGGATATTTCCGCTTCAATTCCGATTCCAGCTCCCAAGTGTATTAAGGTCCTCTCTTTGAATCCCATTTGACTTTGACCAGTACTAGTCGTTTATGTTTGAGAAACTTGACCTTTCTATCTTTTATCTGCAGTGGCTTCTCAACAAATTTTAACTTTTCATTTGCCTCTACATCTTGAAGAGGTACCACCAGGGATTCGTCAGATAGACGTTTCTTGAGATTGGATACATGAAACACATCATGTACCCCGGCTAGTTCTTCTGGTAGTTTTAAGCGATAGGCAACTGGTCCTACTCGCTGGATTATTGGGAATGGTCCTACGTACCTTGGACTTAGCTTTCTTTTCTTTCCAAACCGAACTACTCCTTTCCAAGGAGAAACCTTCAAAAGTACCTTGTCTCCAACTTGAAATTCTAGCGACTTGCGTCTATTTTCTGCATAACTCTTCTGACGATCACGAGCCGTTTTCAGTCTTTCCTTGATTTGAGTGATCTTGTCGGTGGTTTCTTGTACGATTTCGGGACCTGATAATTGGCTTTCTCCTAATTCTGCCCAGCAGACTGGAGTTCTACACTTTCGTCCATACAGTGCTTCGAATGGGGCAGCTTCAATGCTTGCATGATAACTATTATTATAGGAGAATTCGATTAAGGGTAGGTGGTCATCCCAGTTTCCACCAAAATCTATCACACATGCCCTGAGCATGTCTTCCAGGGTTTGGATCGTCCTTTCACTTTGTCCATCTGTTTGAGGATGGTAAGCAGTACTTAACTTTAATCGCGTCCCCATGGCTTCCTGGAAACTAGTCCAGAAATGTGAAGTGAAACGACTATCTCTATCCGATACAATGGAGAGTAGAACTCCATGTAGGGATACTACTTCGTCTACGTATAATTTGGCTAACCTTTCCATGCTAAAGGTTTCCTTCATGGGTAGAAAATGAGCGGATTTGGTTAATCGATCCACAATTACCCAAATCGCATCATTACCTTTTCTGGTTTTGGGTAACTTAGTAACAAAATCCATGGTTATTAGTTCCCATTTCCAAACAGGCATTTCTAATTGTTGGAGTAACCCTGAAGGTTTCTGGTGTTCTGCCTTAACTTGTGAACAAGTTAGACACTTAGATACATATCTAGCTATATCATTTTTCATTCCTATCCACCAGAAATTATTTCTTAAATCTTGGTACATCTTATTATTTCCCGGGTGCATGGTATATCTAGATTTATGGGCTTCCTCTAGAATCTTATTTCTTAATTCTCCTTGCTTAGGTACCCAATTTCCTCTTTTATGGAATCTCCAAATTCCATCAGCTCCTTGCTCTAATTCTTTTATTCTTCTTTTCATTCCTTCAGCATCATCCTTGATTATTGTTTCTTGAATGTTTTTAATTGTTCCATTAAGTCTAATTGTAAACTTAATCTAAGAGCACGAACTCGCTTTTGCTTTTCGTGATACTTACGACTTAAGGCATCTGCAACTACGTTTGCTTTTCCTTCATGATATTGAATATCACAGTCGTAGTCACTTAGGATTTCCATCCATCTCCTTTGCCTCATATTCAATTCTTTTTGCCCAAATATGTACTTTAAGCTTTTATGATCTGTATAGACAGTAAACTTACTTCCATACAGATAGTGTCTCCAAATCTTAAGGGCAAAAATTATCGACCCTAACTCTAAGTCATGCGTCGTATAGTTTTCCTCGTGCTTTTTCAATTGCCTTGAAGCATACGTAATTACCTTTTTGCGTTGCATTAGCACACATCCTAATCCTAGCTTAGAAGCATCACAATATACTTCAAAATCTTCTGTCCCTTATGGTAAGGCACGAATTGGGGTGTTTGTTAACCTTTGTTTTAAAATCCTAAAAGTTTCTTCTTGCTTAGGTCCCCATTCAAACTTAACTGTTTTACAGGTTAGCTTAGTTAATGGCACAACTATCTTAGAAAAATTCTTAATAAAGCGCCTATAGTATCCAGCTAAGCCTAGAAAACTTCTAACTTCTGTAGCTAATTGCGGGACCTTCCAATTGGTGATTGCTTCTATTTTAACATGATCTACGTGAATACCCTCGTGATTCACCATATGACCTAAAAATTGCACCTCATGTAGCCAAAATTCACACTTTGAGAATTTGGCGTAAAGCTTCTCTTTTCTTAACAAAGTGAAGAGTGCATGCAGGTGCTGGAAATGTTCGTCCTGACTTTTAGAATAAATAAGTATATCGTCGATAAAGACAATTACAAATTTATCCAAATACGGTTTACAGATTCTATTCATCATGTCCATAAATGCTGCCGGAGCATTTGTTAACCCAAAGGGCATGACTGTAAACTCGTAGTGACCATACCTAGTTCTGAAAGCAGTTTTAGGTATGTCTTCTTCTTGTACCTTTAACTGGTGATATCCAGAGCGTAAATCTATCTTAGAAAAATATCTAGCTCCCTGAAGTTGATCGAAAAGATCATCAATCCTAGGTAATGGGTATCGATTCTTAATTGTAACCTTATTCAGTTCCCAATAATCGATACACATTCGCATCGAACCGTCTTTCTTTTTCACAAACAACACTGGTGCTCCCCAAGGGGATGAACTAGGTTGTATGAATCCTTTACTGAGCAATTCATCTAATTGCTTTTTCAGTTCTAACATTTCAGTGGGTGCTAATCGGTAGGGTGCTTTTGCTACGGGTGTAGTTCCAGGAATTAGATGAATTCTAAATTCTACTTCCCTATCGGGTGGTAATCCTGGTAGTTCTTCTGGGAATACGTCCGAGTATTCTGATACTACAGGAATATCCTTAAGTTCCTTACCCTTAGTGCTAATGATTACCGAAATCATATACACTATTCCTTGCTTTCGTTCATAACTAGCAACTTTCATTACTGAAATGAACTTCATTGGTTTACGCGGCTTATCCCCTGGAATCACAATTACTTCTCCTGTGGGTGCACGTATTTCTATGGAATTTTTATCACAAAGGATTCGAGCATGGTTGGCTACTAACCAATCCATTCCTAATACGACATCGAATCCAGCTAAATTCATGGGCAATAGGTTTGTAGAAAATTTATGACTTGAAAGTTCTATATTTTCTTTTTGCAAAACCGTATCTATGTTAACAGAATTCCCGTCTGCCGTCTCTACTGTAAAAACTTGCCTAAGTTTCGTTAAAGGTAGCTTAAGAGCTTGGCAGAATGAAGT
Source organism: Helianthus tuberosus (assembly GCA_030545235.1). Lineage (NCBI taxonomy): Eukaryota > Viridiplantae > Streptophyta > Magnoliopsida > Asterales > Asteraceae > Helianthus > Helianthus tuberosus. Next base: position 6,241,350 of record CM060378.1, read on the forward strand.
ATTGATAAAAATTTGGTTTGCACCAGAGTCGAATAATACTTTTGCATAAACGTTGTGAACTAAGAACGTACCAGCTATTACGTCAGGAATCAGTTCAGCTTCCTGCGTAGTTAATTGGAAGGCTCTTGCGTTCTTCTTGTTAGTTCCTTCAGCAGGTTTGGCCTTGTTATCTGCTGGTTTGACCAATTTAGGGCACTCTGGTCTAAAATGCCCAGCTTCTCCACAATTGAAGCAGATCTTTGTTTTCTTTCTGCAATCTTCTTCACGATGTCCTATAGATTTGCAGAAGTTGCAGGGTTCATTACATTTTCCAAAATGTTTCTTTTTACAGTTCTTGCAGAACGGCGGAGTGGAAGATTGCCCAGTTCCTCTTTTCTTGAAATTGCTATTATTACCCACACGAAATCCTTGGGTAATTTTCTGAGCCAATTCCTTCTTCCTGTTTTCTTCTCGCGTACGCACCAGTCCGTCAGTCAGAGTGTTGGCTAATTCCACAGCTTCGTCGATCGTGCGGGGTCTCGCAACTTTGACAATATCACGGATCTCGCTAATCAAACCCCAGAGTAGGCACAATTCGAGCATATTCGAAAAACTTCGAAGTATACCCTCGACAGTCAACATCCACCATCCGGTGGCTCAGAAATTTATTCGCCATCTGCTCTTTTTCATATTCTGGGCAGAATTTCCTTTCTACCAGACACTTAAATTCTTCCCAACTTATTGCATAAGCCATGTCACTTCCCTTAGCTTGCAACACTGTGTTCCACCATTCTAATGCTTCTTCCTTGAAAAGGTGACAAGCATACATGACTTTATCCTCCTCGACACATTTACTTATTTTAATTACTGCCTCGGTTTTCTCCAACCAATGCAGTACAGCAGTCGCCCCTTCATTGCCTGCAAATTCAATAGGGTTACAGGCAAGAAATTCCTTTTAAGTGCAACCAGGCGTTGCAGCTTTCATTCTTTTGAGAATTGGGGCTTGCAGTACATCATTATCATTATTATTAATGTTGCCGCCCCCATTTACGCTATTACTGAAGTTGTCTTCCTGAGTACGTTTGCTAGGAATAATCGGTTGAGGTTCAACTGGATTTCGGGCAGCAGCAATGATTGCTGGAATAGCATTGGCTATTCCCCGAGCAACGATATTCTCAATATCTTGTCTATTCAGAAATTGATCTTCATGGTTTTGCGCGGATTGGTTACCCTCGTTAACTGGTTCATTACCAGCGTTTTCCATCTGGTAATTAATATGTATAAGTTATTAGCATAAAATAAATAACGACTAAATGCAAAACAGTTGCACAAAATCACATCACACGTATAGCCAAAATTGTCGAATTTTCGACTTCCATATTTTATATATTACTATGCGTCCGTACACACCCGTTATCTTACAAAAGTTTTATTTTTAGTTATTTCACATGATTATATTTTTATTATTATTTTATGATTAAACATATACTCCCACAACCACACAACTCTAGTCAGCTGGCATCTCAGAAACGACGTTCTCTCTCGTCGTACTTCCAGGATATCCTCTCTCTACTTCCCGTATCCTATTTTCTACGTCCACCAGCTCCTCGCCATAGTGGCGGAGTTCAGCCAAGTTTTCGGAGCTAATAGGTGGGTGTAGTGGAGGATCGGGGTCAAACTGGGGGAAAAAGGTATTAGGGTTATTTAAGAGGTTATGAAATTGCCAGTCGGTTGTCCACCACTCTTCTAGCTCTGCTGGTAGCAGTGATCGAGTTATTACCCTCTTATCGCGACAGCGTTTCGTGCTGTGTGTGTGTTTTGAACTGTTTAGACGATATCTTGGTGTGCGAAATGATTTTTTACGTCGAACCAACGCCAGAATTCAAGTGCCAAACTCCACTATATATACTGGAAAAAGGGCGCTGTCGCGTGGCGCGACTGGCCGTCGCGTGGCGCGAGGGGTACCCCCCTAGCATAGGGTAGCCCCGTGTATTCCTAGCCTAGCTGAGTCAGTCGTTCGACGAATTTCGCTTTTGACAAGAAACTGTGTAGATAATAACGATTAGGGAATACCCCCCTGAGTTTTAGGGGCCCTGATCCTGATTCCGATTGTTCTGAAAAATTTTAGGGGCCATGTAATATTACTTGGGGGTCTCAATTAGGATTTCCTATTGGGCATAATAAGAAATAATAATTATGGTGAGAGTTGTTGCAATTATTATGTCCAATGGTCAAGCATGAGGTAGAAGATTAAATATTCATTAAGGTACCTCTAAGTTTCATGGAAGTCATGTAGGAGGTAGGAAGAGAAGTCTTCCATTTAGGTACCTCTAAGTGTTCACCTATAACAACCTTCCAAAATATTTTTCTAACGCCCTAATATATTTAAAATACCCCAATATGTCCTAAAATATACCCGTATGTGAAAATCGATCCCAAATACCTTTATTTTTGTAAAAATTAATTAAAAACAAAATTTTATGGGCGCTCGCGGGCCGCATAGCCGTTGGCTACTGCTTATGCGGGCCACGACAACTACGAGATCAGGCGACACCCGGTGCTGCCACGTGTCATCATCATGGCGGAGCTAGTGTGATGACTGGGCTAGGCTAGGGCCTACCCAGTTTACTACACGGTCCGCGTAGCCCTTGGTCTCATCTTACGTGGGCCGCGAGGAAACCAAAATCAGGCACTATAAATAGCAGGCATCGGGCCTTCAGTCAATTCGTTCATCTCTCGACTTTCTCTCTCGAAATTCTTAATATTAGGCATGATCTCGGGTATAATATCCCCCTAAATAACGAAGTTCTGCTCCGTTGTAAGTATTATAACCCCGGTTACGTATTAGATACACTGCCCGATTGATCCAGGGTTCCGCAACGGCTGTCGTGGTTCTGCCCGACGTAGTCGATGGAATGCCGTCTCGGGGAGGGCATCGTTAATATAAATAATGGGTTATTATACTAACACGTGTGCATTTGTGTAAATTATAGATAATCTTTAAGAAACCCTTAAAGGAAACCTAAGACAGCAATGTGAGTAATCTCCTTTTTGTAAACTGTTTTACAAAACCTTAAATATTTTACAATGTGATTAAGCAGTGATTGAGTCTTTGTAATTCTTCAATTACTGCCGGTATGTTGGGGTTTTGTATACAAAATGTGAGACACGTTACCATTGGACAAAGAGTTAGCCAATGGGTAATATGACCCACCAGCCAGGATTGACAGTACTGAATGAGTAATTGTGTAGATGTAAACATTGTAATCGCTCTCAATACTGTGTTAATTGATAAAACTCTTCTTGATGAAACTGAGATTCACTCACTAGTATTTCCCACTGACAAAATGTTTTTAAACGTGTTTCAGGTAACAAAATGTGAAAGCCAACATAGAAGCCAGCTGGACAGCACTGAAGGCTTGGAAAAGGTGGCTATAAAAGTTACCTAAATAAAAAGAAGATGTTTTATTCAATAAAATGGAGATTTTCTCTATAAATAAGTTGTAATAAAAACTTGGATTTTATCCCAATATGTTTAATATTATAAAAGTGTGGTATTTACTCTGATAAAATATTTTCTAACTACGATCCTGATGAATTTTCCGCTGCCAAATAATGATAATCACCGATACCACCAATACTGAGTTCGCGGCCGCCCGTTCCCGGGACAGATAGGGGGCGGGGGTTGCGACAGAAGGTGGTATCAGAGCTAAGCCACTGATTGAACCATAGAAGTGTTCTGCTAACACCAAGTATTATTTAAAGTGTTAGAAATAAATTATGGAAATACGTGCATATCTGTTGTGTTATTTGACTATTTGTTAGTTTACAATATGAGTGATCAAGGACCATCCGGCACCTATCGTCAGTTGTCCAGCTCACCTAGAAGCGAAGGTACCTCTTCACAGCCTGCCCTCTCAGGGTATTCTGCTGATGATGAAGAAGGGATATTCGTGTTTAAGGCTCAGTCTGAAGAGCCATTCCCTCAGAAAAAGAGAGGATGGTTCAGTAAGGGAGCACATGAGCGTAGGAAGAGAATGAAAAAGTTACAAGAACAACTAGTGCTAGCAGCAGCTAAAAGAGAAACTGATGCCCACACCCAAGACATGCTCAATAGGGGTATAGCAAACATCCATATCTTAGCAACCACAACAGCTGACCCTAACCTGGAACAAATGATAACACCCCAACCATTAGAACCAATGGAGATAGAAAACAACCCAGAAAATCAAGTTGAAATGCATGATTTTAATCCATAGGAGATACCTAGGGTACCAGCACCCAATCCCTTAGACCCAGACTACGATCCGTGGTTTGATGATTGTAGGGATTATGTGCAACGCTACCACCTAACAGACCTACCCATGCCAAACCTAGCAGCTTACCCAGGTCTGGACCCTCTAGATCCCTACTACGATAATGATGAATACATTAGGGAGATCTTAGAGAATCCGTATCCTCAGGAATAACCCATGCCACAGTACCCAGATCAAGTACCAGCACCTGCACCCCCAATGAGTGTAGAAAATGTGCAAGAGCTCCGAACTTTCGGAGAATAGATTTTAGAAAGTAGTGAGAGAATGAGGCAGGTAGGAGAACGACTCATCTGGAAGTATGACGAGCGTCATATGGATTTTTGGATGAATCCATATCAGTGAAGGAGATGGTGGAGGTAGTAATAATAATAACAATATAATATATATATATATATATATATATATATATATATATATATATAATATGTGTGTATTAAAAAAAATCATAACTATAGATGCCTACTAATAATGTGACTTTTATTTAAGTCGTATTGTAATTTTTAATTTCAGTGCTGGTTTGTAGTAGATACATATTATATATAAGAAAAGAGTAAGTCTCAATGATCGACGTTTTTGATCAATATGCGTGTCGTATGATTAGCTATATTAAATACTATTTTGTGATATTAATACGTGGTAAATGTTTAAAATTCAGATGGCCGACCAAGTGAATCAAGAGAACCCGGATAATAACCCGGAAAACCAGAATGACAATAATCTGAATAACGATAACCCGAACTACAATAACAATGGAAATCAAGTGGATAACAGTGCCATCCAACACATAGTGGCACAATGAATTATAGATGCAATGCCATTTATTATTCAAACTGTTAAGGAAGCGGATAATAAAAGTAAGCATAGCAGTAAGCGACCAACTGAACCTGAACACAACATAAACAATGGACTCGTACTTCAAGTGCCCATTCCCAAAAGAAGAAGAACCATATCCTATGGTTGTTCTTATAAAGAATTCTGGTCTTGTAAACCAATGGAATTCTCAGGAAATGAAGGGGCCGTTGCTGTTCTACACTGGATAGAGAAGACTAAGGCAGTCTTAAAAATAAGCAAGTGCGCGGAAGAGGATAAGATAATGTTTGCTTCTAATCTGTTTAAGAATTCAGCCTTAGAATGGTGGAACACTATCCTCCAGTCTAGGGGAAGTGACAAGGTTTAAAATATGGAATGGGAAGAATTTAAAAACATGGTAGAAAGGAAATTCTGCCCTCCCAATGAAAAAGAGCAGATAGCAAATAAATTCCTAAACCTTAGGATGGCTGGAGTGGATAGTAAGGGGTACACTACGTTATTCTTCGAATATGCTAGAATAGTGCCAACCCTTGCATCACCTGAACCCGTATTAATCTCGTTACATTTGGGGATTAATTGGTGAGATAAGGCATGTAGTCAAAGCAGCTAGACCACAAACCATAGAAGAAGCTGTAGAACTAGCCAATACCTTGACTGACGAATTAGTCCATACACGAGAAGAGGATCAGAGAAAGAACCTAGCTCAAAGGCTTACCCAAGAATTTTGTTCTAGAAATTCCAATCGTGGGAAAAATGTAGGTTCTACCTCTGCACCCTATTGCAAGTATTGCAAAAGGAAGCATTCTGGAAGATGCTCCATATATTGTAACTTCTGCAAAATATCTGGACATAAGGAGGAAGACTGTAGGAAGAAACTTAACAACAGGATATGCTACAACTGTGGAGAACAAGGCCACATCAAGCCAAACTGTCCAAAATTAGCTCCAGCTACAAACAACAAGAACACCAAAAATGCTAGAGCATTTGTTCTAAGTGTAGATGAATCAAAGATGATTCCGGATGTGATAACCGGTACGTTTTTAGTTAATGATGTTTTTGCTAAAGTATTATTTGACTCTGGTACAAACCAAAGTTTTATTAATACTTCATTTTGCAAAATTCTCAATCAACCATTAACTAAACTCACACAAGAATGTCTAGTAGAGACAGCAAATGGGGAAACCATTAGAATTTCTGAAATCTTGCAGGGAGCAAGAATAGAATTTTTAAATCAAAAGTTTATTGCAAACCTTTACCCAATGAATCTGGCAGGATTCGATGTCGTTTTAGGAATGGATTGGTTAATAGCCAATAAAACCAGTATTTTATATGATCAAAAGTCAATCCAAGTAAATTCACCAAGGGGTGAAAAGATCACACGTCACACCCCGATATTTCCACGTATTACCGGTGGGCCCGGTGGGGAGTATCGTGACGTAGTTGATATCATCATAGACAATTTATCACAGTTTAATACACAGCGGAAGTCGAAAGATAAAAACATTACAAACCGAATGGAAGAAATATCAATTATTACAAAAACGGCTGCAAGGGATCCACAGGCGGATCAAAGTTAAAAGGATCATTGTTCAACAGATTTATAAACATCTAAGCTTGCAAGACTCTTTATTGATGCTAGGAGTAGCCAGCCTATTCCGTCTAGTACGTGCACTTAGCCTTTTTGGAAAATACGTCAGTTTACACTGGTAAATACAATTAACCGACTCATTTTGAAAATGTTTAAGAAAATTGATTTGAATGCACAAGGCACAAAATATCTTTTATAGCTTGGGATAATTATTTAAAAATAAATTTGTTAAAGAATTATATGTTTATTATACGTTCAGTAGCCCGGGCTGAAAACCGGGTTAAAGATTAATAGACACACCACATAATATATCCCACGGCGAGTTATTCTCGAACAAGCGGGTACATTATTTTACAGATGCACCGGCAGGTGTATGCCTACACCCCGTGCTTAAGTCGTGGCCATTTCAATGAATGAGCCGAGGATATCCAGGACATGGTCATTAACCCCCCAAAGGCTTAGAATAAACAAAACAGATTAAACGGGTTATCTCAATGATTTAACATTCATACGATTAAAAATTCAATACCCGACTAAGCGGTATTTTATATACCGTACCCCAAGCCCGTATAAGGGAAAATAAGTTAAAAGTATTTACTTGAGCAAATTACACAAGTTTATCCCAGCCGTACAATTCAGCAAGTGCAAGTATCTTTTACTGGTCACCTAAATCTGGAATGAAGGTTTTAATTAACCTATTAGATTCCTAACGGATCTTGCTTAAGTTTAAACTTAGACCGGTTAGTTTTAAAGAAAGGTACACGGTTCAAAACGCATGATTAAGCGAAGACCGGATTAGAATGTGGTTTAGACCCGACAAGTATGAAGACTTGTATAATATGGGTAAACTAAACACATTCTGGATTTTGAAGTGAAATTGATAAGGTTTGACCCGTTTCGGTTAATTTATGCAAACTAGTTACATAAACCGTACCGAACGCGATAAATGCATAACGGGTAACCAGATGAGTCATGAACAGGTTTCCTAAGTTAATATGTGTAACGACCCTCATTAAAAAGTCCTATTTGTTTTATTATTTTATCTAAAAGGAAACTCTAATTGTGACACCCAAGTAATTCTACACAAACCCTAAAATTATCAGAACAATCAGAATCAGGATCAGGGCCCCTAAAACTCAGGGGGGGGGGGGGCATTCCCTACTTGATGATTATCCTAAATAACTCGTTGTCAAAATTTAACTTATCGATTCCGTTGACTCAGCTAGGCTAGAAACACACGCGGCAAACCTATGAGCTTTACGTGTCCCTTACGGACCGTAAGGGAATATTGTTACGGTCCGTAAGAAATGTCAATTTTGTGTATGAATAGCAGGCATTGGCAATCGCATTCTGTTGTTCATTCGACGTTCAAATTCGATCTGTATATCGAGTTATAGTCGAAACTGTCACCAAATCACTAATTAGTAGAGTGGGGTGCTGCTACGATGCCGGGTATTAACTCAATCGCTGCTACGATTCAATGTCCGATCGATAGAAACTATCCAATGGATGTTTAAGTGCTGCTCAAACTTGGGTTATACTTTGTCATTAGTTGTGATTCCGACAGGATGTTGAGTGCCACCCGAACTCGGGAAATACTCTGTCCTTCGTTGTGAATCCAATGGATGTTTAAGTATTGCACTTTGTCATTCGTTGTGAGGATTTTAATCTCGTGAGTTATCGTAAATGCTGTATTAGTTAATTACCTAGTTCGTGTGCATTAGGTTACAAGGCTAAATCCATAGGCTAAGCTCTGCCTGTATAAATCTGCAATATATCAAGGATTATCTGTAGACTAAACTTTGGCTGTATGAATCTGCATGGTTATACAGTGAGTCATTCTCTTTTTATCAAATTTGTTTACAAAAGCATGTTTATTTTCAAAGATTATAATTACAGTGATTAAGTTTATGTAATCACCAAGTTACAGCCGGTATGTGGGGTTTTGTATACATTACTTGATAACCGTCACTATTGGACAACGAGTTAGCCAATGAGTGATATGACCATAGTCACAGACACCATCGGGCAAAGAGGCTACCGATGGATGTTCGAGTGACAAGTACTGTGGGTAGTTGGTTTGATATCTGAAACATTGTAATCTCTCTTAATACTATTAATTATAACAACCGAGCTGTTTTCATAAATAGAATGATTCACTCAGTATTTCCCGCTGACAAAACCTTTTTAAAACACTTTTCAGGTAATTACAGTAGATTGGAGTAAGAGATGGATACGGCACTGAAAGGCATCAAGAAGTGGCTTATTTATTAATTAAATCAAAATAAGAAATATTGTTTTATGTAATAAAATTTATCTTTATTAAAGCTACCATTATAAAACATGGGTTTATCCCATTTATTAAATAAAATCCGGTGTTTTCTAAACTCTGATATTTTTCCTAACTCACGGTCCTGATAAAATTTCCGCTGCAACGTTTTCAAAACAATCACCGGTACCGTTGGGCTGTTCGCGACTCCCGATTCCGTCCAGGGTGGGTCGGGGGCCGTGACAGAAGGTGGTATCAGAGCCAACTCAAAGAGCCACTGCTTTACGCCTTTAGGTGTTGTAATAATAATACCTAAATTTATATAAAAGAGTTAGGAGATTGCTGTTAACTCGTAGCATTTAGACTTGAACTTAAGAAAAGATGCCTTAGTATTAGCTTCACGATAAGCTAAGTATTTGTGTAAATAAATATGATAGATTTTGGTGTGCCATAAGTAATATATTTGATAAAGTAATATCACGGGACAACTAAGTCCAGAATCACTAGTTGAGAGAATGATCAACAGTGTTATGATTAGAATTACTAGTTGAAAGAATGATCAACAGTAATATGACCTGAGTCACTAGTTGAAAGAATGATCAAATTGACACTGTCACAGGAATCGTTTAGTGATCAATATAATAATAAGATATGTTATGGAAATACAAATTTCCTTAATTCTGAATAAAAGCCCTAATAAGATAGGCACTTTTTGAAAATATACTAATTATGGGAAATGGAAAATTTTCTCCGGCAAGACTGGGTATGATGTAGCAGACTCTCCAGTTTGTCCGGATATACTGAAATTACCTCTCCGGCGAGAACCGGGTAAGAAGGTATATAATATGTCAGCAAGTGACAAGATTTCCCTAAATAGTATCATGATCTGATATCTGACTGATTTTTGGAAATATGAAATTGTTAAAAACATTGACCTGATAGATGGTATGTTTATTTCAGCATGTGAAATATGTGATTATATGGATATGTATATCTATAAGGAATTCCAAAAGTCAATTAAGAATAAAGCACCTGTATCTGTGTCTAGATTTCTTATTCAGGAATCTCTTTTCCGATATCAAACATTATTTCGTTTAATCATCTGTCTCGTAGCTCGTGTGATAAAATAAACAAAGGAAACCCATTAAGTTGGGATACTATCGAAAGTGCAAAGAATTTCTAACACGTTACCATAAACTATTAACGCAAGTAAAAAGCATGTAAAGTTGTGATAAGGTACAAGAAAACACATGAAAATTTAAATTATAAATCCACAGAAGTTGAAGTATATTACACATAACTTTCGAGGCAATACCGTTTGAAAATATAAATTGGGCACGATGACACCAATGTTAAAATTCCGTCAGTAAGAAGAACTACTAATCAAAAAGAGGCACTTTGCCACATGATCCTACAAAATGAATATCTCTAAAGTACGCTAGAACAGGATTTCATAAACATCCGTGCACAGTCTAATCAGAGTCATAATTATTATCACTACAAAAAGGAGTCACATACTTTTGCAAATTCCCTATTTCATTTTTCGACATTCCCTGATAATGTCACTTAACAACAGTTATCACACGAAATTCCGGATAGAAGTTCCTATATTTCTTTCGTTGAAATTTTGAATTTTGCATATAATAAATTAACTTTCGTGTTTCTACTTCCCCTAATGATCATCATACCAGGAGGATTTATTTCATAGTAGCGAGTATTGATTCATTTCATTTCTTGGTAAATCCACACGTTACACATGCACCGTTTGTTGTACATGTGGTTCGTTTAATTTCTGAATTCCACTGGAGGGCTTCATTCTAATTTGTCGTTTTATCCAAACTCAAATATCCTTTAATTAGACTTGATTTTGGCACGGTGGACCGCATTATTGCTAAACAATGACTCTTAATATCGAGTCCATAAATTTTTGAAAAACTCAATTTTCTTTGGCATCCAGGGTTTCTGTTATAACCAGGTCCGAAATTTTTCTTATTTAAACTCGTTTTGTTTAAACCGAGTTCAATTGTTTGAACTTGCTCGCATTACATATTCAATTCAAAGTTCCATATGATGAATTAAAACCATCATATTCAAAATAATCCTAACAAGCATTTCAATTCTCTTGAACTATAACATGCTTGTGTGATCCTCGACTTCACTAAATCATTTCTATGATCACAATCACTTTGAGGTAACATTTTCACAAAATCTGAAGATTGCGCTAATCTCGGATTTAATCATTTAAATTATTTATATTAAATCCACTTTGTTTTTATTCTATACAGGGAATCTTAAAACAATCATGTGCTCAGATAATGATACCCAAATTCATATTTCGGTATATCTCTTAATAATTATTACAATATCAATCGAGCCTTTCGTAAAATTTATTGTTCTATCATCGTTGATCGAAAAACATTATATAAATTTAATTGATTATATATGAAAATTACCTAAATTTACAAATATAGTATTACTATATTTTAAACCATTGCGGTAAAGAAATTATATTTGAGGAATACTTTTATTTAAAAGTTATTGTTTAGTTATTTATTATTGATAATTTTATTATTTATCAAAAGTAGTAGTGTTAAGATTATTTTAATACTAGGGTTATTATCAAGGGCAGGTATTGGATAGCCTAGCCTTAGTTAGGCATGGATTGGCCACCTATGCTTAAACAAGGCAACACTAACCAATATCCAACCATGATAATGACTAGTTAAAAATATAAATTAAGTCATTATATTTATTTAATAAATTTTAATTATATTTTACTTTGTATTATAAGAAGAAGATATATTTTCATAAAACAATACAAGAATTAGAGGGACGAATAAATTGTCTATCACCTGTTTTGTAAAGAAAATGACCATAAAGAATAATATGATAGTCATCAAACTACATTGGGTTAAGGGAATATTGTAATATATAAGAATAGTCTTCGTTTTCACTTATTTACAACATTCACAACGCTATATGGTTTCAAAATGAAAATAAGTAATCACATAGAATTAATCCATTAAGTGTTATATATTTACAAATTAATTTACAAGTACTTTTGTACACTAAATATTTTACACCTTTATTTACAATTCTCATTTAACGTTATAATTAATAGTGATTTCTTTTACAAAATAATAATACTAAAATATTTTGTAATAAACTTCATTGTGGTATTTTGTAATATATATTACATAGAAAATATAAGTTATTTTACATGGTATAGTAAAATACTAAAAATAATATTTATTTAAAAGTGGTTACCATTTACATATAGTAACAATGCGTAACAAATAATATATATTACATAGTATTTATGTTTGATATGTAAAATACGGTTTAAACAGAAACACAAATAATAATATTTACTTTACAAATATAATATAATAATTGGTCATGCCAAAACAACTTGTTATTATATTTCAATCTCTAGGACATAGTGTGAAAAATATGGTTACTAATAGTATACTATCACATTGTTTCACAAATTAAAACAACGTGGAACTCTAAACAATGATACACTAACTCTATTGTCTTTTGGAGTATCTTTGCAATTCACTTATCTCAACACTTTGATTTTCTCATATCATAAATATTTGACAAATCATTTTTCATGCTTTTATTTCATTTTGAACCAGTCAATTCTACGTCTTCCTCAGTTGCCAATCAAAGTAAGCTTTCTTTTGACAAAGAATTTTTATTAATTCTAAAAATCCTTCACATTCATATCTATTGATTTTATATCTTTTGGCTTGAACCTAGTCACTTTGAAAATCATATCATTTCATCTCATTTGACAATCGATTTTTTTGAACTAATTCAGTTGAACCATTGAATCCTACTTAAAATACAACTTGTATTCACAAAATTTGATATTTTAAATTTTGTATCATCTACCCTAATATTATTTTTATTAACTAAAAGGTGACATAATTCCAAAAGAAATATAATAATCCAAATACACTTGGGAGCTAGAATCTAAGATGAAGAAAAAGTATTCCTACTTATTCCAGTAAATCTTGAGGACGAGATTTTTATTAAGGTGGGGAGAATGTAACGACCCTCATTAAAAAGTCCTATTTATTTTATTATTTTATCTAAAAGGAAACTCTAATTGTGACACCCAAGTAATTCTACACAAACCCTAAAATTATCAGAACAATCAGAATCAGGATCAGGGCCCCTAAAACTCAGGGGGGGCATTCCCTACTTGATGATTATCCTAAATAACTCGTTGTCAAAATTTAAGTTATCGATTCCGTTGACTCAGCTAGGCTAGAAACATACGCGGCAAACCTATGAGCTTTACGTGTCCCTTACGGACCGTAAGGGAATATTGTTACGGTCCGTAAGAAATGTCAATTTTGTGTGTAAATAGCAGGCATTGGCAATCGCATTCTGTTGTTCATTCGACGTTCAAATTCGATCTGTATATCGAGTTATAGTCGAAACTGTCACCAAATCACTAATTAGTAGAGGGGGGTGCTGCTACGATGCCGGGTATTAACTCAATCGCTGCTACGATTCAATGTCCGATCGATAGAAACTATCCAATGGATGTTTAAGTGCTGCTCAAACTTGGGTTATACTTTGTCATTAGTTGTGATTCCGACAGGATGTTGAGTGCCACCCGAACTCGGGAAATACTCTGTCCTACGTTATGAATCCAATGGATGTTTAAGTATTGCACTTTGTCATTCGTTGTGAGGGTTTTAATCTCGTGAGTTATCGTAAATGCTGTATTAGTTAATTACCTAGTTCGTGTGCATTAGGTTACAAGGCTAAATCCATAGGCTAAGCTCTGCCTGTATAAATCTGCAATATATCAAGGATTATCTGTAGACTAAACTTTGGCTGTATGAATCTGCATGGTTATAAAGTGAGTCATTCTCTTTTTATCAAATTTGTTTACAAAAGCATGTTTATTTTCAAAGATTATAATTACAGTGATTAAGTTTATGTAATCACCAAGTTACAGCCGGTATGTGGGGTTTTGTATACATTACTTGATAACCGTCACTATTGGACAAGGAGTTAGCCAATGAGTGATATGACCATAGTCACAGACACCAACGGGCAAAGAGGCTACCGATGGATGTTCGAGTGACAAGTACTGTGGGTAGTTGGTTTGATATCTGAAACATTGTAATCTCTCTTAATACTGTTAATTATAACAACCGAGCTGTTTTCATAAATAGAATGATTCACTCAGTATTTCCCGCTGACAAAACCTTTTTAAAACACTTTTCAGGTAATTACAGTAGATTGGAGTAAGAGATGGATACGGCACTGAAAGGCATCAAGAAGTGGCTTATTTATTAATTAAATCAAAATAAGAAATATTGTTTTATGTAATAAAATTTATCTTTATTAAAGCTACCATTATAAAACATGGGTTTATCCCATTTATTAAATAAAATCCGGTGTTTTCTAAACTCTGATATTTTTCCTAACTCACGGTCCTGATAAAATTTCAGCGGCAACGTTTTCAAAACAATCACCGGTACCGCTGGGCTGTTCGCGACTCCCGATTCCGTCCAGGGTGGGTCGGGGGCCGTGACAATATGCCTTAAATATGTTGTGATATCAGTAGGATACCTTCCATTATGCCCAAAACGGATTTAAAATCAATTTAAGCCCCGTAGGGGTATTTTGGTCATTTTAAGGATTATAAAAGAGGTTAAATTTTAATCTGAGGTTCTGGTCTAAAAAGATCAGTAAAAATATTTAATTTAATAAGTTATATCAATAGGGTATTGCGTATATGTGAAATTTATCATTTATAACAAAACTATGCACCGTAGGGGCATTTTGGTAATTTCACATAAGCTTTAAAGGTCAAATTTAGAAATCTGAGTTCAAAACTTTTGCTTACTGTTAAAGTATAAAAATTTATTTAAAACATCAGTAGGTATTAATTAAGTCTTAGGGAAATTGGATTTAAATAATCCGAACTTTCACCTGTTGGCCAATAACACTCCGAACTTTCAGTTTGGCCAGCAGCACTCTCAACTTTCATCCTATTTTCCCAAAACACTCCCAAACTAACATATCACTAACCAAGTTAGTTTTTAAGTTTTATTTATTACACAAACAGTCCCTGTAGTTATAATTTACTAGTTTTAAGTTTTATTTATTACACAAACAGTCCCTGTAGTTATAAAAAAAAATCATAAAAATAAAAAAAAATCTAAAAATTCAAAAAAATCAAAAAAATTCAAAAAAAATCAAAAAAATTCTAAAAAAAAAAATCTAAAAAAATAAAAAAAATCATAAAAAATCATAAAAATTCTAAAAAATATCAAAAAAATTCTAAAAAAATCATAAAAAACCGTTTCAACCCGTACCGTTTCGACGCGAACTGTTTCGACGCGTACCGTTTCGACCCGGACCGTTTCAACCCGTACCGTTTCCACCCGGACCGTTTCGAACCGTACCGTTTCGAACCGTACCGTTTCGAACCGTACCGTTTCGACCCGGACCGTTTCGACGCGTACCGTTGAAACGGTACGGGTCGAAAACGGTACGGGTCGAAACGGTACGCGTCGAAACGGTTCGCGTCGAAACGGTCCGGGTCGAAAACGGTACGGGTCGAAACGGTCCGGGTCGAAACGGTACGGTTCGAAACGGTACGGGTCGAAAACGGTACGGGTCGAAACGGTCCGGGTCGAAACGGTACGGTTCGAAACGGTCCGGGTGGAAACGGTACGGGTCGAAACGGTCCGGGTCGAAACGGTACGCGTCGAAACAGTTCGCGTCGAAACGGTACGGGTCGAAACGGTTTTTTATGATTTTTTTTATATTTTTTAGAATTTTTATGATTTTTTATGATTTTTTATGATTTTTTAGATTTTTTTTTATATTTTATAGAATTTTTTTGATTTTTTTGAATTTTTATGATTTTTTTGAATTTTTTTGAATTTTTATGATTTTTTTTATAACTACAGGGACTGTTTGTGTAATAAATAAAACTTAAAACTAGTAAATTATAACTACAGGGACTGTTTGTGTAATAAATAAAACTTAAAAACTAACTTGGTTAGTGATATGTTAGTTTGGGAGTGTTTTGGGAAAATAGGATGAAAGTTGAGAGTGCTGCTGGCCAAACTGAAAGTTCGGAGTGTTATTGGCCAAGAGGTGAAAGTTCGGATTATTTAAATCCAATTTCCCTAAGTCTTATATGCCAAAAATAGTTTTAACCCATACTATGCGTTTAAAACGCGTAAAAAGTCAGTTTTTGGTGATTTTCGGGTTATATATGGAAAACTGAGATTTTTATCAGCCCAGAAGGCTTAAAATATTTTATTTATCATAAAAATTAGTAGCAAAAGATTTGGTATCAATATGTTATGTAAAACTCATTTTATTAGCAAAAATGGTATAACCGACAATTACCGAATCAAAGCAAGAACCCTATGCCATGATCAGTTTAAAAATAAATAAAAATCTTAAAAAATCCCAAAATATTATATTAGATCCGTGGGTAAAAATTTTGGTGTCAAAATTTAGGTTTACATAGGCTTTATGCAAATAATGCCGTTTAATTAATAAAAAAACTTTCAAATTACGATATTGAGCATAATTCCTAAATTAGGCCTCAAACAGATGTCAAATTTTTAGGACATGTTTATAAATCAGTAACAAAGGTTTTTGTCCTCTCACATTTTCAAAAATCTCGTTTTAAGGTCAAAAGGGCATAATGGTCAACATTTAAGCAATTAACGGAAACATGCAAATGAATCAGATTAATTAGGAACCAAGTTGTATAACCTCAGAGGGTTATACTAACCTATAACCTGGTCCTAAAGGAACTCTAAGGCATATCTAAACTAAGCTAAATCTGGTCAGAACTGAAAGTCAAAGCAAAAGTCTACTTTTACGACTTTCGGTTCCGAACCGAGCCTATGCTCAAAATTGTCGGGGTTGAAAATGCTTAGGCATGTTCTTACATTAATTACCAAGTTATATAAGTGTTAAAACAAGTTTCATGGCTTCTAGATTGTTAATTATGAGTTTATTTGCCAAATAGCTTTCTGTTGACTTTTTAATATTAATTTTGACCCGACAATTGACCTAGTTAGTATGGAAATCAGAGGGTGCCCTTTTAAGGGTTTATTACCCATATAATTACCAACTCAAAGCCACTTTCAATTCGAAAAATGACTGGCCCATTAGTGATTAATCACTAAGTCAAATCTTAATTACGTCGGCTTTGTCTTTTGGTCATTAGGCTAATAAAACTTGAACTTAGGAGGTTAAGAACACTTACAAAGGTCCTTAACACGAATTAGGAACTTGAAAAAACTTGCTTGAAGTCCAGAGAGCTCCAGAAAGTGTATGAGAATGATTTTCAATTGAGCAAGAAAAATGTTGCAACTTATGTTCCTTATATAGGTAATTTAATTTCACAAGATCACTCCACATGAGTCTTCCATTGATCCCTGATGAATCCAAGTGTCCCCTATGCGTGAAAAACCACTGGTGCATCCTCTGAATTCGAAAACCATGCATCTAAGGCGGTGGAACCGGCTGAACCTACAGCTGTCCACTATTTTCTGCCCAGTTACAGGTCTTACGGACCGTAAGCTAAGGTCCTTACGGTCCGTATCCGCCTTTTAATCTTTATCGCCCATATCAGCCACCTTACGGTCCGTAAGGTGGTCTCTTTGCGGTCCGTAAGACTTGGTCAGAAGACAAAAACTTGTGAACTTCTAACATTTGACCATGCAATCTTTTATAACTCGTATCTTTTGTCATTATCAACACAATGGGTCCACTTGATCAGGTCTGATCAATCTTGAAAGTGTTGCCATGCAATGGTGTTGCCTTGGAGTCTTTTGGAAAGGAGAATGAATGTAGAATTGTCGTTATTGGCACATGATCATTTACTTGACAATTGAATTATTTCTCACAAGGTTTAATTCAGATACCTTGGATTTCTTTAACCGACATTTCTTGAAAGGATAATATTGTTTTACCAAGAATTGGAAACGTTAAAAGGTCACTCAGATGTATAAATTAACATGTTGACACTTTTAATTCCTCCGATTATCTTTTATCATGATCCGGGTTTATAACACGTTTAAGGTCCATGACACGTGTCTTTATTATATTGGACGGGTTTTTCCGAGGTGTTACATCACATTTAAAGGAAATAAACCATCTAAATCCACAAAATTCATCTCTGTGATGAAAACAACAAGTTATATAAGAAAAGGGTCATTAGTATATTTGATTTCTATAATCACTAACACTAAAGGAAAAGAACTAAAAGACATTCCAGCAGTGTCTCAGTTTTCAGATGTGTTTCCAGAAGAATTACCAGGACTACCATCAGACAGGGAAGTTGAATTCAGAATCCACCTGATACCAGGAACAGCACCGATTGCTAAAGCACCTTATCGTTTGGCACCCGCTGAAATGCAGGAACTGAAGAAACAGTTAGACGAATTGTTGGAGAAAGGATTCATACAGCCAACTTCATCGCAATGGGGAGCGCCGATCTTATTCGTTAAGAAGAAAGACGGATCTATGCGTATGTGCATTGACTACCGTGAATTGAACAAGGTCACGGTTAAGAATCGGTATCCATTATCAAGAATCGATGATCTGTTCGATCAGTTACAAGGAGCTCGATTTTTCTCTAGAATCGATTTACGATCAGGATATCATCAATTAAAGGTACAGGAAGAGGACATTCCTAAGACCACCTTCAGAACAAGGTATGGCCATTATGAATTTACTGTCATGCCATTTGGTTTAACCAATGCCCCAGCTGCATTTATGGACATGATGAACCGAATATGTAAGCAATATTTGGATAAATTCATAATTGTCTTTATAGATGATATTCTCATTTACTCTAAGAGTAAAGAGGAACATGCAAAGCATTTCCACGCACTTTTAAGTTTATTAAGAAAGGAAAAGCTCTATGCTAAGTTTTCAAAGTGCGAATTTTGGTTAGAACAGGTACAATTTCTAGGACATCTAGTTAATCATGAATGAATTCATGTAGATCCCACCAAGATCGAAGCGATTACTAAATGGAAAACCCCTGAGTCACCAACCGAGGTTAGAAGTTTCTTGGGATTGGCCGGTTATTATAGAAGATTTATTCGAGATTTTTCTAGAATAGCCATTCTCTTAACTAAGCTAACCTGGGGAACAAAACAAGAAGAAGCCTTTAGAATTCTTAAGCAAAGATTAACCAACGCACCCATACTAGCATTACCAGAAGGAACTGAAGACTTTGTAATCTATTGTGACGCTTCTAAGTTAGGTTATGGATGTGTGTTGATACAATGTCAAAAGGTTATAGCATATGCATCCAGACAACTTAAGAATCATGAAGAAAATTATTCAACCCATGATTTAGAATTAGGAGCTATAATATTTGCCCTAAAAATTTGGAGACATTACCTTTACGGTAGTAAGTTTACTATTTTCACGGAACATAAGAGTTTAAGGTATGTTTTTGGGCAAAAAGAATTGAATATGAGACAAAGACGCTGGATGGAATTACTTAGTGATAATGATTGTAATATCCAGTATCATGCAGGAAAAGCAAATGTAGTAGCTGATGCTTTAAGCCAAAAGTATCATGAAAAGCCAAAAAGAGTACGTTTCTCTTAAATTAAATCTGCAAGTAGATTTAAATGAGCAAATTAGAAAAGCACAAGAATCAGTAATCAAGGATGATACTGAAAAGTTAAAAGGGATGATTAAGGAATTAGAACAAGGAATAGATGGAATTTGAAGATTCCATAAGAAAAGAATGTGGATACCCAAATTAGGAAACCTACGTTACCGTATATTTGAAGAAGCTCATAAGTCTAAGTATACGATGCATCCTGGAAGTGATAAAATGTATCAGGACTTAAGAAAGAATTTTTGGTGGATAGGAATGAAAAAGGATATAGCAGCATATGTTGCAAAGTGTTTAACTTGTTCACAAGTTAAAGCTGAACACCAGAAACCCTCAGGTTTACTGCAGTAGTTAGAAATGCCAGTGTGGAAATAGGAATTGATAACAATGAATTTTGTTACTAAATTACCCAAAACCAGGAAAGGTAATGATACAATATGGGTGATTGTAGACAGGCTAACTAAGTCAGCTCATTTCATACTAATGAAGGAAATTTTCAGTATGGAACAATTAGCTAAATTATATGTAAATGAAATAGTTTCAATTTCATTACATGGAATTCCTTTATCAATTGTTTCTGACAGAGATAGTCGTTTTACCTCTCATTTTTGGACAAGTTTCCTAAAAGCCATGGGAACCAAGCTAAATCTAAGCACCGCTTATCATCCTCAAACAGACGGACAAAGCGAAAGGACAATTCAGATAATGGAAGATATGCTTAAAGCTTGTGTAATTGATTTCGGAGGTAATTGGGACGATCATTTACTATAAATAGAATTTTCTTATAATAACAGTTATCACACCAGTATCAATGCTGCATTATTCGAAGCACTTTATGGACGAAAGTGCCGAACCCCAGTCTGTTGGGCAGAAATTGGGGAAAAGCAACTATCTGGACCTGAGATAGTACAAGAAACAACAGAAAAGATCATTCAAGTCAAGGAACGACTGAAAATAGCACGTGATCGACAAAAGAGTTATGTAGATAACAGACGAAAGCCGTTGGAAATTCAGATAGGAGATAACGTGTTATTAAAAGTCTCTCCTTGGAAAGGAGTGGTAAGATTCATCAAGAGGGGAAAGTTAAGCCCCAGGTATATTGGACCTTTTGAGATTATTAGAAGAATAGGACCTGTAGCCTATCAGCTACAACTGCCAGAGGAAATGGCAGGAATACATGATGTATTTCATGTATCTAATCTCAAGAAATGCTTAGCCGATGAATCACTAATAGTACCTCTTAAGGATATAGAGGTAAATGAACAACTTAAATTTGTAGAAAGGCCTCTACAGATTGAAGACAGGAAAGTCAAGAATCTTAAGCAGAAGAGATTAGTTCTGGTCAAAGTAAAATGGGACTCCAAAAGAGGACCAGAATACACATGGGAGCTTGAATCAGAAATGCAAAGGAAATATCCACACCTATTCCAGTAGATCTCGAGGACGAGCTCTAAAACAAGGTGGGGAGGATATAACAACCCTCCAAAATATTTTTCCGACGCCCTAATAAATTTAAAATACCCCAATATGTCCTAAAATATACCCCGTATGTGAAAACCGAGCCCAAATACCTTTATTTTTGTAAAAATTAATTAAAAACAAAATTTTATGGACGCTCGCGGGCCGCGTAGCCTTTGGCTACTGCTTATGCGGGCCGCGACAGCTACGAGATCAGGCGACACCCGGTGCTGCCACGTGTCATCATCGTGGCGGAGCTAGTGCGATGACTGGGCCAGGCTAGGGCCTACCCAGTCTACAATGCGGGCCGCGTAGCCCTTGGTCTCATCTTACGCGGGCCCCGAGGAAACCAAAATCAGGCACTATAAATAGGAGGCATCGGGCCTTCAGTCAATTCGTTCATCTCTCGACTTTCTCTCTCGAAATTCTTAATAGTAGGCATAATCTCGGGTATAATATCCCCCTAAATAACGAAGTTCTGCTCCGTTGTAAGTATTATAACCCCGGTTACATATTTAGATACGCTGCCCTATTGATCCAGGGTTCCGTAACGGCTGTCGTTGTTCTGCCCGACGTAGTCGTTGGAATGCCGGCTCGGGGAGGGTATCATTAATATAAATAATGGGTTATTATACTAACACGTGTGCATTTGGGTAAATTACAGATAATCTTCAAGAAACCCTTAAAGGAAACCTAAGACAACAATGTGAGTAATCTCCTTTTTGTAAACTGTTTTACAAAACCTTAAATATTTTACAATGTGATTAAGCAGTGATTGAGTCTTTGTAATTCTTCAATTACTGCCGGTATGTTGGGGTTTTGTATACAAAATGTGAGACACGTTACCATTGGACAAAGAATTAGCCAATGGGTAATATGACCCACCAGTCAGGATTGACAATACTGAATGAGTAATTGTGTAGATGTAAACATTGTAATCGCTCTCAATACTGTGTTAATTGATAAACTCTTCTTGATTAAACTAGGATTCACTCACCAGTATTTCCCACTGACAAAATATTTTTAAACGCATTTCAGGTAACAAAATGTGAAAGCCAACATAGAAGCCAGCTGGACAGCACTGAAGGCTTGGAAAAAGTGGCTATAAAAGTTACCTAAATAAAAAGAAGATGTTTTATTCAATAAAATGGAGATTTTCTCTATAAATAAGTTGTAATAAAAACTTGGATTTTATCCCAATATGTTTAATATTATAAAAGTGTGGTATTTAATCTGATAAAATATTTTCTAACTACGGTCCTGATGAATTTTCCGCTGCCAAAAAATGATAATCACCGATACCACCAATACTGAGTTCGCGGCCGCCCGTTCCCGGGACAGATAGGGGGCGGGGGTTGCGACATCACCACTACACATGATGTAAAAACATACAAGGAGGGTCATGAACTATAAGTAATACAAGAATATTAAACACTAATCTAAGAGAAATCATCAAGTAATGTGGGGATTTTATGTGGGATAACCCAAGTTAATCCTCAATCACACCTTCATCAAGCTTGAAGCTTGAACATCACTTGTGGGTTTAAAAACCCTAAACAAAACAGAATGTATTTGAGGTTTAACCTCTGATTTTGAATGTCTCAGCCCCGTTTTTAAGCCCAACTAACCATACAAGTGGTTATGCGCATAAGGACGTGGGTTTGAGTTGAGTTTGACTCAAGTTTGAGCAAGTTAAGCAAAGTTTGATTCAAAAGAAAACGAACAATGAACTTTGGAGCCTTTTTGCTGGAGTTTCAGGGACTTATTTACTGTGAATCACCCATGGAATCGAGGCTAAGGTTAATCCAAGCTCATAGGAAAAAGAATGAGGTAAAACGGACAAGAAATGAGTGAGTTATGCTCACTTTAGTGAAGGGTAGTGCTTCTGTCCGAACTTGAAGTTTCAGCTGCGTTTTTTGTGATTTGAGAGAGATTTAGAGGAGTTTGTGAAGTGATTAGGGCTTAGATTAGTGTGGTATTTATAGGGGAAGGGTTGGGGTTAGTGGTTGTGAGTTTTTAATGCAAGAAACACACATTGGAATCAACAAAACCAACAAAATAGCCCAATCCCGTAAGCTGAATGAGCTGGTCTCGAATTCTGAGTTCTAGCGGGACGCGAAGGTGGACAGGGGGGAGGTACGCGGCCCGTGACAAGGGGTGATGGCTGGACACAAGTTTCATGTAATTGCATTTTGGCCCCTATAGTTTGTAAGTTAGGGTTTTTAAGGTCTTTTAGGGACTATTTTCGACATTTAAGCATAGTTTAAGGGCAAATCAAGTATGAGGAACATAAACCAAGTATAATTAAGGTGCTGTTTGTTTTTGCTTAAAACATCTGCAAGGAGTCTATGTCTTCAGGCGGGCAGACATAAGACCTTGAAGACTGTTTGTTTTTTTTAAAAGAAGATCTGAAAATTGCTTTTATTAGCTTAAAAAAACATATGTCTAACATCTTCACAAACAATCAGATCTTCAAAAACCCATCTTCCTCCTCTCTCTCCCTCTTTAAAACCTAGCACCACCACCACCTCCACCTCCCCTCCTTCCTCTCCTTGTTTCTCAACCGCACACCCATCCCCTCCTCTGGTCTGACCTCCGGCAACCGGAGATGGATCCCGGCACCCCTCCCTTTGGTCCGATAAGCACCCCCAAAGCCCCCCTTATTCTTCTGCTAGCACCCACACCCCTCTCTACCCGCTCGGTGGTGGCCGACGGCGGCTGTAGCTGCCGGAAATGACGACATCAGAGACGGCTAAGGGCGGTGGTTCTCCAAGCACCATAGCAGCAGCAGCTCTGCTGTTGTCTTCCATTCGGATTTCAAATCCAACCATGCATTCATTGCCGGATCCTCCTCTCCAGGGTTTCAGGTATTTTGTCTTATCTTTTTCTTCTTTCTTTTCGCAGAGATTGATTTCTTCAGTGTGTTAATTTGAGCCTCAATTGTTTTTTTCTTTTTAATTTCATTTAAACAACTGTAGTGTGTGGATATGAGTGGATATTGAAGCTGTTATCTTTTTTTTGGACAAATTCGTTTTTTTTCGACGGGTTTGAATGGTGGTGCTGGTGGTTTGGGCAGTGTAGTGGTGGCGGTGGTTGTATTATGGTTTTTTTTATGTTATACAGACGATATCCAGTTTATAAAACAAAAAAAAGTATTATATTTTCAGCTTGCAGACCTTTAGACCACATCTTCAGTTGCAGATATAAAATCAGCTGAAATCAGAGTGTAGACAGTTTTTGTCTGCAAAAACTAACAGCACCTAAGTGTATGAATGTCGTAATTAAGTTTCGTATACGTTCAAAATACGTTTTATGCATAAGTTTCACATATTTGCAAGTTTAGCACATAGTTTCCAAGAATTACGAATAAGCATCAATTGTTTCATGAAATTAAATGTATGAGCATGTATACAGTATGTTCAACATGAATTTAACAAAATACGAGTTTTATTTATGATCCAAGTCTCGGATTTTACAACGGTTACAGAGAAGAATGATTACAAGAACACAAGACTTCCAAAAAATAGAAATACAAGCAAGACCTTCTAAATATGGAAAGTACGGAGAAGCAGGGCGTTACAGTATCTTTTTGGTATTGTAAGCTATAACGAGCGTCGTCACCATACCGGGAGCGTGACAAACTGAACTGATACCGTCCCAACAATATCGATTCCACGTCGATTTAGACCTAATAATATCGGTACAACTATCGGTCCTATTATATTATTGATGTTCGTTATCATGCTTTTCGATTGATGTAAAATAGGTGTCGATATCCTTTTGGCCATATCACGACTTTAATTTTTAAATATTTTGGATTGATATAAAACGAATACCAGTACGTATCGATACCGGCCGAATTCCCATCACAAACGCGCGACGAATCTAGTAGTTAACCATATTAGTGAACATATATAAGTTTTTCCTATAGAAACAATACTTTTTTGGTTTCTTTTCACATGAAATAATATAAAATCAAAATCAATACAAACAATACTTTATACTTAGACCATTCACAACGGACTCACGCCCATGTCACATGGCATGAGCTCGGTGTGGTTGGGGTCGTGGCACACTGCTGGACAGGGCAGAGGTGAGTGTTGGTGGTAGTCCGACGTGCAGGGCTTCACGGCGTGGTTGGGTGGATTTATGTGGGGCCCTTTGCCTTTCTGTGTTTTTATAATTTTTTTAGTAAGAATATGGTGGTGGTGGGTTTAGGTTGAAGAAGAAGATAGGTTTTTTGTTTTTTTTTTTTTGTAAATGATCCTTTAGGTTAAAGGAATTCACACTTTAACCTTTTTGTTATTGATTTTATTTTAATTTCACTTTGTTTTAGTTTTGAAAAACTTATTGTTAGTTTTATTCAATTATTTATCTAATTAGTTAATATTATTATTTAAATAAATGCATAATGATTAAAAAATGATTGGGGTGAATGATGCGGAGTGAAAGGATAGGTGAAACCATTGTAGGTGAAAGTGAAAGAAAGTGAGAGAAAGTAAGGAGATGATATGTCACTAAGGTGTCATATACTTTATGACGTAACAGTGACGTGGAGTGAAAGAGGCATGGATCGGTTGTGGATAGCTTTAAAGGGGTTGTTCGCTAGGTAAGGGGAATAAGCTAGAATCGCTATGGTCGTTTGATTTCACTAGAGAATGGAAATAAGGAGGAACAAGTGGGAAACATTTCTATTTCATTTTCTACAAAACGGAGGGAAACCATTTGAATGAAAATCACGCTAATTTCATTCCACTTCAGGTGAAGAAAGTTGCACATGTTTGAAAAAAATGTGAACGCGATTTTCACAAAATAGAAAACATATATATTTTTTTTCTTAAAAATGGACACAAATATTTATATGTAACTAATATTAATATAAGGATCTCTTTCTGGATTTGTGTTTAACTATGAGAGAGTTTCGCAATGAACCAAACTGTATTCAATACGGATTTAAGATGAATAGGATATTAACACTCGAACTTTGGTGTTTGAAATTGTTAGAGCTGTGAAAACGGGATTGAAAATGAGTTAGAACTTGTCCTACATAGAATGGGTGACAATCTTGGAGTGGTATATACGTGGAAGATTCACTTAATTATAGTTTTCTAAGAATAAGACACAAAGTTAGGACCATAAGGTTGCGAAACACCCTAACTTGAATTCACACATGGCGTGGGTAATGGCCTAATGTGCATAATGTGACACTTTGATAGCGTATAATAAGCTTCACACCGTGCTTGAGAGCCGCATTTATGTTTTTACGTAGGCGTGCCAAGTCTAGATAGAAGAGGCACGACTGGTCAGGTGTGGGGTGTTTAAAGTTGTGAATGGAACACGGTTTCCATTGATGCAACAACTGAGACTAAATAGTCTATAGTTTTGTTCGGAATCTTTACAATCAAATAAATTGCTTTATTTTTCGTTTATTTCTTGTTGGGCAAATTCGACTTTTATTTCACTATAAAAAACTAAGGTGTTTGAAGAAACACGAAACTAGTTATGGGACTAATCAGTTTGGTTTATGTTTCTACCATGATGGTTAATCTTCTTGATGTTTCCTGAGCTCCTTAATGATCGTGGTTTATCTGCAAAATAGAACACCGTTACTCGTTAAGAGGGGAATGTGGGGGTTTCCCTCTTAACCGGGCTCCGGCGTGAGAATAAGCGACTGCTTTGGGAGAGAATTAAGTATTAAGTGAGAGTAGAGGGAAATGGAATGAATAACCTGTGAAGTGAAGGTCTCTATTTATAGCCGGAGAGGTGTAAGAGGGTGTGGGCTGATGGGCCTTGGGCCGGAAGGCGACAACATGGAGGATATGCTCCTTGTCTTACTGGTGTCGACCGTTAGTGGCTTCTAGGAGCTTTATGGAGTTGGCGCAACGTGATTGGAGCCACGTGTCACTGTTGTCGGCCTGGTCGCCCTTCTGCCATCAGCAGGTAAGTGGAGATCGTGGGGCAGTTGTCTCTGCCCTGTGATTGGTGCCACATAGGCGTCCTTTAAGTACTTTTTGTCTCCTGCATGTCAGACGATCGTGGAGCACGATTGCGCAGGAACAGAAGGACCCTGATTGGCTCTTTTATTCTGCCACTTGTACCTTATGTACTATCTGAAAGGGCCTTGCGCCATAGTCACGCATGATTCTTGCTGAGCACGTTACTACCTTGCGCGCGGCATGGGCTTTCAGATATTATTTTCAAAATGCTAAGTGTTGCTAATTGGAGTTTCTTCTTATGTAGACCTCGCGCCGTATTATGCGGATGTGCTGTATCCCGCGCGAGGTTGGCGATCAAGGAAATTGCTGAGTAAGGAGTATGGTCCCGCGCGACCTTGCAGGAGGTTGCGCAGCTTTTTGGGACCATACCCCTTCAAGTCCCCCCAGTCCAGTGCTGCACCATGCGCATGGCAAGTGGTTGGAGCTCTGGACTTAAAAATAAAGTAGAAGGATGCTTCTGGCTTTGGTAGACGGCGCGCGTGTAAGTTGTTGGTTACTACGGCGCGGCTACCAGTCTTGTTACAGGCTTTGTTGTTAGCTTTTATATGAAGTTTCTAATGACTTTGGGCGGGAAAACCCTCGAAATTTGAATTTCTGACAGGTTGGTGAAAAAGTCGCGATTGGTGACGCTTGAGTTGACCTCTGACGGTTGTCATCAACTTGTCTCTGACGAATCGTATTTCCGTCAGAGAGTGAGGCCCACGCGCGCGTGGTAACCGTCACTCCGGGAAATACGCCTTACGTGGCGTTTTCTGATTGGCCTTGCTTGCGGCGTCCTCGGCACGGTTACCCATCGCATTAAATGCGATGGGTATATATATCCGAAGAGATGTGGGAGGTTTATCACTTCTCTTCTACTATTTCTTTATTTCTTCTCGGAACTTCTTTGAATCTTCAAAGTTTGAAGAACACGTTTGTAGCAGATCTTCAAGTTCTTGAAGAACATCGTAGCCGATTATCCAGCTTGTTTCCAGTATATTCGAGACCCTTGTTTTATCTATCGATGGCTGAGGAACAGCATGAAGATAATCCCGGAGAAGAAGGTCCTATACCTGTTCTCCGGTGGGATTTAGGGCTTTTTGAACAGCTTTCACGTAGTTTCCGGTTCCCACCGGAGTGGGATGCCCGGTACCCCGGCCAGAACCAGACGGCCGCTGATGCACCGCCGGGGTACATCACTTTATTCGAAGACTTCTTCCATCAGGGCAACTTCCGGCTGCCGGCGACCAACTTCATGGCTCATATTCTTCAATTTTATGGGTTCCATATATCTCAAATGAGCCCACCCGGGATGGTTCGTGTCCGACATTTCGAGTTCCTGTGCTGGGCTCATGGCATCGAGGAGGAGAAAGAGAAGAAGAAAGAGAAGGAGAAACTTGTTGAGAAGGCGCAGGGTCCGTAGGTTGAGAGCGCGACGGGGCCTGAGAAGCCTCGTCAAAAGAGGAGGAAAGAGCCTGAGGTTGAGGAACCTGCCCGCCCCGCGCATACTGAGGTTCCCCATCGTTCCAAGGGGCTTTTGATGCGTGCGAAGTATCGTATATATTAGGTGTATATTTTAAGCCCTTTTTAACACTTATTTTAGCCAAGTTTTAAATTTATAAAACACGATATTTCACTAACACTAAACACACATATGGGCAAGTGCACCCATCGTTGAGTGTAGTATAGCGTTGGTAAGATACCGAGGTCGTCCAAGGACACAAGAGCTTTTAGTACCGGTTTATCCTCAACGTCTAACCAAAATAAAAGTTTAGAAAAATGTTTTAAACTAAGAAAATTAAAAACTAACTAAAATGCTGAAAATAAAAATAAAAGAAAAACAGATAGACAAGATGAATCACTTGGTTCCGACTCGTATCTAGTATAACCTTTGATTATTTCCGCACTTTTGCACATAATTAAGAGATTATCTTAGTTATTGTAGTAGACCCCTCTTTTGAAGGTGACGTTACCCTAACCCAGTAGTTTGAGTCAGCAGGGATACAATCCTAAAAGGGTGGATTATTGGAAGATAATGAATTAAGTTATTAATGCAGTATTGTGGTAGGCCCCGCTTTTGGCAGTGACGTTACCCTCGGCTAAGTAGTCTGAGTCAGCAGGGATACAGTCCTAAATAGCCGGGTTATAGTATTAATAGTAGTTAACTTATGAGGGGATCAAAGAGTTTGGACCCCCGCCATCCAATACCGTGAAGTATTGAAGGAGGTCCTACTAAATTTGACCCAGGTCCATTGCAGGACCTCTAAACGCTGAACAATGGCAAGACCTTTACCAAACCGTTCCCTTAACCCCCTACCAGGTAGCCAACATACCTCCATATAGACCGTGGAGATATGAATGGTGAAAATCCTTTATTTTATATAGACAGTAAAATAATGCCAAGACACCACGGACAAACGATAAGGAAAGATCACCTTCAACATAAGTAACTAGTTATTAAAGTCATTAATACAAAACCAAATAAAAAGTGCAAAAAATTAGAAATAAAAAGTATTATACTAGACACTTTGTCTTCACCAAGTGATGTAAGAGACTTAGGCAAACATGGCCTTCATTGTCAAGAACTCTTACGATCAATCTTGGATCCCGAGACGACTCACACACTCTACGATGGACAATGGATGATGGTGGTGGATGATGGTGTTGTGATGGTGGTGGGTGGTGGATGAAGTGTGAGAGAGGTGGTGTGCCAAGGGATGAGATGAAATGAATCCAAGCACTCCTATTTATAGGCTGAACAGAGAGCTGGACACGGCCCCGTGTCCGCTGGACACGGCCCCGTGTCTGTCTGACAATCTCTCTCCTCATTAATTGTAATTCGCAATTACAATAAATGCGCCTGCTGTACTTTCGACACGCCCCCGTGTCCGCTGAGCACGGCCCCGTGATGGGCAATAGAAGCTTCTATGGATTTGTCTTTTCTGCTGCTTCTTGGGCACGCCCCCGTGCTGGCTGAGCACGGGGCGTGTTCAGCCTTCTGCTTTCTCCATTTTGCTTTGGAAGGTGCCGTTGAGGGGTCGGGCAGTCCACTAATATTCCTTTTCTTGTATTTATGTTGGATTTAGCTGTCTTTTTGCTTCTTTTGCGTTTTTGAGCTCATTTAATCCTGAAAATACAAAAGGAAGACAAAAACACTCTTTTTCCAATATTAGTACTTAAAAAGGGTTAGTTTTATGCCTCATTTGATGTAATTTATATGTTGCATTTTACACACATCAGCTTTCTACCAGGGGATCGGGCCCTTATGTTTCTAGTGGCGCGAGCTCTGGTGGCGCTAGTGGTTATAATCTACAAGCTATCGGGGCGAAGGATACACTTGGTGATATCTATTATAAAAGTTATACCGAAGAGGAACGCGGTAATGCCCCCCATCAGGCTCCCTGGAGTTTGAGGCAAAAGGATACTTTTCAAGAGTTCGGTCCTTGCCGCGATTGGTTCTTCAATTCCTTCACTCTTGGAGAGGTTAACCGGCAGAGGGCGAAGACTCATGAAGCGCTATACCGTACTTATATGCTCGGGGAGGCGAATGCTCGCGCTGCTAACCAGGAGATTGTGCGGGAGTGGCGAACAATGGTTAGGGAGCGGTCGGATTGGGAGAGGTACCGCGAGCGGATGCAGAAACGTATTAATGAGTTTGAGAAGTCGAAAACTGCCCTTGATGAAGAGAGGGCCAAGCTTGAGGCTGACAAGAAGGCCGAAGAATGGGGGCGCGAGGGCCTGAAAACAAAACTTCAAGCTGCTGAACAGCAGCTGGCTAAGGAGAAGGCTGAGTTTAAGCGCATATGTGCGAAAGACAATGAGCGCGCCGCCGCGGCTCATAACAAGATTGTCAACCTTGAAGCCAAGGTTGTTGAGTTGACTGGCAAGGTCGAGGATGCGCAAGCTGCGCAGGTTGCTAAGGAGCAGATTGAGGTTTGTAAATCTTTCCTGCCTTTTCCTTTTGTGCTTGTTTGCAGAATAGCCTAAGTCTTGTCTTTTTTAGGTTGAGCTTACTGAAGTGAAGACTCAGTTTTCAGGCAAGGACAAGGATCTTCATGCCAAGGATGTTGAGATCGCCGAATTGAAGCGTCGCCTGCGGGAGCAGGTTGACAAAGGTGAATCTTTGGAGATCGATCTGGAGGCTGAAAAGTCTAAGGCTGCTTCAGCTGAAGAGGCAAAGCTGAGGGCTGAGGAAGCGCGTGATGTTAGTACTGCGGCTTTAATGTAGCGCAGACTAATTATGCTGAAGCTCAGGGTATCGTGGATACTCTCGTCTCTGATGCCGAGTGGCTGCGCGGCCGGGGAATAGTTCTGGTATATCTTAACTTTGGTTTTACTTACCAAGTTAGTTCCTTATTTGCTTATTTTGATGCAGATGGCTAACTCGATTCTGAATGCTGGCGAGCTGGACCAGACTGTCGCTGCTCTCATTGATGCTTCTCGTGCCGTTGGACATCGCGGGGGTTATATGGAGTGTGCGCAGCATGCCGCAGAAATGTTTGGACAAGAGTTTGATGCCAGTCATTGCTCGGTAACTGATGGAGCTGATGCCGAATTGGCTCGAGCTGAAAATTCTTATAATCATTTAGCCTTACCTGTGATGGATTTGGTCTCGAAAGCTCTAGAACATGATGACTGGTGTGCACGTATGAAGGGCATTCTTGATCCACCAGAGCACGTAGAACTCTCTGACGAAGATGAAGCGGCGGGCAATGATGGTGGAAACGATGGTGATGGAAAAGGTGATAGGCGTGACGATGATCCTGATGATAGCTTTGAATAGGCTAGTACTTTTTAGGCTTTGTGCCTTGTAATTTTGTTTATGATTTGAATGTAAGCTCTTGCGCGGTCGCGCTAGTTTTAAATGGAAAGAACACTTCGTTGTCTATAAAACTGATGCGCGGTTGCGCTTGTATTAAATATGATGTTTGTTTAATCCTTTCCTGTTACAATTATTGCACTGTTGTTAGAAACTTTGGTTAAGTTAGTGCGAATAAATGCAAGTGCGGCTCTTGTGTGTGTAGCGGCCCGGTCTCGCGCTACGTTCGCGGAGGACCTTGAAGGCGTAACTCAAGAGCGCGTGATTTACTGGAGTGTTTTCGTGCTAATCAGAAGTTTAACATGCATTTGTAACTGGAAAATATTGTAAGAGATAGCAAGGATTCAATATGTAAAGAACGTTTGTATTAGCAAACTTGATAGGCGCGTGGGCCCTGTTTACAGTAGTGATGCATTACATTTTCCTGTTGCTTTGGGTCCTAAGTACGTTCATCTGTCGTAGGTGAATCTTTCCTTGTGCACACCACCTGGGAACACCCGACTGCCGTCGAGTGCGGTGGAATTTTGATTCTTCACGGTGTACCACCTGACAACGCTGACTGCCGTCAAGCGCGGTGATTTAACCGGTGTTTATTCTTGATGGGTGATGTGGCGAGACCAGCGATCACCCATTCCTCTGGATCTTCTTGATGTCTTTGCGCACGCTTTTTAGGAGGTGGTCCAGTTTTCCACTCTTCAGAGCCTTCTCGATTTCTATGCGCAGTTGGAAGCAATCATTAGTCAAGTGACCTGTGTCCTTGTGAAATTCACAAAACAGGTTAAGGTCCTGGCCTTTTTTGCTACGCATTGGTAGTGGATCCTTAAGATCCAATTTCTCTGTGTTGAGTACTTCGAGAGGTGATTTGGTTAGTTGGGTCCACTTCCTTTCCTGGTTTTCTTCTCTGTCTGTCTTCCTATAACGATCTCTGTCGATTGTCGAGCGAGCATCTCCCTCTCGCCTGCTTCTGTCTTCATATGACCTTGCACTCCAGTCGGAGTGTCTCTTCCTCTTATCGTGTCTGGTAGAATCGCGCGGATAATCCCTGGAGTAATGATGAGATGAGTGATGCTCTTTGGCGTAATAATCGCGCGACTGGCTTCCCTTGGAAAATTGATCTTCAGTATGATAATTCTTGTTTGCGGCGAGTGATTCCTCAGTTTGCGCGACTATCTTCGCGGCTTCCATGAGCTTGTCCCATTCCTTGGGCATTCCATCTTTCCCAGTGATGGTTCTAATTAGGCTATCGCAGCGGATGGCTTTCTTGAAATGGCAGCGCATGAGTTACTCACTAACGCCACCGATTTCCAGGCACTCTTTGTTGAAGCGAGTGATGAAATCTTCCAAACCCTCGTTATCTCTGCGCCAGATGTCTTCAACCTCAGCTGTGTCGCGTTGGTATCGTCTTTGCTGACTGAAGTGACTCAAAAACTGAGTCCTGAAATCTACCCATGATTTTATCTTTCCCGGAGGAAGGCTGTCGAACCAAGCGCGAGCAGCCCCGGTAAGCGTTTGGATAAAAAGATGGCACCATATGGGCATATTCCAGTTCCCCATGCAACCGGCGCTTGTGAAAGAGCTGACATGATCATCGGGATCAGTCAATCCGTTAAACTTTCCAACTGTCGAGGGTAGTTTTTCTTTTTTAAGCGGCGCAAGCGCTATCTTCGGAATGAACTTTGAATGCTCTACGGCTTCAGCTGGCCGGTAGGCGAGGCGAAAGTCACACTCTGCCTCTTCGGTATACCCAACGTGCTGCCTTGGTTTGTAGTACTCGTGATTTCTTTGCAAACGATTGAAAACCGAAGATTCGTCATCGTTCTCCCAGGTTGGATCGTTTGGGTCAGTTTCTTCCCACTCATCGTTCATGTTGCGCGGCGTGAGCCGGCTATGAACTGGGCCTCTTTGGAAGTTTGACGGATCGTCATAGTAGCTTTCTGTTTCCCCCCGTGTATCGCGCGTGTCCTGCACGCTTTGTCTTCGAGTAGGGGGAGGCCTGTTGGCTCTTCCTTGGATATTTTGCGGTGGTGGCATCTTGCGCGGCCCGTGACTTGGGCCGGTTGGTGTAACCAAGGAAGGTTCTGCCGTTAAAACTGCTTGTTGCGCGCTCAAAGATTGATATGCCTCGTTAATGGTGGCAAGTTGCTTGGCGTACCACGAGGCTGGGGTTTCGCCTTCTGGTAGCCCTAGTAGCGCCGATATATTCTGAGGTGGAGCTGGGTTTGAAGGTCCAGCACCGTTGTTTCCTGGGGTAGTTTGAGTAATGCGGGTGAAGCTCCCGCGCGGACCCCCCGTATTGGCTACTTCGACTTCACCAACTTCTTCGAAGTGTTGAGGTTCGGCGTTTGGATTACCCTCCCCCAACGCTGCGTTAGGGTTTTCACCGAAACCAACGAACTCGGGAATGATTCCTTGACCAGCCATGATCGAAGGAAGAAAAACAACGAAAACTCAGGAAAGAAGATGAGAGTGGTTTGTAGAAAAAATCGGTGGGCGCCAATGAAGAAACACGAAACTAGTTATGGGACTAATCAGTTTGGTTTATGTTTCTACCATGATGGTTAATCTTCTTGATGTTTCCTGAGCTCCTTAATGATCGTGGTTTATCTGCAAAACAGAACACCGTTACTCGTTAAGAGGGGAATGTGGGGGTTTCCCTCTTAACCGGGCTCCGGCGTGAGAATAAGCGACTGCTTTGGGAGATAATTAAGTATTAAGTGAGAGTAGAGGGAAATGGAATGAATAACCTGTGAAGTGAAGGTCTCTATTTATAGCCGGAGAGGTGTAAGAGGGTGTGGGCGGATGGGCCTTGGGCCGGAAGGCGACAACATGGAGGATATGCTCCTTGTCTTACTGGTGTCGACCGTTAGTGGCTTATAGGAGCTTTATGGAGTTGGCGCAACGTGATTGGAGCCACGTGTCACTGTTGTCGGCCTGGTCGCCCTTCTGCCATCAGCAGGTAAGTGGAGATCGTGGGGCAGTTGTCTCTGCCCTGTGATTGGTGCCACATAGGCGTCCTTTAAGTACTTTTTGTCTCCTGCAAGTCAGACGATCGTGGAGCACGATTGCGCAGGAACAGAAGGACCCTGATTGGCTCTTTTATTCTGCCACTTGTACCTTATGTACTATCTGAAAGGGCTTTGCGCCGTAGTCACGCATGATTCTTGCTGAGCACGTTACTACCTTGCGCGCGGCATGGGCTTTCAGATATTATTTTCAAAATGCTAAGTGTTGCTAATTGGAGTTTCTTCTTATGTAGACCTCGCGCCGTATTACGCGGATGTGCTGTATCCCGCGCGAGGTTGGCGATCAAGGAAATTGCTGAGTAAGGAGTATGGTCCCGCGCCACCTTGCAGGAGGTTGCGCAGCTTTTTGGGACCATACCCCTTCAGTGTTCTTAGTTAGAAAAACACAAAATATAACCAACATAAAGAAAGCTTTACAACAATCTCTTGATGAGATCATCATCCTACTACTATTTTCTAGGTACAATTCACCGACTAGTTGCTTCAACTTTTAAACCTAGGGAAATACATGGATTATTGGATTCTCGCAGGAGATCCATAATTTATTTTAAAGAACCTGTGTTAAACACGAATCCTCAACCATCACGAATCTGCTTAATCTTTGTTCTTGCATTTTCGCTTCATTTTAGTGTTAATCATGCATTGTAATTTACCGCTTTCCTTCATTTTGTATTGTAATTTCATTTAAAAATATTTCTGTTGCAAAAGCATCCATCGGTTAGTTCACAGGTCAATAAAGTTTTTTTAAAGCATAATTATTTATTTTATTGCTTGATTAATGAGGGTTTTTTTTAAAGTTCATTATAATATAATTGTTAAATACAGTCTACATTTCAAATTTTATTTAACTAAACTTAGTTACGATAAATACAAACAAAGTCCAAATTTTATGTTTCATTTACCAACAATAGGTAAAAATGATAGTCAAATTTAACTTTGGCGAATTGGAATTAATTAATCCCACCTAACTCAATTTGGTCGATAATAATCACAAGTCAGTTATTGAACTTTTTTTGTAAAATAGTCCGCCGTTAAAATAGTTTAACGGAATTAAGTTTTTTTCTGAATTACAAACCGATGTTTTCAGTGGCGGATCTAGGATTCCGACTAAGGGGTAACATTCGGATCTAGGATTCCGACCAAGGGGTAACCTTAAATAAATAAGCCATAACGAAATCGAAAAAACGTCAATTTTTTCCAAAATTTACACTAATTTTTCCAATTTTTTTCCGACCAAGGGGTAACCCCGGTTACCCCTACCTCTATGGTAGATCCGCCCCTGGATGTTTTAGAGCTTTTGATCAGAACGAGGATACGAGTCGACTGATGTAAAACTTACCTTGAAATTGTGCTCGAAATGACTTGATTTTTGTTAATTGGAAGTTTAAACACTCGAATTGAAGCACCGTTTTCGTGGGTTGGGGCAGTATTTCGAGGTAAGTTTTACATCAATTTACTCGTATCCTTGTTCTGATCAAAAGCCCTAAAACATCGGTTTGTAATTCGGAAAAAAACTTAACTCCGTTAAGCTATTTTAACGGCAGACTATTTTACAAAACAAAAAATTGACCAGGTCGGATTATTATCGGCCAATAACTGACTTGAGATTATTATCGGCCAAATTGAGTTAGGTGGGATTATTTATTTCCAATTTGCCTTTAACTTTTACTTAAATATATTTAATTAGTTTTATTTTATTACTACTTTGTGATGAAAGTAAGTTGGTCGTGAAATCTGCCAGACTGCCACTGTTCGTGAATATTGCAAGCATTATGGTTTCGGTCGCAAATCAGTCGCTAAATTTTTAGGCAACTGTGCAGTTTTCTAATAGTGCAAAACCTTTAAGTTGCTATGTTTATGTTCTATCATTTTCCAATAACTTTTATAAAGTTTTCGAACAATTTTACACTCAAATGAATATGTGCATTTTTGTTTCCTTCATCACCCCACACATTGTTTTGAATGAAGACTTAAACGCCCATCGATTAACATTAATCTAAGTTGAAAACATTTGTTTACTATCCTCCAAGATAGAATGAGACTTTTCTAAGCATCTAATTACAAATACTATGCCAATTTTAAATTGTAGTTTGAGCTTTTTTTTTAATCAGAACTTAGATTAGAGTTAGGATTAACTACAAAATCTCCTAAAAATAAGAAATTATAAGAAGGGACGGGAAAATTACGAAAATGTCGGTTGACCAAACATGTTTTCAAATTTGTCACGCTCCTGCGTCCTTGGAGTTGCACATTATGCGCGGGATGCGTCCTTCAAGCACGAGATGCGTCCTTAGAGCAAAACCCAATAAAAAATGGGCACGTGGCCACGGGATGCGTCCTTCAAGCACGAGATGCGTCCTTCAAGTTTCTGAAGCGTCCGGCGAGGTTTCCGGCAAGTTGCAGGTTTCCGACGAGTTATTTCCGACGGTTCTAGTTCAAACTATAGAACCATTCCTGACTACTTTCCTAGGTCTCCAAATGACGGCTACGGTTCTTTAATTTCAAAGAAAATCACATTTTTGCCACATTCAGGTTTGGAGGGTGGAAGTCCAAACGATGCTACTTGTCGCTTGGCTGACTCTTCAAAGGGCACAAACTTGGTCCCAAAACAACTTGTATTCTCAACATATTGTGATTTAGATGCTACAAATCATAGTAATGTATGTCAACAATTGTTTACTCTTCAAATGATGGCCATCGTATTTCTACGGTCCAAAAGCTGCAACTCGCCGGGAAATAACTCGCCGGAAAACTCGTCGGAAACCTGCAACTTGCCGGAAACCTCGCCGACGCTTCAGAAACTTGAAGGACACATCCCGTGCTTGAAGGACGCATCCCGTGGCCACGTGTCCATTTTTTATTGGGTTTTGCTCTAAGGACGCATCCCGTGCTTGAAGGACGCATCCCGCGCATAATGTGTCACTCCAAGGACGCAGGAGCGTGACAAATTTGAAAACATGTTTGTTCAACCGACATTTTCGTAATTTTCCCTTATAAGAATGGTATCAAAGGGACTCCGATTGACTCATTCAAACGGCATTGAAACCGTTTCATTGAACTCTATGATTTGAAGTTTTAGGTTTTTGTTTTTAGATTTTTAGCATGTAGATTTTATAATTTTTGTTACGTCATTGCATCTTTTCTATATTTGTGTAATTGCGTTTTTTTTGTGACTCATTGTGTTATATTTTTTCAACAATGTGTTATATTTTGCTCGATATTTTGTTATATTTTGCGATCTATTGTGTTGTTATACACTTTTTATTTTTAGGAGCATTTTTAGAAAAAGTTTACCCACTTAGATTAACCTAATTCTCGATTTAACTAGTTAGGTGACCCGTATTCATCAGACCAGATGGGTTTCTAGGTTAAATGGAATTATGCATTACCATCACTAAAAGCCTAAAAGGAGTTTATAATAATCACCCGACAATCTAAAAGGAGTTTATAATAATCACCCGACAATAATTATTATTGATGAAACAAATTAAATAAATCAAGCCTCGTGAGAGTTTCACTTATTCGTACGCAACTTAAACCTTGTCATTTTTCTTCAAATTAATAAATAAATAAATATTAACATGTATGTAATTCCTTTTTTAGGATTTAGTAGCCTAGGAGTATATGAGTGTGATTTTTCACACGATGAAATTCCTTAGTTTGAATTTAGTCTAAATGATACATGCCAATTTTAACAAAAGATTGTGAACACATTCAAGCTAAATGGTTCCGGTACCGGGTCAATTAACCTAGTGTTTACCCATTAAATGATCTCTATAAATTTGTTAGGGGTAATTATCTATATATTAATTTTAGAAGCTTATGAACAGTAACGTCTGCCATATGGCACACTCTCATTAGCTCCTTTTTTGTCTTTCCTTTTTTATTTATGTATAAATATGAATTGTTTTTGAAGGTTATCATATTTGTTCAGCTGGTAAATTGGTTTTGTGTTGTTTATTATGCTCCACTCACGCAGGTTCGATCCATGGTGTTATTTTTTCCTTCCCCGTTTTATTCTTTTAGTACAGACTCTGCCATATGGCACACTCTCATTAGCTCCTTTTTTATCTTTCCTTTTTTATTATAAGAAAATACAAAATTTTATTGCTTTATTTGTGACGGATACTAATGTTAATAAAATTTATAAGAACATTATGTTCAATTAGTATTAATTTATTATAAAATGTAGAGTACTTGGGTGTTTCAAGTTAAAGCTTACAAGTATAAAAGAAGTTAGCATCGAGTTTGTAATTAAAGAGCATTTTTTAGAGTAAATTACAAATATGGTCCTTTATTTTTGTATCAGATTGCAAAGTATGTCCTTTTTCTTTAAAGTTGATGTGATTCATACTCTATGTTTACAAAACCTTACACAACATGTCCTTTATCACTAACTCAGTTGAAATTTAATGTTAAATCAGGGTATATTAGTAATTCACTAATTATTTATAAACTCATTCTATTTCTCCCTCTAAGACTCTCTCTCTCTCTCTCTCTCTAACTTCCTCTTCTCACCACCATCACTCAACCACCACTGCAGCCGCCACCACGCAACCACCCCCACCTCAAACATTCGGCGACTGTTGCGATTTCAACCCCCCGCCCCTCTCTCTTACTATCCACTTCCCTCCTTCCCTCTACCTGATTACCCGCCCCACACAGCCGGACAGTTCTATATCTCTGTTATGCTGTAAACGTGGTACGTCATGATCACAAAGACGGTGGCGTCGACGGATTTCACAACCAGCAATGCTCTGCCGTGTTTCGCATGATCAAATCCGATTATCAGAAGCTTTCGGAGTGGAGTTTTGAATAAGAATAACAAAATTGTTACCATTTCGATGAAGAGACCGATGAAGAACAGGTAGATCATTGTTGTGGATTGCAGGTTTACTAAAACCCTAGATCGGTGAGGACGATGATGTGGAGAGTGGAGGTTTCTGAGTTGTTTAGACCATGGGGTATGGTGGGCTTGGGTTGGGGCATTTGTTGACACGTGGAATGAGAAAAAAAACCCACGCCCATGGGGTATGGTGGGGCTTGGGTTGGGGGCATGAATTGACACATGGCCATTGAGAGCCCGCCATGTCACCTTGCTAGCCCGCCCCACGCCCGGCTTCAAACCCACGCCAAAGGGACCACGCCCAATCCCATGCCCCAACCCAAGCCCCCGGGGTGGTGGCTTGGGGGGATACGAATGGATTGATTTATGATTTCAAAACGGGCTTTTTAATTTTTAAAATTCTTTTTTTCTTTTATTTGTTAGAGATGTTTTGAATAAATTAGTAAAATTACCATTATACCCTGATTTAACATTAAAGTTTAACTGAGTTAGGGCTAAATGACATATTATGTAAGGTTTTGTAAACATAAAGTATGAATACCATCAACTTTAAAAACAAATGACACACTTTGTAATTGAATACAAATATAAAGGACGATTTATGTAATTTTTTTTGAATGAATACACTTTGTAAATTTATGATAATATAGATTAATCAAAACATGCAAAGAAACCAAGTTGAAAAGAGACTTGTGTGTTTTTTTTTGAAACGTAAACTTCATGTGTGTTTTTTGTTATGTCTATGTTCATGTATCGACCTTTCAACGCCCTATATGTTAGAAGTACATTAATTAATATTAATAAATGTACATAGTTGTTTTTTCGAAGACTATAAACAACCCCCACCCTGATAATTGTTTTATATATTCGAATAACAAAATAACAAACCATAGGGAGCATACCTGCTATTTTCAAAAGATGAGGACTAAACTTAAAAAAACGTGAAACCACAGGGACCATCCGGACAATTAACTCATAGATTAATCAAAACATGCAAAGAAACCAAGTTAAAAGAGACTTGTGTGTTTTTTTGTTATGTCTAGGTTCATGTATCGACCTTTCAACGCTCTATATGTTAGAAGTACATTAATTAATATTAATAAATGTACATAGTTGTTTTTTTTCTAAGACTATGACCTGGACCTTTAAGAAGTGCTCTTCTTCTAAAGATTTATTGTAAACAACCTCCACCCTCATAATTGTTTTATATATTTACGAGATTTTATAATTGAAAACTTTAGTATTACTTTGAGACCTTAGAAAAAGTTTTAATTCATTATCATGAGACATAATGATGAACTTTTGGTTTATACTAGCCAAGTACGTAAAAAATCACACGAAAAAGGGTTTAATACATTTTCATAGAGACATAATGATGAACAATTGTCTTATGCTAACCAAGTACGTGATGGATCATACCTTGTTCTTTATATCACGTTCATCCATCAATAATATTTATTTCCATATAAAGAAATATTCCTTTGCATCAACTTTATTATTTATTACCATCTTATCCTTTTTTCGTAAATAAAAAAAATAATCTCCTATAATTCATTTTCCTTAAGAGTTATCGGTAGATAAGAAGTACCTATTGATAAGTCATTTTCCTTAAGAGTTATTGGAAGATAAGAAGTACCTATTGAAATTATGTCATGCATGTTCTGTGCTAGATACTTATGCATAAAATTTGTATTGCTAATTTATCTTTTTACAATTGTACATGTAAAGAAAAACTAATTAAAAAAAAAAAATACACAGTGCTACCAGATTTAATGGTTGTGAAGATCCACCTAAATTAACATGTGTTAATACGTCTTATACATATGCCATAATTAAAAAAACAAAAAACTACACTAGACATCCTTCATTTCAGTGGTTTAGGATTAAATACAAAGGGTCCTAAAAATAAAAAGTCGTACAAACGGTATCAAATAGATACTGATTGACCTCATTCAAATAGCTTTGGAGCTGTCTCATCGAACTCTATGATGTGAAATTTTAGGTTTTCACTTTTAGATTTATAGGTTGTAGATTTTAGAATTTTTGTTTATTATCATTGTGTCTTTTACTCATCATTGTGTCTTTTCTATATTTGCGTTATTGTGTCTTTTTCACGACCCATTGTGTCTTTTTTCCTCGACACTGTGTTGTATTTTTCAGCATTGTGTTATATTTTGCTTGACAGTGTGTCATCTTGTTCGATCCATTGTGACTTTCTACATTTCTTATTTTTAGGAGCTTTTGTAGAATAACTTAACCCTCATTTCAGTATAGCATTTCAATATTTATATTCAAAATTCAGTTAGCATGTTTAAACTGGGTTGCGTGTAACATGTAGAATTTTTCTGGTGGAGAGGTTAAGATCTTATAGACGACATACGTCCGTGTTTTAATTACTATCACGTTTATTCTAATTAACATTTTTGACATCACTATATTTCTATTTAGGTTTACTAGATATTGTTACAACACATGGATACATGACTTGTCAATGCAGGAAAGAAACTTGGATTCTTATTTGCCTAAGTATTCAATCATATAACCAATGAAATCTTAGCTAGAGAAAATATTTATCTTTATTAGATATGTTGTATGCCATTATTTCTTGAATAATATCTTTAGCTTGAGCAATACTATAGCTTGAGTTAATTATAACTTTGAGGCTTTGAGCATATCAAACTGTCAAAAACATGAGTATCAATCATACAGTTGAAAATCTCTCAAACTATATAAACCAAAAACTCATGGGTACAATCAAATCTTTGAACCAAAATACAAGAGCCCTCACATGACAACCTACAGAATATCAACATAATAATCTGTACGAATCTGAGCAGATTAACAAGATCTACTAAAACTTTAGACAAACATGAAGGAGAACCCTTGATACGAAACGAAGAACAAAAAATATGATCACCTATAGATCTATCAGATTACCAATCTGGAACAAAACCCTAGATCTAAAATATACATAAAACTCAAGAACGGATTAGAGAGAATAAGTTTATCTGTGTGAGAAAAATATCTCAGATAATTTACTCTGAAAACAACTGAATGTTCTCTTTTATAAGCCTTATCTGCGAATCCTAAGAAATCTAGAAAGCTCAAGTTGCATCAGCTCACCAGCAGCCCAAGTTGTATCAACCCAACAGCAGCTCCGCATCTTTACTAGTCGAACAACAACATCGAAATCTCTTAATCTCAGGCCCAACACACAAAACAATTAAAAACACAAAATATTAGAAAATGATAACGATATGTTTGATATTGAATTGAAAGATACGTATATAGACACATATATTTCAACATCCCCCTCAATTTCAATAGGCAAACAAGGCAAAAAACATAAAACTGAGAATTATGGTATCATTACGAAATCAAACAAGATCTAAAGGTTCTACAAGAACTGCACTAATCAAAATACACAAAACTCTCAACAAACAACAAACAGCTAACCTAATAGATCATTAACACGATGTCACACCCCGATTTCCACGTGTCCGGTGGGCCCGGTGGTGGAGCATCGTGACGTGGTTGGCAACATAATAGTCAAACAACACAATATATAAATATGCACAGCGGAAGCAATTGAGAAATATAATTCAACTTTAATAATATTGTAATATCGTGTATCACAACAGTTGAAGGTTTGTCCACAAAAGGATCAAAAATAAATAGTAGTTCAACAGACTTTAGGCATCTTAAGCTTGCGAGACTTCTAGTGATGCTAAGGAGAAATCCCAGCCAATTACGCTTAGTACCTGCATTTAATCTTTTTGGGAAAATACGTTAGTTTACACTGGTAAATACAATCAACTGACTCATTTTAAAAATGATTGAAAATTTATTTGGATGCACGTGGCATAAACATTTTATTTAACTTGGGAGAATTATTTAAATATATAATCTTGTGAACGAATTACATGTTCCTTGTGCGTTCAGTAGCCCGGATCGTGTCCGGGTTAAAGATCAATAGACACACCACATTATTCTTTTGTGCACTGACGGGTGTACGCCTACACCCCGCGCTTAAGTCGTGGCCATTTCGTAAAATGATGCCAAGGATATCCGGGACATGGTCATTAACCCCCCAAAGGCTTTAAGCAACAAGACTGTTTAAACGAGCCGATCAAATTATTCAATTAACCACCCAACGATGGAAGATTTGATGCCCGATCAAGCGGTATTCTATATACCGTAACCCAAGCCCGTATAGGGAAAATAAGTTAAAAGTATTTACCTGAGCAATGTAATAATCACAATAAGCAAATTGCAAGTAGCTTTTACTGGTACTCCTAATCTGGAACGAAGGTTTATAATAACCTATTAGAATCCTAACGGGTCTTTAATTAAGCTTAAGCTTAGACTGGTTAGTTTCAAAGATACGGTTTGTACGCACGATTAAGCGATGACCGGATAGAATGTGATTTGGACCCAACAAGTATGAAGACTTGTTTAATATGGGTATATTATACACATTCTGGATTTTAAGATAAAACCGATAAGGTTTGACCCGTTTCTGCTAATTTATGTAAACTTGTTACATAAACCGAACCGAACGCGTAATAAGCGTAACGGGTATTCATGAGAGCCATATACAGGTTTCCTAAGTTAATATGCTCCAAATATGTTGTGACATCAGTGAGATATCATTTGTTATGCCCGAAATGAATTTAAACACAAACTATGCCCCGTAGGGGTAGTTTGGTCATTTATAAGGTGATAAAAGAGTTTAAGTAGTATCCTGAGTTACAGGTCTGATGAAATC
The DNA here is from genome assembly GCA_030545235.1 of Helianthus tuberosus. Taxonomy (NCBI): domain Eukaryota; kingdom Viridiplantae; phylum Streptophyta; class Magnoliopsida; order Asterales; family Asteraceae; genus Helianthus; species Helianthus tuberosus. Next base: position 6,285,849 of record CM060378.1, read on the forward strand.
AGCAAAGATAATCAATTTGCTAAGTTATATCAGTAGGGTAAGGTATATATGTGAAATTTATCAATTATAACCAAACTATGCACCGTAGGGGCATTTTGGTAATTTCACATAAGCCGAAAAGCTCAAAACTGAAGTCTGAGTTTAACAACTTTTTCTTAATGTTAAAATATTATAATTTACCTTAAATATCAGTAGGTATCACCCTTAGTATGTTTAAAATAGTTCTAGTACATACTAGGCGTTAAAAACGCTTAATTAGGCGATTAGAAGCCGTTTCCGGGTTCTATATAGAAATCTGATATTTTTATTATTCCAGGAGGTTTAAAATAATTTATTTATCATTTAGGATCAGTAGCAAAGGTTTGAAGTCGATTAGATATGTAAAACTCATTTTATGGCCCGTAAGGGCAAAACCGACAATTACCGGATTAAGCCTACGACTATTAGTTATGCTCATCCTAAAATTAATTAAAAATCTTCAAAAATCCCAAAATAATATATTACATCAGTGGGTAAAGATTTTGATATCAAAAAGTATGTTTAACTAGGCTATACGCTAATTACGCCGTTTTATTAACATAAAGCTTTCAATTTTGCGCTAATGAGCATAACTCTCAATCTACACCTCAAACTGATGTCAAACTTTGCATACAAGTTTATATATTAGTAATTAAAGTTTCTACTCTTTTACATTTTCCAAAATCACATTTTAAGGTAAAAAGGGCATAATGGTCAACATATGAGCAATTAACGAAATCATGCGTATTAATCGGTTAACTAATGAACCATGGTGTATAATCACAGAGGGTTATACTAGCATGTAACCTGGTCCAAATGAAGCTCTAAGGCATTTCTAAACCATACCATAACGGGTCAGAACTGAAAGTCAAAGTGAAAGTCAAACTATGCGACTTTCGGTTCCGAACTGGGTCTAAACAGGAAATTGTCGGGTTGAACATGTTTAGACATGTTCTTACACTAATTACCAAGTTATATTAATGATCAAACAGGTTATATGTGTTCTACATTGCTAATCATGCATAAATTAGAATTTAAGTATCCTGTTGACTTTTTATTATCAAGTTTGACCCGACATTTGACATAGTTAGAGTGGGAATCAGGGGGAACCCTTTTGAGGGTTTATTACCCACATAATTACCAACTTATAACTACTTTCACTTCGACTAATCACTGGACTAACAATGATTAATTGTTAAGTCAACCGTTAATTACGACGGTTTGACTTTTAAGCTAAAACTAAGCTAAAACTTAATTAAGAAAGGATTAGTAGACTTACTGAAGTCCTATGCACGAAATGTGAAGCTTAGAGAGAAGTCCTTAGCTCTAGAAATGCTCCAAAGTGCAGATGAAGGTGTGATCAAAGTGGTTGCAACTCAAGGCCCTTTTATAGTGAATTTTGATCCACAAAATGTTGACATCTAAGTCTACCACTGACCATAATTCATCCACAAGTGTCCCTAAGTGTCTAGGACTATTTAGGGGTCGCCCACAATGTGAAAATATCTGTTTTTGGTTGATCAAGCGCGAATACAGGCTGCTGTCTACGTATTCTGTTACTGTGTGTCTGACGCAGCCCGCGTAAGACCTTAAGGTCACTTACGCGGCCCGCCTTAACCCCTTAAACAGATTTTACATTTTCTAGTTTCCGCATCTTTGTCCCTTGGCTCTTCGAAAGGTCAACTAAGCTTAATACTTGCAATTTGACCCCTTTTTATTTATCTACAAGGGCTTTAAGATTTGTACCCACTTTGCCAAGTCCCTGGTCACTTCTGGTTAACCCGAAAAGTCATAACTTTCAACGTTAACGCTTTAACCCCTCGCATACGAATTTGATCATAGCTTTCTCATACGATAACGAAACTTTATGAAATTTTAACGTGCATTCTAGTTAGCATAATTAATCGTTACAAAGCCTCGGGTTTGCTAAAAGGTCACTCAGAGGTATAACTTAAACATGTTGACACATTTAACCCCTGTAGTTTGTAATCTCTCACTTTTAGCTTCGCATGATCCATGATTTATTCGTTTGGTGCTATAAACATCATGTAGGGTTAATGTATAATATATTTATTCACTGTTGACATTTAGAACTCGTATATTCACATACTTTCCATGATTGTCAACTTTAGTCCTTTCAGAACATTCTTTCACACGTTCAAACATATGACACGTGTCAACACATTATAGGACGTGAATTTTCGAGGTGTTACATCCTCACCCCCTTAAAATTAATCTCGATCCGAGATTTACTGAAATAAATAAGGGTACTTTTCTTTCATTGTGGATTCAACCTCCCACGTATATTCGGGACCTCTACGGGCATCCCATTTGACCTTTAGAATAGGTACATGCTTCCGTCGAAGCTTCTTAACCTGTCGATCTTCAATCGACAATGGGTTTTCCACAAATTTTAAGCTCTCATCTATATGCACATCTGTATGTGGTATAACTAGTGATTCATCAGCGAAACACTTCTTCAGATTGCAGATGTGGAACATATTGTGAATTCCACTAAGCTCTTCAGGTAAGTTTAACTTATAGGCAACTGACCCGACACGTTCGATAACCTCGAAAGGTCCTATGTATCTCGGGCTTAGCTTGCCTTTCTTACCAAATCGCATCACCCCCTTCCAGGGTGATACCTTAAGTAATACTTTATCACCTACTTCGAAGTGAAAAGCTTTATGCTTTGGATCTGCGTAACTCTTCTACCTATCTCGGGCAGCTTTGAGACGGTCACGAATCTGGACAATCTTGTCCGTCGTTTCATAGACTATCTCTGGTCCTGATAATTGGACATCTCCAACTTCCGCCCAACAAACTGGCGTTCTACACTTTCTACCGTATAATGCCTCAAAAGGCGCAGCCTTAATGCTGGCGTGGTAGCTATTGTTGTAGGAGAACTCAATCAACGGTAGGTGGTTATCCCAACTACCACCCAAATCGATCACACATGCACGTAGCATGTCTTCCAAAGTTTGAATAGTACGCTCACTCTGACAGTCTGTCTGAGGATGGTAAGCCATACTGAAATTCAAACGCGTGCCCAAAGATTGTTGGAAACTCTTCCAAAAGTGTGGCGTGTATCTAGTATCTCTGTCAGAGATAATAGACACAGGTATGCCATGTAAGGCTACAATCTTATCCACGTATAACTGGGCTAACATGTCGGAGCTATAAGTCTCCTTGATGGGTAAGAAATGGGCTGACTTAGTCAGTCTATCAACTATAACCCATATTGTATCATTTCCTTTCCTTGTCTTAGGTAACTTGGTGATAAAATCCATAGTTACCATCTCCCACTTCCATGTAGGAAGTTCAGGCTGTTGTAGCAAACCTGACGGTTTCTGATGCTCGGCTTTGACTTGCGCACATGTCAAGCATTTAGCTACATAGGTGGCTACAGACTTTTTCAAGCCTATCCACCAATAGTTTGCCCTTAGATCCTGGTACATCTTATCAGCTCCAGGATGAACGGAATATTTGGAACTATGGGCTTCCTGGAGGATGACATCTCGAAGTCCTCCATAAATTGGAACCCATATTCGTCCATTTAATCTTAGAATTCCGTCCTTGCTAAGAGTTAACTGCTCCTCAGTTACCCCTAGCTTTTCGTTAGGATAGTTAGCTTCCAACACAGCTTCCTTCTGTGCAGCTAACAACCTTTCAGTCAAATTGTTCTTTATCTCCATGCGCTTGGCATTGATTCGGATGGGTTTCACCCTTTCCTTTCGACTCAAGGCATCAGCGACTACATTCGCCTTGCCGGGATGGTATCTGATTTCACAATCATAGTCATTCAAAGTCTCCATCCAACGGCGTTGCCTCATGTTTAAATCCTTCTGATTAAACAGATGTTGAAGGCTCTTGTGATCAGAATAGATCACACACTTGATACCATACAAATAATGCCTCCATAGTTTTAGAGCAAATACAACGGCACCCAACTCCAAGTCATGGGTGGTGTAATTCCTTTCGTGCACCTTTAACTGTCGTGATGCATAGGCAATAACTTTGCCTTTCTGCATAAGCACACACCCCATGCCAGTGTGGGATGCATCACAATAAACTACAAATTCTTCGATTCCATCTGGCATTGTCAGTACTGGGGCGTTGCTCAACTTTTGCTTAAGGATATCAAAAGACTCTTGCTGCTTAGGGCCCCAAACGAACTTTACTTTCTTCTTAGTCAAGGAAGTTAGGGGTGCAGCAATCCTTGAAAAATTTTCGATAAAACGCCTGTATTATCCTGCCAATCCCAGGAAGCTACGAATATCTGTAGGCGTCTTTGGCTCTTGCCAGTTCATAACTGCTTCAACCTTAGCGGGATCCACTTGGATACCACGCTCACTCACCACATGTCCAAGGAATTGGACTTCTCGTAGCCAAAATTCACACTTAGAGAATTTGGCATAGAGCTTCTCATGATGTAGAAGTTTGAGAATACATCGAAGGTGTTTTTCATGGTCAGCTTGATTCTTCGAGTAGATAAGAATGTCGTCGATGAAAACGATGACGAATTTATCTAAGTAAGGCTTGCAAACGTGATTCATGAGATCCATGAATGCGGCAGGTGCATTAGTGAGCCCAAAAGGCATCACTAGGAACTCGTAATGACCATAACGAGTCCTAAATGCAGTTTTATGTACGTCTTCATCTCTAACCTTCAATTGGTGGTAGCCTGACCTTAAGTCAATCTTCGAGAAATAACTTGCCCCTTGCAACTGATCGAACAAATCGTCGATCCTGGGCAAAGGATACCTATTCTTGATCGTGACCTTATTAAGCTCACAATAATCGATGCACAGACACATCGACCCATCCTTCTTCTTGACAAACAAGACTGGTGCTCCCCAAGGAGATGAACTAGGTTTGATGAAACCTTTAGCTAGCAACTCATCCAGTTGTGTTCTTAATTCCTTCATTTTCGTTGGCGCCAACCTATAGGGTGCTCTAGCAACTGGTGCTACTCCGGGGATGATATCAATCCTGAATTCCACTTGCCTATCTGGTGGCAAACCAGGTAGTTCTTCCGGAAAAACTTCTGGGTGTTCAGAAATGACAGGGATGTCTTCTATCTTCGGTTTAGGCTCATCAATAATCACTTGTGCCATGTAGATGACACAACCCTTCTTTAAACATTTTGAAGCCTTGAGCATAGTCGCTTGCTCAGGCAGCCCATACTGGGTATCTCCCCGAATGGTAAGTGATTCACCAGACGGAGTCTTAATCACCACTTGCTTTCTGTTGCAGACGATTTGGGCCTGGTTGTGAGATAACCAGTCCATACCCAAGACTATGTCAAAACCGGCTAACTTAAATGGAAGTAGAGACAGAGGAAAAGAATGGTTCTTAATGGATATAACACATCCATCTAACACAGTTGAGACGGTTTCTAGGGTGCCATCAGCTAACTCCACCTCATAATTCACACTTAAGGTTTTGACAGGTAATCTCAACAATTCACAAAACTTATTATCTACGAAAGACTTATCAGCGCCTGAATCAAAAAGTACTCTAGCATAGACATCGTTTACAAGGAAAGTACCTGTAATCACATTGTCGTCTTGTACCGCTTCCTTTGCGTCCATTCTGAAGACTCTCGCATTGGTCTTCTTGGCCTCTTCAGGCTTCTTGGCGTATTTAGGGCAGTTGGTCTTAATGTGCCCCTTTTCATTGCAACGGTAGCACGTTGCGTCTTTCAGCTTCTTGCAATCCAAGGTTTTGTGATCCGTGGACTTGCATATACCACAAGCATAGGTTTTTGACTGAGTCTGCGAGTTCGACTCGAGTCTGCACTTTCCAAAGTGCTGTTTCCTGCAAATCATGCACTTGGGCTTCTCGCCAGAATGATGCCCATCTTTCCTTGACTCAGATCCTTTCTTGTTGTCACCGTTCCCACGGTGCTTCTTGTTCGACCTCCGTGAACTATCATCTTCACGTTTTCTCTTCTCAGCCTCCTTATTCCTCAGCGATCTTTGCCTGACCGCATCCAAAGTGAGGGACAAGGATATGTCAGCTACAAATCTAAAAGTAGCTGGCCGAGAGGCCTTCATGCTTGCCTTGATTTCCGGGGCTAAACCACCGATAAAACGAGCTATTCTTTTTGGTTCCGGGGTTACCAGATACGGAACCAACCGGGACATCGTGTTGAAGCTCGTGAGGTAAGCTTGACAGTCAAGGTTTGTTATCACCAATGATAGAAAATCAGCCTCTATCTTCTCCACCTCATGCTGGGGGCAGTAATTTTCCCTGATGAGGGCAACAAATTGATCCCACGACATGTTGTACAATGGGATTTTCCCGGTGGCTTGAATTAGTGATCTCCACCAGGCTAAAGCTTCGCCTTTAAAAGATTGCGACACAAACTTGACTATATCCCTCTCAGCGCACCCGCTGATATCCACTACTGTATCCATCTCATCCAGCCACGTCATACAGTCAATGGCTCCTTTCTCCCAGTGAAATCCCGGGGTTTGCAGGAAACAAAATATTTATAAGAGCAACCCTTGTCACGGGGTCCTTAGTTTAGTACAACCTGCTGAGATGGAGCACTGTGGTGGTTCGAGGATTGTCGATCATCATCTTTCTTCGGTTCGTCCTTCTTGGATGGTGGCTTTGAAGGCTGTGTAGATAGGGTCCTACTACGAGTCCCACTATACTCTTCGTACTGCCGTTCCAATGCCTTTGTAACTGCGTCGTCTACCAACGCTTTCAATTCAGCACCCGTTAGATTAATGCGGGCGTTATCAATATTCTCCACTGGATGGCTATTAATTTCGTCTGAGTTAGCCATTTTAATTGAACTGTTACAGAAAACAAGGACAATAGTTTATTTGGGAGTTTATTATGGAATTGCCCCTTAGGGTAATTCATTAACCATGGTAAACATAGATCATATTTGGTTAATTTATTAATCATATTTATTTAGGATTTCTATCATAATTTATCCTAATTATAAAACAATAACAGTTTTATTTGTGGCACAAAAGGCCTAGTCACATGGACATTTATAAATTATAAGCTATGATTTCAGAGAATCCAAGCATGAAGGTTTGAACCTAGTTCATTACCTTTATCTGACAGGGAGTCATTGCTACCACTGTCTTTTTGGCTCATATTGAAATGAGCAGGGCCCGTAGGCACTATATTACCACGTATGGTAAAAATATGATCATCTCAATTGATGATCTAAACCCATGATTCAGAGATCATTAAATTGGGTTAGGAATCTTTTGAAGAATCCAATAATAAGAATGACGTGTGTGATTTTAATGAATCACGTCTGCCAGGAGCGTTAACATGTTTACAGATGTTAACAGGGATTTGAATCTTTTGAACAGGTCTTACCATCTTGGCCCGGCCTTATAATGACCCGAAGGCTAGGTTTCACTCTTTAAGATCCTTATTTAAAAATTTACATAGGCAGATATTTATTAAAAATGAATGATTTTGATTTATTTATTTCATATAATATATTCATGCAGATAATAGCAAAAATGAAATTTATAAACTTACATTCCATTAATTTATTAAAAGGTTACACGTTGCCCTAAACGGGACTTTTTAATAAACAAACTTACCCACGCAGGGGCTTAACAAACATCATAATAGTCCACGCAGGGACTTACACAAATAACATAACAGTCCACGCAGGGACTTAAACAATAACATACCCTCGTAGGGGTTAACAGAAAGATAGACCCACGCAGGGGTCAAAACAACCAAGCATACCCACGCAGGGGTTTATACAGTAAGACTGGCCCACGCAGGGGCTCAACAATAATTGGAAGGATTTAGTGGTCCTTCTTGCTCTTCCCTTTGATCAAGCTTGTCAATCCTTGGAAGAAGCTTTGTCTCTCCCTGCGGTCGCGGTGAAAGTCCCGCTCAACCTGATCCAACCTTTGCAGAATTTCTTCACGCTCTGGTGGGGAGAACCTTGGCGGCTGCGATTGAGTCCGAATAATAGGCCTAGGAGGTATCTGGTACCCATGAGTCGGGTAACCTACTCCCCATGGAGCTCCGTACGGTCCTTCCGGGTGAAGGGCGTTATAATTGGCCGCCACCATGTAAGGGTCGGCTTCAGCGTAACCATAGTTGTGGTGAGTCGGCGGTTCAAACGGTTTGTACGCCATCGAACCCGTGTATGCTGGAATCGGGTTATCAAAACCCATCGGTGGTAGCTGTGGTACAGCTGGGTTAGAAGGTCCACCCATTTATGGGTCCTCCTGATGTGGCGGATAGTGACTGCCACTGGATTGACGAGGGGAGCTAAAATGAAAATCCCCTGCTCGTGCAGACATACGTGCACCGGTTCTCCTACGCCTTGGCAGTTGTGGAGGTGCCGGCTGCTCTGGCGGCGGTGGAGGCGGTGGCGTGACTGCCACGAATCGTGAATCCACAGAGGGATCCTGTTGCTGCTGCTGCTGCGGCTGCTGCTGCTGCTGGTGAGGCGACGAATGGCGAGGAGGTGTAAAATACCACTCGTGTCGGTTAAACATAGCTTGAAAGCTGTCTGGACCACCGTAGGGTGATCCGTGAAAAGAAGATCCATCTGAGATCTCTATTGGATGGTTCGGTGTACCGCTGGCAGGTTCGACGGAATCCGTATCCTCGTCCATATCCTCCGCGTGATCTCCGGAGAAATGATCATCTGGCCCTAGTGGGTTAAAACCCACTGGTTCTTGTATGTAATTGGCCGGGTTAAACCGGCCCCTGAAGACAGGTGTGGGGTCCCCAAAAGAATTGTGCGATAAAGATCGCTGTAGCGATATGTAGGACGGTTGAGGGTTGTTGGGCTCATACTCCGGCCGAGGCCCGTAAGGGTTATGGACAGGAGGTGTCGAACTGTGCGAAACCGACCGTCTAGCCGGCTCGAAGAGGTTCCTCCGGTTCTTCCGAGGATCGTCGCTCTCGGTGGTTGAAGGAGCTCGCACATTCGAAGGTCCTGCCTCGTTGTCATTGGGGGCGGTGGTTGGCCCCTTTCCACGTCCTCTTCTCCTAAAGAATCTTGGCGGCATTTTGTTAATCCTGTCAATACAACATGAGATAACGACAAGAATATATATAAAATAAAGGACAAAACAAAAACCAAACAAAGTAGAGTTTGTCCTATGTTATTTGTCTAGACTCTAAAGTTTAGAAATGTGCAATTATGTAACTGAGATTAAACACAAAAGGCTAGTGTTTAATTCACTCAGTGTTGGCTCTGATACCAACCTGTCACACCCCGATTTCCACGTGTCCGGTGGGCCCGGTGGGGGAGTATCGTGACGTGGTTGGCAACATAATAGTCAAACAACACAATATATAAATATGCACAGCGGAAGCAATTGAGAATTATAATTCAACTTTGATAATATTGTAATATCGTGTATCACAACAGTTGAAGGTTTGTCCACAAAAGGATCAAAAATAAATAGTAGTTCAACAGACTTTAGGCATCTTAAGCTTGCGAGACTTCTAGTGATGCTAAGGAGAAATCCCAGCCAATTACGCTTAGTACCTGCATTTAATCTTTTTGGGAAAATACGTCAGTTTACACTGGTAAATACAATCAACTGACTCATTTTAAAAATGATTGAAAATTTATTTGGATGCACGTGGCATAAACATTTTATTTAACTTGGGAGAATTATTTAAATATATAATCTTGTGAACGAATTACATGTTCCTTGTGCGTTCAGTAGCCCGGATCGTGTCCGGGTTAAAGATCAATAGACGCACCACATTATTCTTTTGTGCACTGACGGGTGTACGCCTACACCCCGCGATTAAGTCGTGGCCATTTCGTAAAATGATGCCAAGGATATCCGGGACATGGTCATTAACCCCCCCAAAGGCTTTAAGCAACAAGACTGTTTAAATGAGCCGATCAAATTATTCAATTAACCACCCAACGATGGAAGATTTGATGCCCGATCAAGCGGTATTCTATATACCGTAACCCAAGCCCGTATAGGGAAAATAAGTTAAAAGTATTTACGTGAGCAATGTAATAATCACAATAAGCAAATTGCAAGTAGCTTTTACTGGTACTCCTAATCTGGAACGAAGGTTTATAATAACCTATTAGAATCCTAGCGGGTCTTTAATTAAGCTTAAGCTTAGACCGGTTAGTTTCAAAGATACGGTTTGTACGCACGATTAAGGGATGACCGTATAGAATGTGATTTGGACCCAACAAGTATAAAGACTTGTTTAATATGGGTATATTATACACATTCTGGATTTTAAGATAAAACCGATAAGGTTTGACCCGTTTCGGCTAATTTATGTAAACTTGTTACATAAACCGAACCGAACGCGTAATAAGCGTAACGGGTATTCATGAGAGCCATATACAGGTTTCCTAAGTTAATATGCTCCAAATATGTTGTGACATCAGTGAGATATCATTTGTTATGCCCGAAATGAATTTAAACACAAACTATGCCCCGTAGGGGTAGTTTGGTCATTTATAAGGTGATAAAAGAGTTTAAGTAGTATCCTGAGTTACAGGTCTGATGAAATCAGTAAAGATAATCAATTTGCTAAGTTATATCAGTAGGGTAAGGTATATATGTGAAATTTATCAATTATAACCAAACTATGCACCGTAGGGGCATTTTGGTAATTTCACATAAGCCGAAAAGCTCAAAACTAAAGTCTGAGTTTAACAACTTTTGCTTACTGTTAAAATATTATAACTTACCTCAAATATCAGTAGGTATCACCCTTAGTATGTTTAAAATAGTTCTAGTACATACTAGGCGTTAAAAACGCTTAATTAGGCGATTAGAAGCCGTTTCCGGGTTCTATATAGAAATCTGATATTTTTATTATTCCAGGAGGTTTAAAATAATTTATTTATCATTTAGGACCAGTAGCAAAAGGTTTGAAGTCGATTAGATATGTAAAACTCATTTTATGGCCCGTAAGGGCAAAACCGACAATTACCGGATTAAGCCTACGACTATTAGTTATGCTCATCCTAAAATTAATTAAAAATCTTCAAAAATCCCAAAATAATATATTACATCAGTGGGTAAAGATTTTGATATCAAAAAGTATGTTTAACTAGGCTATACGCTAATTACGCCGTTTTATTAACATAAAGCTTTCAATTTTGCGCTAATGAGCATAACTCTCAATCTACACCTCAAACTGATGTCAAACTTTGCATACAAGTTTATATATCAGTAATTAAAGTTTCTACTCTTTTACATTTTCCAAAATCACATTTTAAGGTAAAAAGGGCATAATGGTCAACATATGAGCAATTAACGAAATCATGCGTATTAATCGGTTAACTAATGAACCATGGTGTATAATCACAGAGGGTTATACTAGCATGTAACCTGGTCTAAATGAAGCTCTAAGGAATTTCTAAAACATACCATAACGGGTCAGAACTGAAAGTCAAAGTGAAAGTCAAACTATGCGACTTTCGGTTCTGAACCGGGTCTAAACAGGAAATTGTCGGGTTGAACATGTTTAGACATGTTCTTACACTAATTACCAAGTTATATTAATGATCAAACAGGTTATATGTGTTCTACATTGCTAATCATGCATAAATTAGAATTTAAGTATCCTGTTGACTTTTTATTATTAAGTTTGACCATTCATTTGACATAGTTAGAGTGGGAATCAGGGGGAACCCTTTTGAGGGTTTATTACCCACATAATTACCAACTTATAACTACTTTCACTTTGACTAATCACTGGACTAACAATGATTAATCGTTAAGTTAACCGTTAATTACGACGGTTTGACTTTTAAGCTAAAACTAAGCTAAAACTTAATTAAGAAAGGATTAGTAGACTTACTGAAGTCCTATGCACGAAATGTGAAGCATAGTGTAAGACCCTAATTCGTATTTGACAAAAAGTCGCAGCGAAAGTTCGTGCCATAAAATTTTTTCATTACAAACGTCTTGACTTACTTGAAAGTTCGTTTTAATATGTATCTTCTACAAAGATAATGTAAGACCCTAACACGTATTTGACAAAAGTCGCAGCGGAAATTCATGCCATAAAATTTCTTTCATTACAAACGTCTTGACTTACTTGAAAGTTTATTTTAAAAGTATCTCTTTTACAAAACAAAAGCATAACTCCCGTTTACTAAAGTACATACTCGATTATTCCCGTACAATCTATCTTATGACTCGGTCTTCGATCTCTATTCCTTGTGATAATCGCCCGTGATCAATACCACCTGCACTCACCACATACATTCATAACATTAGCACACATTATATAACAAGATTCATTCACGTACACTTCACATTTCGTCACATTTCAAACTTTAAGCATTTCATCTGCGTATCCATTTCCTGGTGAGGCTTCAATAACGTACCTGCATTACTTTTCATTCTCAAGGTACACCATTAATAACGTCAACACTCAACGTGTCTAAATCATACATACTTACGTACTTACATACATACATACATACATACATACACATCTACATATGTACATACCGTTCCTACAACTTTACATACGTGCATACACTCATACATGTCTTTATACATACATGCATACACAACTACATACGTACATACCTTTCCTACATCTTTACATACATGTATACATTCATACATATCTTTATACATACATACACATCTACATACGTACATGCCTTTCCTACATCTTTACATACATGCATACACTCATACATATCTTTATACATACATACATACATACACATCTACATACGTACATACCATTCCTACATCTTTACATACATGTATACACTCATACATATCTTTATACATACATACACATCTACATACACGTACAAGATCTTGCATACTTCTTACATACTCATACGTTAATTACATGGGACTTACACTTTGATTTATAGTCCATAAACATCTAAGGATCGATCAAAACCATGTTTAGAAAGTCCGCCGTAGTCCACGGATAACAAACCGAAGCCTACGATACATAAATCAACTTAAATATCAAATTTTTAGACTTTTGGACTTGGGGAGGTCGTCGGCGACGGCCCGTGGTTTTTCCCGTAGCCAAAACCCCGTAGACAGGAAGATAACCCGTCAGCAAAAAAACTAACTTTCTAGAGCCCGTCGGCGACGATCCCCTTGCCCGTCGGCGACTACCTCTAGAAATGGCACTTTTCTGCAGTTCCGTTTCGTCGTCCGTACGCACTAAAACGCGCGTAACTTTTGAACCGCTTACCCGTTTAACCTCCCGTTTCTTCCTACATGCTTGTAAATTCACATTCTATCATATGAACTTAAAATCCCACAACCGGATTAAGGAAATTCTTAACTTACACGCTATCGTCTTATTATTCATTTATGATTTATTCGACCCGTTCATGCATTCATCCACATAACTTGTTTGTTTGACCATAACTTCTTATGAACCTAATAATGTCAACATTGTCTATCATAAAAGATTAAGTTCTCGGATGTCTTGCATCCTCTTGACCCATTTTTGCCCAAGAGCTTATTTTGACCCGTTAAGGGTATTTGCGCATTTTAAGGTCCTTAGCTTATGAAAATCATACTTCTCACTTTCTTACTTTTTCAAAACATTCATTTAATCAATTAGCTTGTTTGTAGTCAACTTTTAAGACCATTTGCTCGTTTTACCCATCAAGGGCGTTTTTGTCAACTTTGCTCTATCCTTAACAACAAAGGACTCCCTTGCATAAGTAACCAATCCTACTACTTAGCTACAATTCTTAATCACACATACCTTGCTCGGATCAAAGCTAAGATCCGTTTAATACTTCATCGGTATCATACAATTCTTTCCTAATTGACCTCGATTATCATACTTAATTAAATTGCATATAACTTTACATAAACAACTAAGAAGTGATTGCGAAAATCACTTACCTCATGCATCCGTGTTCACATTCGTTCCTCGCCACTTCTTGACCCGTTAGCCTTCCGTGCTTGATTCCGTCTCGACATGATTCCTATACTTCCATGTCATCGAAATCACATTCTCATTAGCATACACAGTTGTACATGTTAACGATCATATCGATCGCATAATTCACATTTGACGCTATGGTCACTTCTAACAAGCATAATACATATAACCAAATTCATACCATTTCCAACTCGTGAAATCCGTCATGTTATCACATTAAACACACATACGTCTAACACGCACCGTATAACTTACTTTAATCTTACAATTATGACAACATGTCTAACCATTCTTCTTATACACAGTTGACTTGTTAGAAGTCAACGGTCGAATTACCTTAACTTTCGACTTATCATTATATACCCGTAACATCATAATCGACTATACGGACGACAATACATACATTTTATCATACGATTGGGGTGCGTACCACCTTTTAAGCATAACGTACAACTAATTCATGCACAATCTTCTAAATTCATACATAGTTCATCAAATCCTTCTACTAATCAACATGTGGTATTTAAAATTAAACATCATACATATTATCATCACATTTTGTTCACTTCATCTAACAACAATTCATCATTTCTTATCCAATTTCTTTAAACACTCACACACATGTATGATTCCAAACATTGTTAACATAAGTAAATCATCAATTTACATTACATCATCTAAAACCCACTTCATAACTACTTGTTAATCACTTACAAGTGATCTAATCTTAAGTTCTTCATAATTTCATCATACTTTTGATATGTGTACTACCTTGTAAGCATAGTGTACAACTAGTTCATGCATATCCTTCTAATCTCATACATAATTCATCAATTTCTTCCTTCTAATCAACATGAATCATACATGCATAAACATCAAACATACTAGTATCACATTTCTTTCAATTCCTCTCATAAGAATCCATCATACAAATCAAAATACATCAATATTAAGCAAGAATTTAGACATAGATGATTTACCCATGTCATCATCTTCACCATAACAAACGGGTTTCACCCTTACACATCAAATTAACCTAAACCATGCATAATCCATGTTCCAAATGATGAATCTAACACATACTCATGCTCAATTTCATACAACTTCGCGATTTACAACATAACCCACTTCGTGCATAATCACCAAGCTAGCTTTTAAGACATACCTTGCGATCCCCTTGTGAAGGTGATCGTTAATCTATGCTCGGTTATGAGTTTAAGCTTCATCTTGCCCTTCAATTTGAAGATTTTTAAGAAACTAGGGTTTGAACCATCTTTTTTTTTCTTCCTGATCATCGACACACACACACACACACTGTGTGGTGTTTTAATTTTGTTTTATAAAATCATGTTTCCCATTGAACGGTTTTGGTCCCTCTAGTTTCATTTTAGTTAAATAAGAGATTAAAACTCATTTCTTTATATCAACCGGGTTTTAATTTACCAAACCCGTTTTTGGGGTGTTACAAGTCTACCCCCCTTAAATGAGGTTTCGTCCCCGAAACCTTTCTCATTTCCATTTATACATACACATATCATTGTTTGACTTTATGCTCACATCATAATTATAAGTAATCGTCTCATCTCATTTCGTATTTATTCATACAATTAACTTCTTAACAAGTGTATACTTTCCATGGCATATTTTCACCTAACTTTCTTATTTCCTCGACCCGTTAGTAACAGGTCAATATACTTATTCATTCAAACTTATAATAATACTTACACTCATATGATCCGTTTATAACGGATTTAGTACTTTCATCTCATCCTTTAAGATTCCATTCTATAGACTCATTGTATAAGATTTAACTCTTGTTTTGTTATCACAACAAAACTGCTATGTCATCGACATACCTACGTGCTTAACTCCGTAGCTAACATCATTCTACATTTCTATAGTCTTTTGTACCATACATATCCCTTCGTTACTTACACATTCGGATATTTTCATTCCTATCATTCTTTTGTTCATTTGCTTTACATTTACTTATATGACTTGTTTGACACATACATGGTCAAGCTATTGACTTCTTCTTATGTAGACTAGTTCCGTCTGTTATATCTTAAATCTGTTTCGCGGATTCGAACACATTATTCATACCTTTCGTACCTTCTATGTTTATTCAAACATTGCATTCTCATCTTTCATTCTTTGAATCCGTCTCTCGGATTCAAACATTGCATTTACGCCTTTCATCCCTTGAATCCGTCTCGCGGATTCAAGCATTGCATTCATATCTTTCATTCTTTGAATCCGTCTCACGGATTCAAACATTGCCTTTACGCTTTTCATCCCTTGAATCCGTCTTGCGGATTCAAGCATTGCATTCATATCTTTCATTCTTTGAATCCGTCTCGCGGATTCAAACATTGCATATACGCTTTTCATCCCTTGAATCCGTATCGCGGATTCAAGCATTGCATTCATACATTGTTGATCCGTACTTTCTTACGGATTCAACATTCTTCATTCTTATCATTCATGTTTTTCATTCCTACATAGTACTCTCAATTTCCCGAGAGTCTTACTACCCACTTCACCCGCACGCCCACCTGCTACCCAATTCTAACGGACATACCTGCGATAATTACCACGGTCTCACGAATGTCATATGCTTCTTGCGTACTGGCCAGGTGCGCAATTCACATACTAATTTCGTGCTTTCAGGTATTCATCGCCTTATGTCTGCAGTAGTGGGTCTCAGTTCGTGCTACATTTTTACAATCTTATCAAGACAATATCGCTGTCTTCCATTTAGTACTTACCCTCCCACGGAGATTCCTTCCTTTTTCTTTTAACACCGGTACCATACATATTAACATTGTGTACCTGGGGTCCGTCTGTCCATTCGCATCCTTGCCTGCCTTAGCATTCATCAAACGCTTGGTGTGCGTACCACTATGTTAGCACAATGTACAACTAATTTATGCATATTCTTCTAATCTTATACATAATTCATCAAATTCCACTTCCTAATCAACACGAATCATTCATGCATAAACATCAAACATACTAGTATTATATTTCTTTTAATTCTTCTAACAAGAACCCATCATGCAAATCAAAATACATCAATATTAAGCAAAATTGGACATGGAGGATTCACCCATGTCATCATCTTCATCTTAACAAATGGGTTTCATCCAAAAACATCAAATTAACCTAATTCATGCATAACCCATGTCCAATATGATGATTCTAACACACACCCATTCTCAATTTCATACAAATTCGCGATTTACATCAAAACCCACTTCGTGAAAGATCACCAATCTAACTTCTAAGACATACCTTACGATCCCCTTGTGATGGTGATCATTATTCCATGTTTATTTGCGAATTTGAGCCTTGAATCATCCCTTGATTTGAAGCTTTTGAAGAATTAGGGCTTGGCTCCTATGGAGCCCCTTCTGATCGTTCCAGAACACACACGAGATGTGTGTGTTTGTGTGTGTTTTTTATTAATTTAAAACATAACTTTCCCTTGTCCATCTTTGGTCCCTCAAGTTTATACCTTTGCTTGTTTTGCTAAACATTTGACTAGGTGTAATAACCTACTTATTACATTCTATTTTATTAGACATGGGGTCTTACTTACAATTTTAATAATTCGAGTTTTGGGGCGTTACACTTAGAGAGAAGTCCTTAGCTCCAGAAATGCTCCAAAGTGCAGATGAAGGTGTGATCAAAGTGGTTGCAACTCAAGGCCCTTTTATAGTGAATTTTGATCCACAAAATGTTGACATCTAAGTCTACCATTGACCATAATTCATCCATAAGTGTCCCTAAGTGTCTAGGACTGTTTAGGGGTCGCCCACAATGTGAAAATATCTGTTTTTGGTCGATCAAGCGCGAATACAGGCTGTTGTCTACGTATTCTGTTACTGTGTGTCTGACGCGGCCCGCGTAAGACCTTAAGGTCACTTACGCGGCCCGCCTTAACCCCTTAAACAAATTTTACATTTTCTAGTTTCCGCATCTTTGTCCCTTGGCTCTTCGAAAGGTCAACTAAGCTTAATACTTGCAATTTGACCCCTTTTTGTTTATCTACAAGGGCTTTAAGATTTGTACCCACTTTGCCAAGTCCCTGGTCACTTCTGGTTAACCTGAAAAGTCATAACTTTCAACGTTAACGCTTTAACCCCTCGCATACGAATTTGATCATAGCTTTCTCATACGATAACGAAACTTTATGAAATTTTAACGTGCATTCTAGTGAGCATAATTAATCGTTACAAAGCCTCGGGTTTGCTAAAAGGTCACTCAGAGGTATAACTTAAACATGTTGACACATTTAACCCCTGTAGTTTGTAATCTCTCACTTTTAGCTTCGCATGATCCATGATTTATTCGTTTGGTGCTATAAACATCATGTAGGGTTAATGTACAATATATTTATTCACTGTTGACATTTAGAACTCGTATATTCATATACTTTCCATGATTGTCAACTTTAGTCCTTTCAGAACATTCTTTCACACGTTCAAACATATGACACGTGTCAACACATTATAGGACGTGAATTTTCGAGGTGTTACACACGATGATCTAAAATCTCTAATACTTGATCTAACAGGTAAACGAACAAACAGTGTTAAAACCCTAGAACGAATTAGATAGGCTACACGACAATAATAAGAGAAACAACAACTAATAAGAAAAAAAACACACACTAAGATATCATACAACCTATTAAAACTTTAAAATAATAACTTTCTCCCAACATAGTTATTCCCAACATAGTTATTCCTTATATGTTCTAAATCAATAACGAACTTTAGATTCGTTATTGACAGGAAATATACTCGATGATTGCCATAAAACACATCATCGATTATAGTAATCACCAAAAGGAGCATCATATTCACATAAAAGAAACAATCACATATATGAAACAATCATATAACATATCCAAATAACACTGATTCAACATATATTCAAATTCACTATAATTTTCAAGGTTTATACAGAAACCAAATGAAACAAAATGAACAATAATACTCAACCCTTCCTACAGATCATTAATAATCTAAAACTCTTACAAATGGTTTAACGGACACATAACTGACATAACAAACTACAACAAGATCAAGAAGTCCTAAACCAGATTTTAAAGAGAAACCCTAAGAGAGAGAAACGTGAAGTGTGTGTGAATCAATCTGGAATAAAAAAACATATGAGTTGCTTAACAAAATCATATACACATCTGACAGCACATAAAGTCACATGACTTTTAAAATTCAGAACACGTCTGAAAGACATCCAACAACTGTCATAAAATCAGTCTCAATCAACTTTCTCTACAAACACTGACTATCAACACGATAATCACTACAAAGATCTAACAAATTTATAGAGTCAATCATGAACTAAAACTCGAGATCTAATCAAGTGAATACATAGGGAAAGAGACTTCGGGAAGGACACATACATTATCAGAAACATATCTGATACAAATAAAAGTCTCATAACTTAAAAAAAAAACCCAGAACCATGTCTGAACGATAATAGTTGTGAAGAACTAAAAAGATTTTTTTCATGACCATAAATTTTACAACTTTATAAGAAACTCTTAATCACAAGATTCATACGAGATAAGTTTCAAAACAATAAGAATAGCATGAACTATACTAGACTAAACAAAAACAACCACATGAGAATCTGATTTGAACATAAAATCATACGATTTGCAACCGAAAAAAAACCTAACACTCACAAGAGAAGACATATAAGGCTGTTAATAAAACTCAAGAATAATCTTGACAATATTACTAGTTAAACATGTGAACAAGCTCGATAAACCAGACACAAAACACACATGTCAAACTAACTATCGCAAACGAGCTAGTAATCTAAACATGGTCATTCATGGTACAACCGTACAACTTTGAGGTATGAAAACCCATTCAAAAAATTGTTATAACATAGTTCGAGACAAACCAAAATCACACAAAGAAATATAACAATTTCACAACAATAAGACCTAAGATTACTACTTTTAGCAACCTTATCAAAAACAATGTTTAAGACTCACAAAATATGTCACACAAAGATCAAATTAATAGAACACATAGAACTCAGCTTGTCAAAAAACACTAAAATCACGTGGTTCGACTAACTATACAACAAGATACATACATTAAGACACACACCACATCCGAAAGGCATTCCAACGGTGTTCACCACAAACTCAAATCACAAGATTCAAAAGAACAAGTCTAAAACAAACTGAGAACCACACGATTGCACTTCAGACAACAACTTTACTTCCAAAACTACTCCTGGTTGAATACAAAAGTCACAAAACTTTGCAACAAGAAAGACATTTTCAATAAAAACAAGGCTATCAAACAACCAAGAATATTCTTAAACAATAACTGATTACATTTGCGACTACATAGCTCAAAAACAAAACACGACCTGCAACCAATACATATTTTCAACAGAACGACAATCTTGCAATCCTACATTCACTAACATGAAAAACAAGAAAACAGTCATGAAATGTATCATGCAACATAAAAAACCAAACACACATTCATTACAATTTTGAAATAGTTTGGAAAAGTCATGTGACAGAAAAAATCTTCTATAACAAAACTCACTTTGAATTATTTTTGACAAACTTTGGATAAAATATATTCTAATATGTATATTTGGATAAAATATATTCTAATCCAATATTAACGTGTTTCATTAAATACATATGTAGCAAATCAAATTGGTCAATAAACTAAAATCATATCATTTTTTAATACAACTCTTTTGTTAATCAGTTTAGAAGTCATTAAAAGCAAGAAAAAATATTTATTCATTTTTAGAAATAAAAACACAAAAATACTATGTTTCATCTGAGGAACTAAAACAAAAACAATCAATTATTTAAAAAAATGTATGGCACCTCAACTGATCTACAACAGAAACCTACACAACTTTGTGAAGAATCAATAAGACTCGAACATAAACAACATATAGCTTAATCTAAATCAATACACTCTAAACTCCTAAACAATGAACAATTGTCGGTACATCTTCAAACAAATATGCTCATGAATAGTTCAAATCCAGATAGAACAAACAAAGTTAACAATAAAAACTTAACACATATATGCAATTCACTTCTAATGCAACAAATAAATCAACAGCTTATCACAAAACGTGTGTTTACATAAATATTGTGAGTAAGCCAAGCATACTTGTAACAGAAATTAAGATGTAACACACAAATACAGGGTGTGGCTCTCCATGTTATCAATACCGGTCCCCCTAACGCGGACAAAACATGCCTAATCAACAGATAATCATGACAAACTAAAGTAAAAATATAGTATGAACAAATCTGACCTGATTAGCACCTAAGTTAGGGATCCCCAAGTCCTAAATCTTTACAGTTCCATCTTCTGAACCCGAATACATCTATTTTCCATCATTTTGGAACCCTATAGCCATAACATTGTTCTTGTGTGAATCGTAGCTCATGACAGCCTGAGACTGGTTGATTTAACATCAAAGAGTCGAATGTGTGGGTTCCATGTAGCAACCAGGAACCTTTTATCTTATTCTGTTGTTATTGCATCAATTATATGCACCAAGTTTCAATTTTTTTTTAAATCTTCAAGATCCAAAACTTGTATAACAAAACACCTTTACCCTTATGTTTCTTTGCACGGGTTATCGAGCAACTTATACTAATCTTGATGCAACATGCACCTCAAAATTTTATAATAAATTCCATTCTTGTCGAGATCAAAGAGCAAAACCTTTCCTTATAAAAAAATCTGAATGTAGATTTACCCAAAAGGATTCTGAAACATAAGAGCTATAAACTGACTAAATGCAATTTGCTTTTAGATATGACGAACCACAATGAAACATCAAACTTTTATCAGAAGCAAATCATCAGAACTTATTGATTAACACTCCAGATTCAAACACTATTGATCGAACTAGGATTTCAGATACAACCCCCTAATTTTTAGGACCAAGACTAAACCGTAGAGAAAGAACTACACAGATCAAAACAAAAGCTCTAAAAATTGTAGAACATGCGAACATAACATCAACAATAGTAGCTGAACAGAGCACCAGGATTTGCTTTAATCTTTAATAAATTAATTCAAATGTAGAACTAGATTGAAGAACAATGGGCCAAGTCCCTAATAGATTCGCACTTGACTCAACCTTTGCTTAGGGTTACCGTTCTTCAAAAGGATGTTCAAAACAACCCTTCAGGAATGAAAAACGAACATCTACGAAAAATCTTCATGAATGAAAAACTAACATCAACAAAAAAGTATCAATGGTTACATATCTCTAACAAAGCACCAAATCCGGAATCATTCGCACACTATAATCACATAAATTCCAGAATTGTTTAATTGCCCAAGAAAACACAAATTAAAAAAATCGGACCAAGAACAAATCTACAACTAAGCAAGAGATGAAGCAGATATGACTTTCAATGGTACGATTTTCAACAACGGTAACTGATCTAGTTTCAACCAGAAACCCCCGTTCTTGACATATTGTAACTTGTGATGACCGAAACAAAACCCTAGCACACTGAGATTCAAAATACCTAACTCTAAACGCGCGGAAGATGAGGAATTGAGAGCCTAAGCTCTGATACCATGTAAAAAACATGAGTATCAATCATACAGTTGAAAATCTCTCAAACTTTATAAACCAAAAACTCATCAGTACAATCAAATCTTTGAACCAAAATACAACAAGAACCCTCACATGGCAACCTACAGAATATCAACATAATAATCTGTACAAATCTGAGCAGGTTAACAAGATCTACTGAAACTCTAGACAAACATGAATGAGAACCCTTGATACGAAACGAAGAACAAAAAATATATAGATCTATCAGATTACAATTACCAATTTGGAACGAAACCCTAGATCTAAAATATACATGAAACTCAAGAACGAATGGGAGAGAATAAGTTTATCTGTGTGAGAAAAATATCTCAGATAATTTGTTCTCAAAACAACTGAATCTCTTAATCTCAGGCCCAACACACAAAACAATTAAAAATACAAAATATTAGAAAATAATAACGATATGTTTGATATTGAATTGAAAGATACGTATATAGACACATATTTCAACACAAACTGTAGAACTAACTCTTAAATGTTTAAAGCAACATATAGAGATACATACTTTGATTTTCGTATCAGATGAACCCTAGAAGATGCTTTAAGCTACTAAAACTTTTACTTCGACCGTTAGTTTCTTTTCAACGAGACAAAATCTCAATGTCAAATAGATAGTTAGATTATAGAACGACACAACATACACACTAATCAACTGATTTTTGGTGCTCAGGCCTAGCAGTTGCTGCGCGCTCTTCAGCTATCTAGGTCTTAATAAAAATTAATAAAGAGTATGCATAAAAAGAAAAATCAGAATATAAAAACAAAGATTAAGTTGTAAAATAAAGAAATGAAATTATGTTTAGAATCCGCAACAAATATTACACAATAGATGAGGTTAAGACCTGTGTTTCTCACATCTCCATTAAAGTAGATTTTTCATCTATTTATGTGTGTATACGAAGGTATAACAACTGTAATAGCAGTCATATACTTATATTACACGAGATAAACTCTCTGTACATAAGGTAATCATTTGTCATCGTGTTTATATTGTGTCAAACAGTATACTTTGTGTCATTTGTTTGCACATAGAAAATGAACCAAAGCCTCAGTTTTCACAAGTTGAAAAATCAAAGTCATTATATATAGCATCATTGAAAACTTAAAAATAATTAATTCTAAGCAAGAAAAAAAATTCATGAAACTACTTTATACATTTTGGACTTCTCCTTTCTATGTCCTTTATGTAAGATTAAATATAATTATTATGATTATATTTAATTATGTAGCCATTATAATCATTTATATTATTTGGATCAAAATATATTAAAACCTATAATAAATTAGTTGGTAATTGTTGATGGGCCAGATTACCTTTATTAACTAATTGGGTTTCCCCTTGGGTGTATATAAGGAGATTATTAGAGAGGGATTAGGGTAAGACAATTCATAACATCAACACCTAAATTCGTCCCTCCTCTCTCTCCATTACTACGAGTTCTTCAACCCTAAAGAGCTCGGTACTACCATCAAGAAGATACATCCTAAAGGGGAACCAGACCAATCTGACGAACATGACGTCTACTTCCCTCTCTGGTGTGGTGACTGGCTCATCAGGTACACAATCATTATTTGTTTTCCATCACATGTTTATTGAATTGATCAACATGTGGTATCAGAGCGATATGTTGATTATATCAATTCAATTAAGGAATTCAATGAATTGAATTATAGGTATTAAAACAATTAAGATTGATTTTTTGTTTTTCGATTGATGGTTTGTCATTGATTTGAATATTAAATCAATCGAAATATATATTTCTTTGATAGTCACTGAATCCTTTTTTCTTCAGAAAATAATAAGTCTAAACATTAGTAGTTCCCATCACCTATTAATTAGCATCGTACATGTTAGCTTAAGAATTTGAAACCATAATTAATTCATTGAATTGTTATCTGTATTGCACTTCATAAATATTTAATTGAAGTCAATATGTATTCGTGTATAACTCTGATGGTTTCTTCACATATCCATATTTTAATATGTACATAAATTTGAAATAAGTGGAATGGATTGTGATTGTCAACGAATTGTTAAAATCAATTTTGAATTAATTATTATGTTAACTTTTAATATATGAATGTTTCATATGCTATCACCTAATTTTGTGATAGATCAGGTTTTGATTATGTTTCCTAAAATTGTGTAACTTTATCTCCAAGTTTCGAATAATATATTATTTTTTAATTTATAATCGAATAATTAACTTGGATAGATAGATGTATTTTGAAATTATAATCAAAATCCCTTAAAATTAGCTGATTCAAACTTATCACACTAATGAGCTGTAACAGGAGTTTCGAGATAAATTTTAACGAGCCGAGACCAAGATCTCGACTCGAGACCACAAGGTCTCGACTCGAAATCATAAGTGTTCTCAAATCTTTATAACTCGAGACAACGATTTCGACTCGAGACCATAAGGTTTCGACTCGAGACCACTAAGGTTTCGACTAAGGACTTCAATCTTCACAACTCGAGACCATGGTTGCGACTCGAGACCTCATCAAGGAGTCGAGATCTCATAAAACACAGCAGTCGAGACCATGATTACGACTCGAGACACTGAGGTTGCGACTCGAGCCCTTAATGAGTCGAGACCTCATAATGTTACAAGATGAGTCGAGACTTGACTCGAGATCTCATAACTGAGTCGAGATCTCATAACTAAGTTGAGATCTCACTCGAAATCTCATAAGTCACTCACTCGAAATCTCATTACTTTATTTAGCTGTTAATGTGATCTAAAATACTTGGTTTTGTAAACGCTTAATTACTTAATCAAATTTTAGATAATGTTTTACAAAACCAAAATAGCTTAACTTGAATGAGCTTCTGATGTATCACTTCTGGCCAAAGCTGATTTGATGCATCTATTTATTGTTCAAGTATTATAAAAGCTATGTTAATTATGTATTACAAACGTGAATGTCTTAATTTCTGGCCAGAGCTGATTTAATTCATTCATGTCTAGCATACTTAACAAGTGCATAACTAAGGTGATTGTCTCATTTCTGGCCAAAGCTGATTTGTCACGATTACTTTGCACACATGCTTAAATGATTACACTTCTGGCCAAAGCTGATTTGTCTTCGTTTAGGTAGAATTTTAACTAAGTCTATTATTTTGATGTTAGTAATAGACATATCACAACTTCTTCATATAGTGATCCTCACATTAATGATCCTTCATTAATCTTATGATCATTTTGTCTGCCTTAATTTTTTAAGTACCCATAATTTTACTCACTATAATTTACTTCTATATATATCTCATCCACTCTAATTCCTAAACCTAAAATGTTTGCTTTATTTAAAGTTTATTTTAGAATTAGCTCTTAAATTAAATCCTTGATTATTTCTTAAGACACGATAATCCTATTGCTCTCTTCTGATAAAGATTATAAAGAAGAAAATTAGAGCATGATGATTAGGACAAATCGAACATGATGTCTCTTATGATAATCAAGAACTCTCTAATATAATGCTATCACTAAAGTTCTTTCAGATTAAGTCTTTCCTAAGGCTAATCTCTTATATATGGAATAATCACTAGAACTCCTAAGATGCATGCCTTCTTTTAAACTTCTAAACTATAAAGTTAAGTGGTATATGTGAATACATAATACTGTACAATACCATGACCCATAAAGTTAAGGGCTTACGCATGGAAATAAGTACATTTTCCAGTACATTACATATTAAGATTTTCACTTGTACAATTTGATGCCTTATAAATCAACTATAACACTCAAAAATACCAAAGTATAATGAGTGTGTTGATAAGCAACATATGTACAAAGAAATAAATGTTTAAAGCTGGAAAATAAGTTGTTATTCACTTTACAACCGCTAAAACCTTAAAAGATGATTGTTTTAAGGTCCATAGACAAATTACAAGTGTTAATTCCACCTCTAAGGTTCTTCAAGGGAAAATCTCAATGCATAATTATGTCATTAGACTAGGCATAAGCAACGAGACTATCCATTACTCTAAAGAACAGTTGGATAAGTTAATTAGGTAGTCACTTACTAATGATATTTAAGTCTGATAATTCTTTAATATTCCAATTAACACATGATTAGTTGACTCTAGTTCCATAGGTTTCCTTACTAGCACTCGACAAATAACTAACATGAGAGTTAGTGACAAAGTTAAATGTTAAGGCTATAAAAACCATAATAAGCAGTCTTCTAACAAAACGCTTTTCGATACCATACATATATTCTGAGTATTAATCAGAATATAGTATCATAATTAAGCAATGTTATGAAGGTTGTGAGGTTTGCATAGTCAACATAAAGTCACACTTACCTTAAACTCTCATTTTATTTGTTCTAAATATCTGGATTGAAACATTATTAAGATAAAACTAGATGATACCTTACACTTTCTCAACTTTTGTCATCATGAAAATGAGAATTTGACAAAAGGAAAATGAGACTTACAAATTTCATCCATCATAACCAAAATTCATGAGAAATCATGACATGGTTAATGGGGATGATTATTCAACTAATCTCATTCTAAGTGATTTTAAATCATGACGTTATAGCCCTAAATATTACTTGGCTTAAGGAATAAGTATGGGTCCATCATAAGTCATTCATGGAACTTATTTCAAATGGAATATTCAGACACAATTCATTTATCATTTAAAAGACTATCAACTTGTATCTAAATTTTGTCGCATATGGCCCACGGTCTTATAAGAAATCTATTCATATATGTACTTAATAAGATTTCTATTAAATATGTCCCTAAGTTTCTTATGATATCTGGACATTAAAGAAATCAAATAAAGTCTAACGTATATGTGATAGGTTCCCACGTCACGTAGCTCATTGAAACTTCTCTTGTAGCATTCTAGAGATATTAAAGATCAGTGGGAGCATTAAGTGTCTTAATAATAACTTGCAATAGTTGCAAGAGGTGGGGAGTGAAAACTTTATATTACTTCAATTTACACCTCTTGTATAAGACACTGCTCCATTATGACACTGTTCTATCATAACTTGTCTCCTTAAAATCTACAGCTACTCTTACAAAAGTTTCATTGTTGCTTAATTGTGGGCACACTTAGATTTCTTACCTAGACTAACATAATCCTCAACAAGAGAAACTACAATGACTAACGTCATTAACTTGTTTCTCTATTAGAATTTGTTGGTCGTTACATATTGACCCTAAGCATGCTGAGTTCCTAAAGATTTCTAAGGTCAGTGGGAGCAGTCAAAGTCCTTATTATGACTTGCAAGGAATACAAGAGGCGGGGGGAAGAGTATCATTAAATTTTACTCCGAATTTAACTCCGATTACACCTCTTGTACACCATACTGCACCAACTCTTATAGACTTAGAATCCTGAAAATGATAGCAACCTAATCAAGAGCTAATCCATAAAACTGAAACTTCTAATAACCCAATAATCAACTCAGGAGGTCATCTAGGTTTAAAAACCTACTAACTTTGGTGATTACATAACCTCCCTAATTTGGAGTTGAAATGGATTTTGGAAAAGTTTACTGATCCCATCTCTTCTAATTAAGCCACTAGTGTCAATCAATCTTCTGAATGGAATAAAACTGTTTTCTAGCAAAACTGATTTTATGTGTTCGTATAACGTTTGGGATTTGATTGAATTACCTAAGAGTGTTCATAACTAAATCAAATCCTGAAATAAGCGTTAAGACACGAAGAGGCATGATTGATTGTCAAAGGTTATACTTAGGAAGAAATAAATTATCAAAGATTTCTTTGAGGATCATCACTGTTCTAGTAGCTTATAATAGTTTAAAGTTACATTAGATGAACATTAAAACAACTTTCACTAACAACTGGCTGACATATTTACATGTTCATAAAACAACCTGAAAGTTCTAAACTTAAGGTTAAAGAACAGTTTGTCTATAAGCCAATAAAATCTATGTATGGTTTAATGCAAACACCATAATGTGATGAAATCTTAACGCAATTTATTTTCATCAACAACCAAGTGGAATAATGTACCTACCTCAAGATGAGTGGGAGCAACTAAGATAAACTTGTCTATATAGATGATATTCTTTTGACAAGTAGATGTTACATAAGTCAAAGCATTGTTAACACAAACTTTAATATAATAGATCTCAGAGATATCTCTTACATAATAGATATCATAACATGTTGAGATAGACCAAATGGGACATTACTTCCGTTCCATAAGTTTGACATTAAATTGGTCCTTACATATGTAACAAACAATACTGCTCTCCTTTAAAGGATAATAGGATAAATGAGATTATTTCCTTACGCTTCATTAATTAGAAGCCTTATGTAAGTTCAAGTCTATACTCGTTTAGATATTACTCACATTGCAACACACTAGATATGTCTAGATTAATGTGAAGCATCTAATAGAGTATTACAATATCTTTAAAAGAAACGAGAGGCTATGATTTAAAGAAGAAGTGAGAACTCAAACCGGTTTATTACTCTAACTTTGTAATATTCAAAGATGACAAAATGTAATTTCGGGTATATCTTTATTTTAACAGACAAAACCTATCTCATGGAGGAGTCATAATAGACTGATATCAACAACCTAAGTTATAACGACATAATATAGTCACTAAATGTTGTTGGAAATTTATCAGTGGACTCATGACTTTATTAACTCCATATAATTAATATTTTGAAGACTTATTGTGATAAAGTCAGCTACCATGTCTCCTTGAACAGTAACAGTTCGAGAGGTGCTGCATTAAATTTCGATACGCAATTAATTATTCGTTTATGAGCGAATTGAGGAAACTAAATCTTTGTATCGAATGCATTCGTGATATGCTTAAGGATCCTATAACTGAAGGTCTATTACCCATAAGTCTTATTAAGAGAGCTCATAAAAGAGACGGGTTTTAATTGATGACCATGTACAACTGCATATCGTACTATGAATGACTAACTATTAATTAATTTTCCTCATCAGTTTGATTTTGTATGTCTCTAACATATGTTCTGCCGGTGTAATGACATATAGACAACTATAAATACAAATCAAACGTTAAAGGGCTTGCTTATTTTGATCATAACTGTTAGGTTTTAAATTAAGGCTATAGTATGACTAATGGGGGTCCTGAGTCGCATAATGATTCAACGGCTGTATTTCTCTGCTATAGTACTTGTTTAAGGCTAAAATGAGTATTAACTTCTGATCAGACTTATCTAATACTCATGATAAATGATTACTCGGCTAAGTGGGATAATGTAAGATTAAATATAATTATTATGATTATATTTAATTATGTAGCCATTATAATCATTTATATTATTTGGATCAAAATATATTAAAACCTATAATAAATTAGTTGGTAATTGTTGATGGGCCAGATTACCTTTATTAACTAATTGGGTTTCCCCTTGGGTGTATATAAGGAGATTATTAGAGAGGGATTAGGGTAAGACAATTCATAACATCAACACCTAAATTCGTCCCTCATCTCTCTCCATTACTACGAGTTCTTCAACCCTAAAGAGCTCGGTACTACCATCAAGAAGATACATCCTAAAGGGGAACCAGACCAATCTGACGAACATGACGTCTACTTCCCTCTCTGGTGTGGTGACTGGCTCATCAGGTACACAATCATTATTTGTTTTCCATCACATGTTTATTGAATTGATCAACACTTTACACTATGATCACCTTCAATTATTCCAAAATGGATTGTTGTAATAAAGTTGTTAGGTGGTCACGCTACATTAATTGTGATTTTGCCATTATATGTGTAGATGCATAATGAGTAATGTCAATTTATTTGTATTGCATGTATAAAAATAGTTCCAAATTGATAATCACCTAAAATAATTCAAATTAATGCTTATGAATGTATAAACTAAGAACCAAGAGAAAATGAAAAACTACCGACTAAAAGTGTGAAAAAATTAAGAGAGAAGGCTACTACTACTACTAAGAGAAAATGAAAAACTAACGACTAAAAGTATGAAAAAAATTAAGAGATAAGGTTGTTGTTGTTATTATTATTATTATTATTATTATTTATTATTATTACTATTATTATTTATTATTATTATTATCATCATCATCATCATCATTATTATTATTATTATTATTATTATTATTATTATTATTATTATTATTATTATTCGATTTGATTTCTAGCCAATTTGATTCGATTTCTAATTTGATTAAAAATTCGAATCGAGTTCGGATAAATTCTAATTAATTCGTTCTGATTCAATTTCAGTTAAAATATCTAATAAATTCGTTTAAGTTATGGGTTTTGTAATGGATTTGATAATGGGCTATTTTAATAAAAGTTATATATATTATATTTAAAAATAATAAATAAATATGTTATAATTTTAATTCGATTTGTATAATTTTAATTCAATTTTCGAATCAAATCGAATTTAAAATTATAAATCCGTATTCGAATTACTAGACTCTAATTGGACCGCATTCGAATTCTTGATAAGCGAAACAAATTCTTGATAATTGAATCGAATTAAATTAAATTTTGAATTTTTCGAATCTGAAACAAATTCTGAACACCCCTAACAGTGGATAGTGCCTCACAACATGCTGCATTTTTTAAGAGTCATAGTTCCCAAATGTCTAGATGACAATTTGATATAAGTCATCAATACTGAATAACCAATATGCAATTTAATAAATACCAATGTGTTCCAACCAAACTATGTAAATAACACTTTCTCCCTCACTAGTACAAAAGTTGTTTTTTCAGCGCTTGTATGCTTTTCTTTTGAAGCGTTTTATCATAACCCGCTGCAAAAAGTAGTGTTTCAAAATGGCTTTTTCAATAATACTTTTGGAAGCGTTTTGTAATTTTCATTTAATATTTTATTTTAAATGTTAAAGAACCAACCTTTTGAAGCGTTTTGTATCTTTTTTATTTTATGTAACATGAAATAATTCAAGTTTAAAATGAAAAATAATAATACTTTAATTAAAATTAGTGTGCGCCAAGTCTAATGAGATAAGCTTTGGGTTGAAAGTAAAAAAAACTAAAGGGGTTAAATTGCAAAAGATGAAAACTTTTGAATTAGAAGTGAAAAAACAAATTAATCAAATGGGTTAAAATACCAAAGATTGAAACTTTAGACTTAAATTGCCAAAATTAAAACTTTAGAGTAAAAAAAGAAATCAATTTCAGATTATGAAAACAAAGAGATAAATAGATTTAGTTAAATTGATGTTTAATATTATTATTATTTTTATTATTATTATTTAATAAATAAAAGAGATATATAAAAAAAGGTGAGAAATTGACACGTGTCCAAAAATGATTTTTGTTAGTATAGAAAGATTATTACTACTTTTATTTCACATTTTTAAAATCTGGATATTTATGCCATTGGTCAATGATCTTAAATCTTGCATTTGAACAAGTTTTTCTTGTTTTTTAGTTTTTAGATTTAGAACAATGTGTCACTATACATTTTTTCAGTTAGTTAGAAATATGTAAAGTTAATTGTATGGTTATAGTGCAAGTTGTTGAATTAATAGCTAACTAACAAATTTGTCCAGAAAGATATATTGACAACTTTTCATCGTTAAACGTTAAAAGTTACAGACTTTCATTTTCATACACGACTTAAGATAACTATTTAGACTAGTCGTTTCTGACCATATGACACGGTATGTAACAATTTTTATCAACCATGCAATCAATCCACATATTGACCCTTCAAACATTGTATGGTAATAAGTTGCATTATCTTCTCACTTTGTTTTAATTTAATATTATTATAATAGTGTAAATATGGAGGAAATTTACCTATATAAAGGATGGTGAGGTGCGCTTAAAATCATAACTTAGCTAGATCCCACTTCTGTTAGTAGAAATGGGAACAAATACAAAAGGGACGGTGTCTCAATTGGGGACCCTTTTAATCACTCTTTTAGTGGTTATTGTATCTTTAAGCTTCCCATCATTGACCACCGCAAACTACCCCTATTCATCACCACCTCCACCACCCAAGAAATCTCCACCACCACCACCACCTCATTATCTTTACAAGTCACCACCACCACCTCCACCTGTTTATAAGTCTCCACCTCCACCACCACCACCAAAGAAACCCTATAAATACAAGTCACCACCACCACCTCCACCAAAGAAACATTACGAGTACAAGTCCCCACCACCACCTCCGCCAAAGACACACTATAAATACAAGTCCCCACCACCACCTCCGCCAAAGACACACTATAAATACAAGTCCCCACCACCACCTCCGCCAAAGAAACATTACGAGTACAAGTCCCCACCACCACCTCCGCCAAAGACACACTATAAATACAAGTCCCCACCACCACCTCCGCCAAAGAAACATTATGAATACAAGTCCCCACCGCCGCCTCCACCAAAAAAACATTACGAATACAAGTCCCCACCACCACCACCACCTCCGCCAAAGAAACATTACTATTACAAGTCCCCACCACCACCTCCGCCAAAGAAACATTACGAGTACAAGTCACCACCACCACCTCCGCCAAAGACACACTACAAATACAAGTCCCCACCACCACCTCCGCCAAAGAAACACTACAAATACAAGTCCCCACCACCACCTCCGCCAAAGAAACATTACGAGTACAAGTCACCACCACCACCTCCGCCAAAGACACACTATAAATACAAGTCCCCACCACCACCTCCGCCAAAGAAACATTACGTGTACAAGTCCCCACCACCACCTCCGCCAAAGACACACTACAAATACAAGTCCCCACCACCACCTCCGCCAAAGAAACATTACGAGTACAAGTCCCCACCACCACCTCCGCCAAAGAAACATTACGAGTACAAGTCACCACCACCACCTCCGCCAAAGACACACTATAAATACAAGTCCCCACCACCACCTCCGCCAAAGAAACATTACGTGTACAAGTCCCCACCACCACCTCCGCCAAAGACACACTACAAATACAAGTCCCCACCACCACCTCCGCCAAAGAAACATTACGAGTACAAGTCCCCACCACCACCTCCGCCAAAGACACACTATAAATACAAGTCCCCACCACCACCTCCGCCAAAGAAACATTACGAGTATAAGTCACCACCGCCACCTCCGCCAAAGAAACATTACGAGTACAAATCCCCACCACCACCTCCGCCAAAGACACACTATATATACAAGTCTCCACCACCACCTCCGCCAAAGAAACATTACGAGTACAAGTCCCCACCACCACCTCCGCCAAAGACACACTACGAATACAAGTCCCCACCACCACCTCCGCCAAAGAAACATTACGAGTACAAGTCACCACCACCACCTCCGCCAACGACACACTATAAATACAAGTCACCACCACCACCCCCACCAAAGAAACATTACGAGCACAAGTCCCCACCACCTCCTACTAAAAAATACCCACCACCACATTACTACTACAGTTCACCTCCTCCTCCTCACTATCAATAGATTACCGTGTTATAAGGTAAATAATTTCATGGATGAGACCTTATTTTTTTTTAAAAGTATGGATGAGACCTTATAATACAGCATTTTTATTCTGTTAATTAATATCTTATTATTCCAATTTTCCTTTCTTTCCATGCTTACAGCTTTAATGAAATAAACAAGTTGATATAATGGGACTATATCTTGGACCTCCTGGAGGATGGATATTGTAGCGACTAGCTAGAAAGAATAAATAAGGGTTTGCAATTGTACCAAAAGTGCTAGTACTTAAATTTGTACAACTGATCATAAATCGTTATTGCTTTTCATGTTGCTTGTTTCTGTTTCTTCATTTTCGGGGTTCTTTTTTTTTTTTTTTTTTTTGTGTAATATCTAAAATAACTGCAATTTGGGATTTGGAATTGCGGTGTAGTAACAATGTTTGAAAAAGAAAACATACAGATTAGCGTACAGTAAGAGTAAATACCTATATCATAATTCATATCATACATGAAAAGATAAATGTCATAACTTATTTGTTGTAATAATATTAGTAAATAAATTATGATGATTTTATTATGTATCTTTACAAAAGGAAAAATAAAATTGCATGTGGCATTCACGAGATTTTCATATAATTATTTAAATAATCAGTCACACAGTTAAATAATAAACTTTAACCTAATGAAATTCATTCATAATGTAAATGAAAAGAAATGTTTCAAAGATATCTCGAAATTTCCAGATCTTAAAAAATAATAAAAAATAAATTTTCTCACGGGGAGAAACTTAAAAAAGAAACTTAATTTATGCACATAAACATTTTTTTTAAACGGCATGCACATAAACAAGTAAAAATAATATTTTTGATATTAAAAGGGCCGGCACTAAAACATACAAAATTAAGTAAACCATGTCCAATATATTTATTCATCAATTAAAGTGTGGAATGTAGACATAATTAAGCGTCACATTTTTGACAAATGTTATACTTCTATATCCTTTTGTGTGGATGTTTTAAAAAAAAAAATATTTAGTTAGGTTGTATATAGTATTGTCATTGTGGTCTCAAAGTATGTGATACACATACGTGGATTTGTATGTCTCTATGTATTATATATGTATATGTATGTATGTATGTCTGGTGTCAATCTTATATGTTACGTATGTATCATGTGTATGTAACCGAGTAGGTGGTAGGTAATTTTGTAACATCAGTTGAAAACAAATAAAACAATTTAAGTTGCAGCTCCAAAAAAAGTGATATATATTATCTTTTAGTTTTTTTTTTATTTAAACACTTATTTAATATGTCTTCTGCAAATTACATGACATAAATCCTTGCATACTTTCTGCTTATATAATTTTTTATACTATTATATATATATATATATATATATATATATATATATATATATATATATATATATATATATATATATATATATATATAATATATATATATATATAGAGGCCGGTTAACGTACAAATGCACTTATCGTACATTACGTACGCTACAATTTCAGCCGTCAGATCATCTTCCCGCATTGAAAATCGCATGTGAAATTGAATTACCACATGCGAAATTGTTACAAAAAAAAACAACCTGCTATTTCATCAAAATTATCACATGCGAAATTGAATTACCACATGCGAAATTGTTACAAAAAAACAACTTTCTATTTCATCAAAATTATCACATGCGAAATTGAATTACCACATGCGAAATTGTTACAAAAAAAACAACCTTCTATTTCATCAAAATTATCACATGCGAAATTGAATTACCACATGCGAAATTGTTACAAAAAAACACCTGCTATTTCATCAAAAATATCACATGCGAAATTATTACAAAAAAAAACAACATGCGATTTTCATTGCGGGAAGATGATCTGACGGCTGAGATTGGCGCGTACGTAATGTACGATAAGAGCATTTGTACAGTACTCTTTATCTATATATATATATATATAGTGTGAGGTTTATTGGGGAACACTAATAAAGTGGGGAACAGTGGGGAACCGACTCAAACGAACTCCGATTGAACTCATTCCAGCGGCGTTGGAACCGTCTCGTCGAACCCTAACTAGGATCTTTTAACCCTAACCCTAAATCATAACCCCTAAACCCTAAATATATTAGGGTTTGACTTTTAGGGTTTAGCTTTAGGGTTTAGAGTTTAGATTTAGGGTTTAGAGTTTAGCTTTAGGGTTTAGCTATATGGTTTAGCTTTAGGTTTAGTCTTTAGGGTTTAGCTTTTAGGGTTTATATTTTAGATTTTACGGTTTAGCTTAGGTTTTAGCCTTATTTTTTAGCTTTAGGGTTTAAGGTTAAGAGATCTTAGTTAGGGTTCGACGAGCCAGTTCCAACGCCGCTGCAATGAGTCCAATCGGAGTTCGTTTGAGTCAGTTCACTCCCCACTTTTTTAGTGTTCTCCAATGAATCTTCCTATATATATATATATGAATTTTTTGCGAAAAAATTAATAATTGATTATTCTTCGAACAATTTTTTTTAATTACCACCACATTTCATTTATTTGATTTATTCAAATAAAATAATTAAGGGAAAAGTGATGCCTTTTGACCTTATGCTTGATGACGAAGAAATTTCTTAACGTCTTAAAATACAACATTATTTAAATTTTGTTTTTATAAATGGAGGATTGAACAAAAAAAAAAAAAGTATACACAAAGATATATTCTTTACTTTTTCAACAAAGAAAACTTGTATACGTTTTTGCTCGTTTATAATGTAACACTCTTAAAAATATCTGAAATTGATAATACAATTATAATAAGTGCTCATCAATGAAATTTAATGTTACTTTGTTAGTTTTAACGAGTTTTATACTATAATTATATAAAAAAAAGCATATGTTAACAAATGCAACCTTGATGTTTTTTATCTTTATTTATTCATTCATCTAAAGATATAGTCTCCTACACTTAATGCTATGAGTATAAGATTATTTGATGTTTATATCTGTTTTAGACCTTTACCTTTATTTTAGTAGGTGATTTACGTACAACATCAAAACTCAAAAAGATATGTGAATTAGTCTCAAGTGGGTCAAGGTTTAAAAGATTGATAGCTTCCCTACATAGATCATGTCAACTTCTGCTTTAATGTGTTCTACTTATTTCATCTATGTCATTGCTATAATCCATCAACACTTTATAAAGTTACAATTACTTTTTTTATCAACAAAATGAAATATATATTCATCAGAATGCCAGCAAAGGAAATACACCAAAGAGGAAAAATAAAAATTACATCAAAATGGAAATAGCAGACACCAATAACATGATAAAGAAGTACGTAAATATCAAATCGTATAGTTACATTTTACCTTGTTAGTTTAGCATTTTTTTTTCAAACCACAATATTAAGTACATAGTTATATGGGACTTTCATGTAATAAATAATCGTTATTATATGTAACAAAATTTAAAATTTACCTTCTAGTAGAGTAATTTACAATTTTGTTTCTCGGTTTAGGTCAAATTATAGATTTACACCTACATCATGATTTTTGTGGTTTCAGTTCCTTTAGAAACTGTTTTATATATTTTCTAAGAAGGTAGCTTGGTTAAATGATGCTAATTTGGTTACTTTATTTAAGAAATAAAAAAGAATAAAAGATTAAAACAACCTCCACCCCTTGTTTCATCTTTTTCCCATGGTACCGTAATCCCCATCAAAAGCAAAATACCAATGGAAAGACTAACTTATGTTGACACTTGTCACCATCAAACACTACCATAGGCTAGTTGATTGTTAAACTCAAGTATGCCCTTATATTCTTTCCAAGTTTCAAACTATGTGACCATTTATTAAAACTTGTTTGTGCTTGTTTTGAGCCTTAATATTGTGCTCTCTCAAAGTTACATGTCATAGTTTAAAAGAAATCCCCATATTTACCTTACCTTGAAACACAATGACAAATTTCGTGGAACCCCTTCCTCTGACGATCCTAAGAATTGTACGATTATAAATCGAATTAAGTGAAGGACACTGAGGTTTGGTGGATGAGTTGAAGGACTTCAAATTGGTTGGAAGATTTACGACGAGGCATATGCGGGAGGAAAGAACATTAAGGAAGGCGATAACTCGTTGATATTTCTAAAGTGATTTGATGGCCCGAACCTTAGTTGAGGGGTATTTGGCAATGGTGTTTCCATATACGGGAATGAAACAATCAAACAAATATGTTCTTTATTATTGTTTAGAATGAGGAGAAAAGTTCAGTTGACGGAGAAGTAAATGAGGGGGGGGGGGGGGATAGGGTTTTGATCTTTGATTTTTATTTTCTCAATAATAATGATAAAATGGTGAATTTATATGAAACTGAAATAAAAGTTGAGCTAGTTAAGGTGGTTGGAGTTCTTGTGTCAAGTCAAAATCTTCCAAATCTTGAACTCCTTCATTGGAAACCGATCAAATTCGACAGGCACAAAACTATCAATAATGAACTTACAAGCGTATATGTTTTTGTTTATATCAGGTGTGTGAAGTATGTTTTTAAGTTGGGGGTGGTTTTGTGAAATAAGAAAAGGTGGTGTTACCTAATCCAATAATAACTGGAACTCGATTACCATTGCCAACTAAAACATAACTAATAGAATTAACACAAGGGACAATGATCATAGTTGGGTCCATTGTAAGGTGATCGAATGCTCCCTTATCCATGAACCACAGTGAGTTAGAATAATCTATATACAAGGCCCAAAAAGTTGCCCCTAATTCAATGGGCTCAAGTGGATTAACTTTGATGATGTGGGCCTATGCAACACTAGAATTAGCCAGGACATGGTTTGGTGAGACGTTCTAGTCCAAGTAGCAACCTATCATGGTTGAGTAGGGTAGGGACAGGGTGGTATGGAAACCCAATACGGTGGGAACCACTATAGCTGCATAGAAAGATAGGGAACCTTTACCCATGGAGGGTGTGTTGGTGCGACATTCTAGAACTAAAGGATCTCATGTTGGTCCTATTGCTACAGGTAGAACTAGAAGTAGAAGTGTGGGCCGACCCGCGATTAGCATTGAATCTACGGTTGGGCTTGTGGGTTCTTTGGCGGGTTTGTTTGTCACATCCCTGAACTAAATGAGCAACATTCACGGTAGCCATGACTTACGGGGTAACAGTTAGATCTCTAATTGCTGGTGTTGCTCAAGTTGTAACATGCTACAAGCCATCTCCCACTTAGGGAGCCTTTGATTGATGTACGGGCCTACTAAATCATATCCGATGGGTAAACTACGAACCAACCAAAGGAGAAGATAACACTCATTGACAGGACTATCAACATCATTTAGTTAGTCAGGCAATTCCTTGAGCCTCTTGCAATAAGCTTCGAGAGAAGGCATTGCGATGAGTTTGAGATTGTAAATTTTTGTTCTAGGGCAGCAACCCTAGAGCCCTTGTGTTCAAGAGTATGCCTATTATCCTTTTACAAGCCTAACGTGGTCAATTTAGTTTCGAGAACCCGAACGAATAAGTCATTAGGCAGGCTTCCGTAGAGACATTGTAATACATGGTTTCGATTTCCATCCAAGAATCATAAGACAAATCAGTCTTTGGTGGAAGATTCTTGCAATCGATATGGTCGAGGACTTTGTAACCACACACATTTAGTTGGAAACGTTGTATCACGAAAAGTAGGTTACCTTTGTTCCGTCCAGAACTTGAACTTTCTTCTAATATATGAAATAGTGTAAACGGGATGAAGATGGTTCTCGACCTCTACACTTTTTTCTTGCTTCTCAGACATGGCCACGGACAGGAAATGGATAGAGATACGATCAAAGAGCGTTAAGCCTCGCCTGGCACAGTCAATACAATACATTGGCCATCCTAACAAGAAAAGTGGGTATGATCTATAGTAAAATAAAAAACACATGGGGTGGCAATAGTTATGAAGTATGGATATTGGAATATGAAGCACATAATACTTTAGACTTTCTACGTAATGGTGACAACAAGAAGTATTACCGAGAACGAAAGTGGAGAAGTCGCCTAACGGTTATGTAGATGTAAAAGGGCATCATTGGGGAAGGAAAGAAAAATATGGGACAAAGAAAATTCCAATTTACGAGGGAATATGGAAGGTCTTGTGCCTAGGGTTTGTACATCCAAGGTAACTGTCAATCATGAGGGGGGCCCACAATATTTGGAAGACATGAATGATGAAAGTCTGGGCCCATTCGATACCCTTCCCCCTCAAACTCATAGAAAGCCCATTAACATGTGGAGTAGGAATTCAGATTTTGGCCTACATGGATTGTTCAGTGCTGAGGAGATTATTGTGGACACACCCACTAATGAGTATAGTAAGGAGATGGGATAGTGGAGCGTAACAATGAAGAGGTCTCAAAATCAATTTCACCAAACCCTTTTAACTTAAAGGAAATAATCAAACAGGGTGGAAAACACAAATAGGTCATCGACCTAAACAATCCACCTTCACCCCTTCCAATACTTCCAGACATGTATCTCCGCCCACAACTAAAAAATGTGTGAACCAAATGTCACACCCTAAATTTCCACGTGTTACCGGTGGGCCCGGTAGGGGAGTATCGTGACGTGGTTGGCAACATAATAGTCAAACAACACAATATTTAAATGCACAGCGGAAGCAAAGTATAGATTCAATTCAACCAAAAGATATTGTAATATTAAGTATCACAAATAGTCGAATATAAATCCACAGGTAGATCAAAATAAAAAGGAAACAAATGTTCAACAGTTTATGACATCCAAGCTGGCGAGACTTATTGTGGATGCTAGGAGACAAGCCAGCCTATTTCGCGTAGTACCTGCACTTAACCTTTTTAGGAAAAATACGTCAGTTTACACTGGTAAATACAATCAACCGACTCATTTTTAAAAGAGTTTAAGAAAATGCATTTAAGGCACAAGGCACAAATAATATTTTATAACTTGGGATAATTATTTAAATATATAAACTTGTAAAGGATTTACATGTTCCTTATGCGTTCAGTAGCCCGGATCGAGCCGGGTTAAAGATCAATAAACACACCACTTTATTTATGAGACACTGACAGGTGTACGCCTACACCTGAGTGCTAAGGTCGTGGCCATTTCGTAAAATGATGCCAGGGATATCCGGGACACGGTCATTAACCCCCCAAAGGCTTTAAGCAAACAAAACAATTTAAACGAAACATCTCAATACTTTAACCATATACAATTAAAGATTCAATGTCCGACCAAGCGGTATTTTATATACCTTACCCAAGCCCGTATAGGGAAATAAGTTAAAAGTATTTACCTGAGTAAGTATAGATCAAAATCAGCGAGTGCAAGTATCTTTTACTGGTTCTCCTAATCTGGAACGAAGGTTTATAATAACCTATTAGAATCCTAACGGGTCTTTAGTTAAGCTTACGCTTAGACCGGTTAGTTTTAAAGATACGGTTCGTACGCACGATTAAGCGAAGACCGGATAGAATGTGATTTAGACCCGACAAGTTGGAAGACTTGCTTAATATGGGTATATGATACACATTCTGGATTTTGAGATAAAACCGATAAGGTTTGACCCGTTTCGGCTAATTTATGTAAACTAGTTACATAAACCGAACCGAACGCGTATGAAGCGTAACGGGTAACCATAAGAGTCCTAAACAGGTTTCCTAAGTTAACATGCCTTAAATATGTCATGATATCAGTAGGATACCTTCCGTTATGCCCAAAACAAGTTTAATCGCATATTAAGCCCCGAAGGGGTATTTTGGTCATTTTAAAGATTATAAAAGGGATTAATTACATTTCTGTGAACCGGGTCTGAATACATCAGTAAATTAGTTTATTTTAACAGGTTATAACATTTGGTTATAAGTCTTATATGTCAAAATAGTTTTAAACCCTAACTATGCGTATAATACGCGTATAAAGCCGTTTTAAGCGACGTACGGTTTAAAATAGGATTTTGAGTTTCCTGATCAGTTAAACAGGTTCAAAACACTCTATTTAATATTTAAAATCAGTAGCAATTGGATTGGTGTCAAAAGGATTTGTAAAACTCATTTTATGACCGAAAAGGGTATATTCGGTATTAACCGAATTAAGGCACTAATCCTAGCTTATGATCAGTTTAAAAATAATTAAAAATCTTCAAAAATCCCAAAATATTATATTACATCAGTGGGTAAAAGGTTTGGTGTCAAAAATGGGTTTTAGATAGGCGTTACGCTAATGACGTCATTTAATTACTAAGAATCGCTATAATTACGTCATTAAGCATAACTCCTAATCTGGACCTCCGCTTGATGTGAAAATTTACAGACATGTCTAATAATCAGTAACTAAGATTATTTTACTTTCATATCTTCAAAAATCTCGTTTTATGATCATAAGGGCATTACGGTCAATATTTAGGCGATTAACGGAAACATCGGACAATTAAGGATTCATGTGGTATAAACGCAGAGGGTTATACCAACATGTAACTAGGTCCTAATGGAACTTTAAGGCATGTCTAAACCTATCTAAACCGGGTCAGAACTGAGGTCAAAGCAAAAGTCAAACTTTTGCGTCTTTCGGTTCCGAATCGGTTCAAAACAGAAAGTTGTCGAATCAAACAAGCGTAGACAAGTTTTTATACTTATTATCAGTTTATAAGAATGATAAAATAGGTTATACGCCATTTACATCGTTAATCATGCATTAAACCAAACATAACAATTCTGTTGACTTTTTCGGAAGAAGTTTGACTTGACAAACGACATAGTTAGGATTGAAATCAGTGGGTGCCCTCTTAAGGGTTTAAAGCCCACATGATTACCAACTTATAACAACTTTCGATTCGACAAAACTCTGGACCATTTGTGTATTATCGTGAAGTCAAACCGTAGTTACGACGGTTTGATTTCTAGGCTATAAACTAAGCATAACTGAATTAGAGAAGATCAAGGGTACTTACATTTGTCTAATGGATGATTTGGAATGCTTGGGGTCTGCTTGAATGCTCTGGAAATGATCAGGAAGTGAATGCAAGATGAATGCAAAGAATGTGGTCTTTTATGTTAATCCAAACATCTTGGATCATCAACACATAAGTCTAGGAGTGTTACCAAATGACCAACATGTGTCCTACAAGCTAAAAACCACCTTAGGCAGCCCAAGGTATCGAAAAACTTGCATGTAAGTCGGTTAGGAGCTGAAAACAGCCACCTGCCATTATTTTCTGCAACTGGCAGTCGTAGGCGGCCCGCGTGGCCTTTGGTTATCTGGTAGGCGGGCCGCGTGGCCCATCAGAACATGTAAAACATGTTTTTCGTTATTGCATTTTGGTCCTTGGTCCCCCGAAAGGTCGTTTTCACTTGTTTTCCAGAGTTCTTATCCTATAATATTAACATATGGGGGCTTTAAGACTTATACCCACTTTGTTAAGTCCTCGGGTAACTTTGTGATCACCCGAAAAGCCCTAAATTTCAATGTTAACCATTCTAACCCTCACACACGAATTTTATCACAACTTTCTCATACGGTAACGAAACTTGGTGAAATTTTTATGGTAGATTCTAGTGAGCATAATTAATCGTTACAAGGCTTCGGGTTTGCTAAAAGGTCACTCAGAGGTATAACTTAAACATGTTGACACATTTAACCCCTGTAGTTTGTAATCTCTCACTTCCTTTCACAATTTGTTTCGTATGATCCATGATCCATTCGTTTAAGGTTTTAAACATCATGTAGGGTTATTGTAAAGTATATTTATTCATTGTTGACACTTTGAACCCTTATATTTACACAGTTTCACTGTTTGTCAACTTTAGTCCTTCAAGAACATTCTTTCACACGTTCAAACCTATGACACGTGTCAACACATTATAGGACGTAAATTTTCGAGGTGTTACACCAAAGATCCAAGTTTAAATTCCCCTTGATCAGAATGAAAGAATCACTCTGGGTTGGGAAGAATGGGGATATTTCTAGACACTAAAACAAAGCATGTGGTTGCGGACATACGAAGGAGGCAACAAAGGTTGACTCTGATATGACGGTGCCAGATAATCTGATGGTAGACTAAGAGGCGGGGCTATCAGTGGAAGTGGGTGAGCAATCTCAGGATGTGAAGGTGTATTACGTGACCAGATTAGGAATTTGCGGGTGTCGAATAATCTCCAATGAATTATTTATCTGC
This sequence comes from Helianthus tuberosus, assembly GCA_030545235.1. Classification (NCBI taxonomy): domain Eukaryota; kingdom Viridiplantae; phylum Streptophyta; class Magnoliopsida; order Asterales; family Asteraceae; genus Helianthus; species Helianthus tuberosus. The sequence goes on from CM060378.1 coordinate 6,330,060, forward strand.
AAAATATTAGAAGCTGGTGAATTCAAGAAAGCGGAACACATAAGAGGTCTGCAAAGGAACAACAATTTAAGCTTCATTGGTTATCAGGAGACTCAAATGTTCAATTCTTCAAACATACTGGTCAGTTCTTTTGAGGTAACATAATTTTCGATTTCGACTTGGTTGAGGCGAATGGGAGTTCGGGGGAACTACTAAACATATAGGCACTGGTAGAAGTGGTGAAACAACTAGAAAGGATTAGACGTAAATTTCTTTAAGGGGGGTGTCTTGATCACATTGAGTTTTGTTGGGTGCCATGGTATAAGGTGGTAGCGCCATTGGAACAAGGAAGCTTGGGCATTGGTAGTCTATCGACAAGAGATAAGACGCTTATGGTGAAGTGAAGTGTAAGGTTTAAAAATGAATCTTCTCAACTTTGGGCTCGGGTAATTATGACATTACATCTAGGGATAGGTGTAACTCGCATATCCCGCTCAAAAGCACACTAGATGGGGGTATGGAACAACATAGTAAACATGCGAATGGTGTCGGGGAATCGAATGGTTGTAGTACAAAACATGTTAAAGATAAAAGATGGGCTTTGGCGACAAAACATATTTTTGGGTAGACATATGGGTAGGAGATAGTTCCCTACGGGACTTGGTTCCTAATGTGTTTGCAATGGAAACTGACAAACGTTGCGCCACACAACAAAGGTACTATCAGAACCATGGGAAAACAGTGTGGGTCTGGGGTAGTGTAAATACTTTATCCCAAAGCAGGGACTTGGCCGACTGGAATGACTGTATAATGCTATTAGAGGATTAAAATATTAAGCAGGGTTCAGATGAATGGTTATGGAAAATTGGCATATCAAAGGAGGTATTTCGTATATGTGACTTAAGGAATGAACGGGATAACGTGCGAGTTATTCCTAAAACAAGGGTCTTGAAGTGGGTGAATTAGCAAAATCAGTTGTTTTATGTGGCAGGTCGTACTAAATAGGATACCGACGAGAGAAGATATGGTTATAAGACACGTCCTAATACCATCCACCTGATGGGTTATGTGTAATTGGGCAAGAATATCGGCAGACCAACTGCTTATTTCGTGTCAGTACGCTCATTAGGTTTGGTTTTCGATATCACAATGGATAAAACTCCGGATGCCGAGGTATCTATTGAGTGTAGTAGAGTTACTGGAGTGTATGTAGAACCTGCAACTATTGAGCCGGAAGAAAAAAGGTTGTCTACATGATCTTTGCAACCATTTGTTGGTCTTACTGGAAAGAACGAAACAAACTAATCTTCAACAGAAAACCACATCAGGGATCAAAGTTATTTGGGGAAATCAAGGCTCTCTCAATCCTTTGGATAAGTTTTCGGGTGAAATCTTTAAAGCTGGAATTTAAGGATTGGTGGGAATTTAAGGTGGCTTGGTAAACCCTCTTTACTATCACTACAAGAAACCGGAGCGATAGAGGTGACATATGTCGCCGCTAAAGACCACCTTTGTCGCCACTAAAACTTTTAGCGGTGATATGTCATCGCTACTGATAACGCCGCTAATACTTGGCCGCTAATGCTCGATAATTGCCGCTATTGTGTCACCACTAATGCAGTGGTCGGAGTTTCACCTGAAACTTCACCGGAGAGGCTTTATCAACTTTAAAACCAACAAAACACAATTCATATGTTACTAAACTTGTTCGAACTTGAAAATGAGCAAAACAATACATTTTTTCTCATTAAAACCAGATTTACATAACATGATTTCTAAGATAAACACTACAAGAGATAAAGTGTTGGTAGTGGCCGGAGATGGAGCATGATGGTGGTGGTGCAGGTTGACAGTGGTGGTGGAACTTGACGGTTGTGGTCTAGTGGTGGTGGTAGCTTCATGGTAGAGGTGGTTGAGGTTGTTGTTGGTGTGTAGTTGAAGGTTGGAGAAGATGGAGTGTGTGTTCAAGAAGGTGGGCTTAAGTTGAAGATTGTGTTTATTTAAGGGAGACATATCAGGAAAGAGCCCATGCCATTCGATCATCTTCTCATCAAGGGCCAAGATCTGCCCTCTTTCAGCTTTACACGGATTGACTATTAGCGACGACAAGGGGCAATAGCAGTGACTTCATTGCTTGTTGCCGCTATTAGTGTCGTCGCTAATAGTAGGTAATGCGTATAACAGAGTGGTGAATATGATATGTAATATGTTTTTGTTTTCTAGAGTGGTGAATGTAATATGTAATATGTTTTTGTTTCCTGTACTGTAATTGAGTTGGTTGATTGATTTTTTAATGAATAATCGCCGTTTTAAAAAAATGGTTTTATACCTCTATACCATATCTCTTATAAATTTATTTTTGCGTTTTCTCTTAATTTATCTAAGTTCTTTCTGTTCGTTTTCTTTGAGCTCATTAGTGATACATTGAGCTCATTAGGTATACACTTGCTTGTTTGATTATAAATAAAGTTATTAAACTATATTTAACTGTTTTAACTTTCTTTCTTAGGGGGACGGGGCGCTTCGTGGTGGCCCGTGGAACACCGCCGCCGCTCAACCCTATCACGCGTGGAACTGACAACGACTGATCACTATGACGCGTGAAAATTTGTAGAGATTGTGAGGGAAATTGTTGGGTGTGGTGAGTGATGGACATTTCCACTAAAATCCACCACTAGTGATGGAATAAAGCTCGAAGACGTGACGGAACTTGATTGGATGTTGTGAGTGATGAGTGAGTGGTGAGTGATAGGCGCCTCTACCCCATTGTTATTCTTAATGATTAACAAAGTTTTAAATATTATTTATCTTTAGTTTTGAGCTTTGAAAGAGCAACTTGAAGCAATAAATGCTTTTAAAAGGCTCCATGCTGGTATCTTTATGAAGACTTTCGAATTTGAGGAGCTCGATCTTGAAATTCGCCCCATGTTTCTTTTGAATATTTTTTCAACGGCAAATATCATTTTTATTCCTTATATGAGAATTAAACACATGACCTCGGCTAAATTAAGTGCTTTTAGAAGTTTTTAATGAACTGTTGAAACTGCATATCCGGTTTATAAAAAGTTAGGATATCAAAACCAAAAGACAATGTTATCACATTAACCGGCAAAAAAAAAAAAAAAAAAAAAAGAAAAGAAAACGATTCACAATTTTTCATATTGTTACTGGCTAAATTTCTTTTTTTTTTTTTCATAATATTACAAGCTAACCATTTTCATTATTATTACTCAAATCTGTTGAACACCACATCTCACAAGGTCAATTTGTTTTAGTCATTGATCGTTTTAAAGAGATGCAAATTAAATTAATTCATTCCATATAATACACGCATGTCACCTAAAAATTATCTAATTATACAAAAAGTAACTAATGGCCACCTTTGGGTAAAGGAACCGACGTGTCTCCACGAAACACAACGTTTACATACTAACCGTTTTAATTAATAAAACAACTTTGTCATTTGGTAAATGTTATTAGGTGCGTGGCAAGTTTGTATTGGTCCACAATTGTTTTGGTGCCTTTTCGTGAAACCCTTTCTGAAAATTTCCACGGTCGTGTCTTCCCGCTCATAATTGCCCTCAATAATCACACCTATAAATACCCACAAATCGTTTTTTTTTCGACATTAACAACTCAAGTCCCCTCTCATGTTCGACATTAACTGCAACCCAATTCCCCTCTCACAATAATCTGTTGATATTGATTTACAACCCTAATTGTTTTGTGTATAATCATTTTCATGCCTCCTGACACTTGCCTTCTTCCACCGATTTCATGTCTGCACATCACCAAATTCATATATGGCCGTTGCTTATTCTTTTTTTCCCATAATGATGGCGGTACAGGCAAACAGCGCACATGGTACCACCACCGCAACCACAAAACCTAAGCCAGTTTTACTGCCGCTACCAAAGCCATGGCAGCGGTTGTTCTGAACTCAAATCTCTAGAGAAAGAGAAAGGAAGAGGAGGCCATTCATCTACGATTTAAGCGGTGGATCTGAACGGGTGGGGCTCCTCAGATTCGTTTGTTGGAGAGAAGGGAGACAAAGGGATGTGATGGTTGGGGTGAACAAAGGTCGTCGGAGTCATCATCGTCGAGTGCCGACGGTAATGGTTCAACGGAGAAGAAAAAGGGGGCGCAAGAGTGGTGGTACTCATGGTGATGTGAAGGCGAAACGGTGGCGGAGTGTTTGTAACCGGAATGTTGCACGGGGAATGTTGAAGGCGAAAATGTTTTTAACTTTACTTTTTGTTGAATGGCCGTTCCCAAAAAAAAATAACCCTACTTAATTTGAACTGAATGGACATAACCCATAAGTAAATTCAATTCCTTTTGTTTTTCTTCGTGGTCAGGTTTGCCAAAGTTTGATGTTAGGCTCTTAGCATGATGCCATGATTATATGGAATGGAATCATGTTAATGCCAAAGTTCGATGTTAGCCTGTTATATGGAATGGAGGATACATGTTAAATTGAAAGTAACAATAGAAAGATACTAAATCCAATTTGATCAATGTAAATTAATTTGATCAATGTGAATTAATTGATTCTAAACAGTTAAATCAAATGATTGGTAAGTATTTAATAGAATCAAATGATTCCACATATTTGAACTAAATAATTTCTAGGCAATTTACTCTTTTTATAAATATACACCTCTTTAAAAAATACAATTACACCACATTGAAAATAAAAAAAAAATTGTATGAAGTGTTAGATGTTATTAATATTATAGGCTGATGCGTGTTACTATCTCATATGATAAAATTAGCAACTCGATGTGTCAAGCCGTTGTCAACGATGAAGATACGTGCTTATTATAAATTTGTCAATGAAAGGAAAATTTATAAATTTTTATTCATCTAAGTTTATAGATCTATATATAAACATTGGAACTTAATCTACTTAATTAAGAAAATGGTTTGTAATTATTTGTAATCTTTAATTTGTTTAAGTAGTTAGTATTTGATAGGTTTGAATGACAATATTCTAATTTTTATATGTTAAAGTTAGTGGTTATTTTTTTGAGTAAAATGCACGGATAGTCCCTGTGGTTTTGCAAAGTTTCAGCTATAGTCCCCAGATTTTGGAAATTACACTCATAGTCCCTGTGGTTTGACAGTTTGTTACGCTGATAGTCCCTGGAGTGGATTTGGGTTAGTTTTCTCAGTTAAGTCCATGTAAAATTACAAAATTACCCTTGCTTTTATTATATTCATCATCATCATCATTCAACAGACTCTCTCTCTATCTCTCTCTCTCTCTAAAAACCACCACCACCGTCAACTCCCCTGCCACCCATACCCGCCTCCACCATCAACCACCCATCCCCAAATCAACCACACCTATATTCAATGATTGAAGGGTACCTGGAAACCCTAGCCTACAACATTCAGACCCAGCTGATATCAACCATCTGCCACTACCATTGTCCACCGTCAACCACCTGCTGTCACCCAACACCACCATAGATCACCTTTGAATAGTGAATTGGGCACAAGCTGGTCCAAAATAAGAACGAAGAAAAACGTAAATGATCCAAGCTATAACAAACATCACAACTGATCATCATTGTTCGAACTTCATATCTATTTCTCAACCCTTATCACCAGCTATAATCAAAATAACCCAACCATCACCGCACCGATTGCCAGCGTAAACTATCTCAGATCAAAATAACCCAACCATCACCGTTCCGGTATGTACCACCAGACACCACCCTAAATGCGACACGAGTTGAATAACGACCTTTACCCAAAAAAGAGTTGAATAACGACCGGTTACCTCCACAAACAAGTAATAATATCAGCTGCCATCGCCGACGGGCAGTCGCCGGACTGCTCCTCTACTTCTCTCTCTCTCTCATTCGCTCCCTGGTGTCTGCCACCGCTCACCACCACCCAATGATTGGGTGGTGGTTGGTCCTTTAATCGAGTAAAAAGGAGCTGCAATGGTGGATTTTAAGGTAAGGAGAAGGTTGGGGAAACGTGGGGGTTTCATCGGCGCCGCCAGCTATCGCCGGAGCTCCTTGCTTTGTAAATTTGATGTAAGTTGCTGCTACTGATGAGGATTTGCAGATTTGTAGTCAATTAGATTCATAGGATTTTTATATGTTGATTGATAGGGGTGGTTGATTTGGGCTGGAGATTTGAAGTAAATTGCTGATTTAGATCCGATTTGATTTGGTTTGAAGTAAATTGCTGATTTAGATCTGATTTGATTTGATTTAGATCCGATCTGATTTAATTTATAGATTTGAAGTAATAGGGGTGGTTGATTTGGGCTGGAGATTTGGGATGGCGGTGGTGGGGTTTTTAGTGAGAGAGAGAGAGAGAGAGAGTGTCTGTTGAATGATGATGATGATGAATATAATAAAAGCAAGGGTAATTTTGTAATTTTACATGGACTTAACTGAGAAAACTAACCCAAATCCACTCCAGGGACTATCAGCGTAACAAACTGTCAAACCACAGGGACTATGAGTGTAATTTCCAAAATCTGGGGACTATAGCTGAAACTTTGCAAAACCACAGGGACTATCCGTGCATTTTACTCATTTTTTTTTAATAAAGTTACAATTCACAAGCATGTATAGTGAAACTAAACGCATTCATAATAAACATCCCGCCGCAACGCGTGGGCTGACTTTAACTTGTTCAATTACAATTCAAAACGAGCAGAATGCCAGCCATGTACATAAAATATTATTACATGTTTGCATGCCATATAATCATATCGTCTGATGGATTATACAGCATTTTACACAATTTATTTAAGCTTAATGACCAATACCTTTCTCTATTGATTTGTTTATTATTAAACACCAAAGATAAAAACAACCATTATTGAATACATATATCAATGTTCAATAGACAAGCTCTTTCGTGAAACTTGAACCCTTCTTTAGTGCATCTTTATTCTTACTCTTGAACTTGTGGGAGCACAATACATATATATTCATAATAAACCAACTTATATATTACTTAACCTGCAAAATTGGAAGGAGTTATAATAAAAATAAACTAACAATGTATACATATAAAGAAAATAAACAAGAAAGGTTTCATTCATGAAAATGTTACATACCTTTAATTTAACATGCATGGTGGTTATCCATTATTGGAAAGGTGGTGGTGCATTGTAGATTTAAATATTTGATGGTGGGTATGTTGTGACCGGTGGTGAGTTGTAAGTTGGTGGAGATGGTAGTGGTGATTGGTCAGTCGACGGTGGTGAGGTGTAAAATGGTGGTGGTGACTTGTAAAATGGATAATATGATCGTCCACGTCGAATCGGTGGAATGTCATATGATGGTGTACGTCGAATCGGTGGAATGTAATATGATGGGGGACGTCGAATTGGTGGTGGTAACTTGTATATTGGTGTAGGTGGTGGTGGTGACTTGTATATTGGTGAAGGTGGTGATGGTGACTTGCATATTGGTGAAGGTGGTGGTGGTGGTGACTTGTATGTTGGTGAAGGTGGTGGTGGTGGTAAATTGTAATCATATGGGGGCACCGGTGGTGATGTGCAATTGTCCAATGGGGGCAGTGGGGGCGTGTAAGCTTCTGGTGGTGGTGGTGATTTGTAAGCAGAAGGTGATGGTGGTGGCGGCGAATTGTAAATTTTTGGTGGTGGAGGTGGTGATGTGCAATTGTCCAATGGGGGCAGTGGGGGCGTGTAAGCTTCTGGTGGTGGTGGTGGTGATTTGTAAGCAGAAGGTGATGGTGGTGGCGGTGAATTGTAAATTTTTGGTGGTGGAGGTGGCGGTGGTGGTGACTTGTAACCTGGTGGTGACGACGGTGGTGGAGGTGGAGGTGGTGAAGTGTAAATTTGTGGAGGTGGTGGTGGCGGCTTGTAAATGGGTGTTGGTGATGGCGAGACGCAAATTGGTGTATCTGGTGGTGGCTGATGGCCTGGATATGTGTCGTAGATGACTCTGAACGACGACGATGACGAAACGCTTAAAGAAATAATAGCCACGACTAGAGGGGTCAAATTGGTGGACGTTCGAGACATATTGCCTTTTGAGTCCGTTTTCTTAAACCAACTAGGATTTAATAGTTGTGTTGCATGCATGCATCCCATCCCATATATATAGACCAACATTGAACAAATAGTAAAGTTTAGTTATGTTGATGCAGTTAATATAAAATAACTAACATGATCATATTCCTTTTAACTATAATATATTATTTTCCAAACCTAAAACAATTCATTTAAGGGTAATTTTAAATGATGTTTTGAAAATCGGACTAAAACTCGACGTCTTACTTATTTACTGGTTTAATCTGGTTTGTCTAAAAAACCGACGATAATTTTTCTAAATCCTTTTATTCTAAGGCTATTTATTGTTTGAATTTTAAAAAATAATTGTGTATATTTGTTTTTCATTTAAACGTTTTCTTGGATTTGTTGAGCCTTTCTTATTCGACCTGGCTTAATTTATTCATGTATCGTGTATATGTATTTCTTTTTCTTAAAATTTTCACGATATGAAGAATCATATACACATAAAACGTAAAATGTTTGCTAGATGTTGATGATTTTAGTGTAATTAAACATATTAGAATAATTGCATTTACTAAATATCAAAGTAAAATTTGAATAAATGTTAATACAAGTTAAAATACATAAAACATATGCGTGTTCTAGACTATTCTAACTTTATACATCAATGAACCGATGGTTCAAGAGAACATCGCCCCTTTGGATGGGTAGAAGGGAACCCCATTGGTGGTAAAAGCAATTGGAAGTTACTTCGGATTTGTATGATTAATAGAAAGTCGCATTGAAGCTAATTCCTAGTAAGAACTGATTACCAATGGTAAACGATCATTAGTAGTAAACATGTCACAACTAACTGATCATCATTAAGAACTTATTATCAGTAGTAACTAATCATCAGTAGAAACTGGCAATAATGGACTTACTACCGAAGCCTTAGGGCTTTTTCTATTGATAGAGTTTCTATTGATGTAGTTGAATAACTATCAATCATTTAAGCGTCAGCTGACATACTCATTTATAAAGAATTGTGACGTTTCAACTTGTGATGGTTCGTACATATTTTAAAGAAGGTTTTTATCGGTTTTACTTACGTTTTTCTGGTAGAAGTTTAACTACAAAGAAAAAATCAGTTCTTGTTTAATTTTTTAATTATGCGATTAAAGATTTTGAGAGTCTCGCTAAAATACTTAAATCTGAATGTGATTTGTACACGATTTAGAGGAATCATTCAGTGCATTTCCAAAAAAATAAAACTTATGGTAGACTGGTTGGCAAATTTGGGCAGATAAAGTACATAAAATATAGACAATGCATGTTAATGCATACTAAAAAGTCATACCCCCTCCTTAAAACCTTTAAACATCATAGATTAACGTTGCTACACAACATGTGATTATTGTTATGGTTGTTTATAAGTCGGTCACCTTTGACATTAGCTGTTAGAAATAAATGGCCAGCCTTAATTTAGCGGCCAAAATATCTAAAATGTTCTTGAATCAAGGCAAAATAAAAATAATTTAATTGTGGATCACCACAAAGTTAATATTATCTTAGGTTTAGAAACTAATTAAAAATGTAACGTTTTTAATAGATTAGATCAATTTTGTATATAGATCTAATTTAAATATACAAAATTGATCTAATCTATTAGTTTTAATAAACGTAAAAACAAGAATGAAATGTGGCGTGTTTGTTATATTTTATAAATCGTTTAATCTTAAAGATAAGTTTGTAATATTTGTATATACATTAATCTATTATCAAATTTTACAATGATATAAATTTAGAATTTCCTTTATCGAAAAGATTTGACATTATAATTTAGGATGAGCTAAATGTACCCTCTTTATTACTTGTCATACATTATAACTAGGTGTATTTAAACGGTGTGTTGCGCCTTGTTTACTCTGGTTTATTTGTGATGTTACTCTTAAACTACTTGAAATTGCTACTTTTTTCATTAACTCAAATGCTCCATACGTTATTCATTACACAACCTGTTTCAATACAACACCATAGTCATTTTCTTTTTCTTTTTGTGGGTTTCAACTATTTGTTATGTCGTGCTATAGTGTCTTACGCTTTAGTTGACATCCCTTGCACTTGTTGCATCGGATTTAGCACAAAGTCATCATTAGTTTCAATGGCCTAATTGCAGCCTTGTACAATCTCATCGCCACACGATAACATTGCAACACCTCTCTCTTTGTATAGGTGCTATTGGGCTTGTTTACAACAATAACCTTGGACAAGTTTTTCAATCGCGTAGGTATGGTTCTAAGTCCGAAGCAATTGTTACAATTTATTTGACATGGTCGTTTTTCAATCACGAATCCCCAACCCTCCCTCTCTTCTCTAATCGCCACTGCCATAGCTCGAATCTACAAAGAAATGAAGAATCACAGTCTCTGTTATGAACTGTGCGGAAAAAAAAGATAAGAGGGTGAAGCTCGAACCAGGGCAATTTGCTTATGAAAACCACATACAAACCACCTTACCAAACACGCAATCATATCTAATTATGTAAACAAAAGGTATATATGCAATAAAATCACCGGATAAATGGAAAAAGAAGCAAATCAGGTAATCACACGTGGCAGTAGACACTATTCACAAAGTTATAAATTTAATAGAAGTATAATTAATAGAAGTATAATATAATATAATTTAAAAGTTTTTAATCACCCCCTAATTGAAGTTTTGTTATTAAGTATAATTTAAAAGTTTTTAATCACCCCCTAATTGAAGTTTTGTTATTACTAGGGAAAAAGCCCGTGCGATGCACGGCATGCATAATAGCTATTGTTTGTTCGTGGTAAGACGTCTGACATGGCCGGTGCATAACATGTAAGACAATACGCCTATAAAGGGGCGTGCTTAAACTTTATTAAACCATGGACCATAAGTTGTTTCCTTGGCAAAACTTGCCGGCCAAAAAGAAGTGAAAAAAGATGTCTTCCAAGGAAAAAAAAAACATGAAACGGAAAAAGGAAAAAGGAAAAACGCATAAACTCTCGCACGCCTTCCTATCTTATTGGATAACACATAGACCAAACTTTAGCTAACGCATGCCACCGTCATCCCCAATCCCATCACCAGCCAACTGACTGCAGTGAAATAACGAAAAGAAAACTATTAAAAATGGTATACTATGTTTACGTATATATGCATCGAAAAGTAGTACGGGTTTTCATTACTAACACTAAGTGCAGACGGTATACCTTTCATGTGGGTCACTGTCAGCTGTTTCTTCTGAATCCGAATCTGCATAAGCAGGCCTGGGAAGGAAAAGATTCATAATGACTTCCTTATATTTATTGATTTATTTATATATAAGTATCTCAGTAAAAATAACATATAAAAAATAAATAAAATATGTATTTATTTAATTGTTCATCACTTATTAATAATAATAAAGTAATTAAATTTACTATTTATAATGACTTGCTATTTATAATACCTTTCATGTGCAGACGGTATATTTACAACTAATTGGATGAAGGATTATAAATTTCTTGATTTTATGATATAACTTCGTTAAAGTAGTGAAGTATATAAAAAAAAGGTATGCATTAGGTGTTGCTAAAGGTACGCCACCATTTCCACCGCACCAGAAACACTAACCCGATTCCATTTCCACCACCACCTACAACCATCCTCATTACCGCCGCCATTAAACCTGGAAAGAAATCATACCATTGTCGTTGTACACCACTGTCACTGTCTCCCTTATCAACAGTTAACAGTTGTTCATCACCATTGCTCCCCTATTTTCGAAACTGAACTACCATTGCCACCATCATTATCAATTCGAGACCCAAAAGGGTTTTGAGGTTTATTAAAAATATATATTAAGTAAGGATTTAAAAAGACCAAAATACTCACAAATGCTTTGCATGTGAGTTGACTTACCCAAGAAAATAAGCTGAGTTTGTGCCAAAGGCTGATTCTCGCAACAAAAAAAGCAAAAGGTTGATTAGAATATACATTTTTTAAACTGAAAGGTATGCAAGTTTAAGCATACATGATGGTTGGTTTTTATAATTTTGTTTTTTATATAATGTTTAGAATATGGAACAAATAAAAAACAAACAAACATTATATGAATCTAAAGAGAGTCATTCACGAAAATGAATAAATACATAGATGAAACTCTTTTTCTTTTTTAGAACAAAACCTTTTCATCGATCATATCTTTTAGATTCTTTTTTTTAGAACAAAAACTAAGGCATAAATACTTTGTTAGAATTATAATAACTTTTAAGTATTAAGAGTTGTCGATCTTGGAGTTGACCACTCTTATGACCATGTGAGATAAAAACAATTATACAACTTTATCACATAACCATATATTCACCACATATTTCTGCCTTCAATATAATGTGTCAATCTAGTTTCCAAATTCTTTTATGTACAAATCGAGTACACAAATTGAAAGTGTAAAATTAACAAACTTACCAAGACTCTGAAGAGCATCAAAAACCTCAGATCCATGAAAAGAATCAGCAGTTATACTTTTGAATTCATTGCATAGTTCTACCTGTTCTTTTCTAAAATTCTAAAACAAAATAAGTGCAGAGTTGTTAATCAAGAATTAATCAACCAGGGGTGTTCATCGGTTCAGTTTGAATATTTTTTCACTGGAACCAAACCAAACCGAATAAATATTTTTATCAACTTTTACCATAATCTGTTATTGGGTTGGGCTAAATAGACTCGGCCAAAACTTTGGGCTGAATAAAATAACCATTATTTGATTGATATTTGGTTTATTCTATTCAAACAAATGCCAAAAACCAAACCGAAAACCAAATATGTAATTGGATTCGGTTCTAAATAGTTACGCTTCACCTTTCAATTTAAAACCGTACAATAAACGCACCTAAATCAAACCGTTACAAAACAAACCAAGTTTTTGTAATGCATACCGTTACTCTGTTGCTCAATTTTGTAGGATCGGATTGCGACCTAAACGAGTCGTTCGGAAGAGTTCGAGTCCGTTTCAGAGGCGGAAACTAAGAAACGGACGTGATAACAGCTTGAAATACACTTTAATCCTCTTGTATATTGATATTACAACCTTTACATTCGAAAGAGAAACCGGCAGCACTTCGGTATAGCTCTGAGACAAAAGTTCGAACCGTTACAAATGAAATGACAATTGACCTATTTATAGGAAGCATGATTTCGCTTGAAGCTTCAAGCGAAATCCTTTAACAATGTTGAAGCGAAATCTACAAATTGAACTTTGTCTTCAAGCGAGATCTTTCAAGACTTCAACAATCTGATTCTATGCAATTTTGTCTTCATTTGATGTGATGCAATCAATGATGTCACTAGTATGATGTCATTGATGATGTCATTAGTGTGATGTCATCATCCTAGATGATGACATCATGCTTGATTAGAACCGCACCGAACCGAGACTCGATACAAGACGAAGACGACAGATGTGTGCATCAACAGACTCCCCCTCAGATGTTGACGAGTCTTAAGTGTTGAGTCTTCACAATCTTCAGTCTTTATCAGTCTTTGAACTTTCTTCAGGATCTCTATCTGGCTCTATCCTATCTCCAAATCTCTTTCAGGATCTCTAACAGACTCCCCCTCAAAACATGCTGGGATCGTAGTCTGGCTTTTACAGAAATTCAGAATCCTCAGGTATTGGAACCTGGCACTCTATCTGCTATCCTGCACATTCTCTACCCAAAAATAAGATTCACAAGAATAAAATATTTAACAGTTTATCAAATTTCATGCACCAACACTGATCCTTCTTCAATCAGTATACAATCAATCATTAACAATGATCTTTTAACGAATTTTTATCTCTGAAAAAACTTTTCAATCAAATTCTCTAAACCTGTTCGTCATGTTTAGCACTTGGAATTTTGAAATTCAGCTCTTCAACATCAGTTGCCTAAAATCTTTTTGAATTTTTTCAAAACTTTATGCTAAAACACACCGAAAATCTTTTTGGATTTTGAAATAACAGAAATGAAATGCAGCAAAGAAATATTTACATACAATATTTTTGTGAGTTTGTGTAAGAGGATCATATCAGTTTTTGAGACAAATCACCAACACCGTTAAGCTTGATTTCATATTCAGCTCTAAACGATTCACTTAGATTGTCAGTATACTGATCCACTTAAATTTTCACACAAAGTTCAACTGTTTCGAGATACGAATTAGTGTTTTAGGACTTAAACATCTACATGTGTCCCACCTCAGTATATACTCCCGTATCCAGACCCCAATATTCAGTCTTACAGGTGAGTATACCACAGATGATATCTGTAAGGGGAATAAATTATGCAACCGTGATAGCTCAGGTCAGAACTTCCGTTCAGCAGAGAGCCTAGTTGACTTTTAGGTGTGTCCCCTTTAGAGGATCTTTTGAATTACAACAGCCATGATTAGCATTTTTCAATGTTTCATCATTTTTTAGCTGAGGGTGGTGCTATATTTCAAGCAAGCAGAAAGTATTCTCCGGGGACTAGGCCATTGCTTCCGCAAAATCAGAAGTCCCGGGATAATACCCCAGATATCACTGAGCATAAAGACCTAGTATCTCAGAATACGGGACCCTTCAAACAAGATTTCAGGGGTTACCTATATATCCTGGAGGTGTTCCCCACGTAGACGCAAGTAAATTTTATGTTTATATCTCGTCACAATTTACTAAATGTGCAAAAACCTACTGACACATCATCAGTGAGACCGTTTATCACATTTTACTTTACATTTCTTTAGCGTGTTGTGATCGTCCACTGATGTACTATCATTTCCTCTTTTATACAACAAAACTCATTTTTCATTTTTTACTGTTTTTGAATTTTTCAAATTTTCAAATGTTTTTGGATTTTCTGAAAATTTTTACTCCCCCTAAAATGCAAACACATTTTAGGAAATTTGAAAACCAACTGTACAATAAAGTGACAACTGATATCAAATCGCTTCAAATCGCCATCCACTTGGCATAAACAATCAGAACTCCCCCTCACAACAAACTATTTTCCCACTAATTTCAAAACACTTAAGTTTGTTTTAATCAAATGGTTTTTCCGGAAAATAAGTTTGATTTTACCAATTGTAGGTTAGGGGTGTAGCTCATCACATTGTTCTTCAAAATACAACTTGTAGAAAATCAGATACAATTTAATGTCCCTGATTTACCACTTGTAAGTCGAAATCACTTTCGTGAATTTCTCAAGAAATGTGCCGATTCCTGCTCCACTTAAACCAACCTGGGAGCTCCGGCAAGTCATACTTAACCTGTAAAATGCTAACAATTTTAAGAACTTTTCATATAAACTCACAAAACATGAATGATGCCGATTCCTGATCCACGATTACAAACTTGGGATCTCCGGCAAGTCCGGTTTTTACTCAAACATTACGTCCACCCAAGCCTCACCAGCCTTGGGTGACTTTGGTGGCAAACATCTATCCCACCAACATTTTGATTTATAAAATTCTTGAGCACCCTTTACCTTTCTGTCAACCATCTTACCGAAAATATGTTTGACTTTCCCATTGAAAGCCTTCTCAACATCAAATTCTCCCTTATCAGCAAAGAATTGATTTGAGATCTCTACCTTCCCAACTTTCGACTTCCAATTTTCCTTTGACAATGAAGGAAAATTTTCATCGTTCACCTCAAGAACGGAATTCTCAATCTTTTTCTCAACAAATGACTCCTCTGATTTTATGGAATCAGATTCATTGTCAGAACTACTTTGAGATTTTACAATCCATTTTTGTTTGGTTAAATCACCTCTTCTTTTGTAAAATCGTTTTGAACTCTCACCTTTTTCAGAAATAGAATTATCAAACACTTTCGATTTTTCAGTTGATTGTTTCTTCTCAAAGACAAGTTTTTCTTTCAGTTTTGAGTTAGAAGTAACTCCCTGTTCTTTGTAGTTGGTCTTGGGGCAATTCCAAGCTATGTGTCCAACTTCCTGGCATTTAAAACAAGTTCTTCGATCAACTCTTTGAGCAAACTTTCTCACATTCTTCTTCACTTCAGCAAGAAACTCTTGATTGGATTGTTTCCAGAATGGTTTCTTCTGCTCATCTTCACAACTTCCACCTGCAACAAATTTTGTATTTGGTTTATAAGTTTTCTGATTTTGATAATTTTCAGGAGGAATAAATCCTAAACCTTTCTTTTTGAAATTTTTGTTATGGTTTGGTTTCTTTTGAAAACCATAACCAGAACCATAACCCTTTTTCTTGTTCAATCTTTGTTGAACTCTTGAAGTGTATTTTTTAGGTTTTTCATCAAGATTTAAATTTTTTATATCAGAAATATTAATTTCTGTTAATTTGAAAACCTGTTTGATCATTTCAGTTTTTACACTTCTGATTGGAAATTCCTTATCAGAATATAATTTGTCTGAGTCAATCAAAGTATAAGCTACTTTGATTGATCCGTCATTCAAATTAGATTTTGATAACAAGAATTCTCTATTGTAAACCCTATTAACCGGTGAACTCGGACTCTTTTCTGACGAACTCGGACTTTCAGACTTAGACTCCGGTTTTGACTCCTCATCCGTATCCAACACCTGATCGACAACTTTCTTTACTAACTCAGACTCATGATCAGTGTCAGACGCTGTGAATGTAACATCAATATTGTCTGGTAATTCATCAATGATTTCAGACTTTAACTTGATGTTGACTGCCTTTTTTAGACGCTCTTCATTTGGATTCCTGGGAGAATAAGTTTCATGGATCGGAGGCGGACATCTGTTATACTTGACACTTGGTTTCTTACCAGTATCAGTATCTTCAGTCTTTTTGTCCATGAACGCTTCCAGACCTGCAACAGTAGGATAAACACGATCAATCAAGTAATCACAAGTAGTGTAACTCAACAGTAATCGTTTAATCCTTTCACTCTCAATCTTTTCAAGTTCCACATCTTTCTTTAACTTTGCACAATCTTCGATGTACTCATTGATGACTTTCTGCTTTGTCATTAATGTTGCACTCATTTTATCCATTGCTTTTTCGGTTTCTGTATTCGTCTTCTTCAGACTATCAACTGTTCTGTTCAGCACATCATATGATTCTTTAATGTACTTCACATCAGACAGTAAGTCTTCTTTAATCTTCTCTAATTCAGCAATCTTCGTATCTTTCTCTTCACAAGCTTTGCAAGACTCTGAACACTTCAAACATGGTTTTTCAACTTCAACCACTTTTTCAACTATCTTTTCAACCTCGACAGTCTTTTCAACTTCAACGAGTTTCTCTATTTCAACAATTTTTTCTACTTCCACAATTTTCTCTACTTCGACCAGTTTTTCAACTTCAACTAATTTTTCAACTTCAACAAGTTTTTCCACCACTTTCTCCACTTCAACGATTTTCTCAACTACTTTCTCAGTCACTGGTTCAACATTTGCTTCTCCAACTTCTGTCTTTGTCTTTTCATCAGCTTGTATTTTTGTTGCTTCCAGCTCTTTCCTCAATCTTGCCATCTTCTTCTGATACAGCATCTCCATTTTATCTGCAAAAAACAAATTAAAACTAGTAGGATCAATGCCTTTTCTGGCTCTGTTGAGATGTTCTTCCTCATCATCGGTATCCACATCACTTCCAAGATCTGGAAAAATTGGGATTCTTTTCTGATTAACCTCATCTTCACCTAGAATTCGAGCAACAAAGCCTGATTCTGATGGAATGTATTTATCCCAACTAAATCCCTCGGCAACTTTTTCGTCATCTTGATGAATAAGTAAAGCTTTCTTCTTTACATCACCAGTAGCATGAGCATGTGTAATTTGAGGTTGTTGAGAAGTCTGATGAAAAATTGATTTCTGATAATAGTTGTTCTTTTCTTGATTCTCGGTAGCTTCTTTACTTTTGCACTCTCGTTTAAAATGACCTTTTCCTTTACAACGGAAACAGGTAACCTTTGATTTATCAAATCCCAATGGAGAGGTAGCCATTCCTCGAAATTCATCCCTACCAGTAATCTCTTGAAACTTCTCAGCTCTCCTCCAAGCACTTGCTAAGCACCATTTGATATCCATCACTTCAAGTTCTTCAGCATCAATTTGGTCGTAATCTTCTTTGGTAAGCATCGGATTCCCAATCTTCCCACCAATCAAACTTTCGTAAGATTCTAACATAGTAACCAGTGATGCCATGTGTTGCTTGGCAACTTCTGGAGACAGATTCTGACCATTTTGAATGTTTAATGTAACATTGCATTGAAGATTTGTTGAATTCGATTGTTGAGGACTTGATGTTGTAAAGTTTGGATCAAAACTTGAGAATGATGAAGATCCACCACTTTGAGTAACATTACTCTTTGTTCCGGATGAACCATCTGCACTGAAACCAGTTTGGATCTTTGGGCTAGGGCTGGGGGTAGCCTCAAACTTGTTCCCTCGGTAGTACAAACTGACATCTTGTTTGGCATTTGGATTCGTCATGATCACTGTTTTCTGAATATCCAACTCATGCTCTTCAATCTTTTGAATAAATTTTGCTAGACTCATATTCTCAGATTTTCTCATGTGTTTGATAATCAACAAATAAGTTCCCCATTTCTGTTGTGGTAATGCCTCAGCAAGTTTATCCACCCATTCCTCATCATCCTTCTTTATGTCCAATCTCCCCATTTCCAAGACAAGATGACAATATCTGTCAATTGTCTGTTTCGTTGATTCGTAATCAAAAGCTACAAACATATCGAATGATTTCTTTAGCAAAGCCTTTCTGTTTTTAATCATATCCGCGCTTCCTTTGAATTTCTGAATCAATGCTTCCCAAATTGACTTAGCTGTATTATCGTGTTGAAGCAAAACGAATATATCTTCTTTGATTGCTTGTTGAAGAATACTGATCATCATTTTCTCACTAGTATACTTCAATTTGTCAGCTTCTGTAAAGTCACAAAAATCCTTTATAAGCCCACGTTCATTTTTCGGTTTTTCATAGTCTTTCTCCAATGAACACCATGCATCGAATCTGTAAGCTTGAACCCAGTTCTCAAATCGATTCTGCCATCCTTTGAAGTCTTCAATGTACATGAGCTTTGGCGGCTTTTGATGAGTTCCCGTCTCATTTTCACTGTACAAAGCTTCAGCAGCTGTAACCGGAGCTACTGGTGTGGCAAACGCGTTGTAGAAATCTTCTTCCATGCTTCAGTAATTAGCAAAAACTTCGGAAAACACCTTGCAAGTACCTTCAAGAGAAATCCCGAGTAATACAGTTCTGAAGCGAAATCAACTATTCTGTCTTGAAGCGAAAACAGATGTTAAGTCTTGAAGCGAAATCAACTGTTTGTTGAAGCGAAATCTGATATCAGGTTCTATTTCAAGCGAAATTAACTATTTCGCTTCAAACACTCAATGTTTTCAAGCAAAACTCTGCTGAATGTTACGAACTCTTTCAAGCGAAATCAAGTTTTTGTCCAGTTTTTGTCATTTTTACTTTGAATTTCGGTCTCAAACTTTCAAGGCTTTGTTAGACTACTGTTTTATACAATCGGTGAAAAACTCAGACCAATTTAACCGTTAAATCTCGTCCAGATTGAAAAATAAGGTGTAGAAATCAGAAAATAGATGATATCAAGCTAAACTCTTCTTCCTGTGCTCTGATACCAATTGTAGGATCGGATTGCGACCTAAACGAGTCGTTCGGAAGAGTTCTAGTCCGTTTCAGAGGCGGAAACTAAGAAACGGACGTGATAACAACTTGAAATACACTTTAATCCTCTTGTATATTGATATTACAACCTTTACATTCGAAAGAGAAACCGGCAGCACTTCGGTATAGCTCTGAGACAAAAGTTCGAACCGTTACAAATGAAATGACAATTGACCTATTTATAGGAAGCATGATTTCGCTTGAAGCTTCAAGCGAAATCCTTTAACAATGTTGAAGCGAAATCTACAAATTGAACTTTGTCTTCAAGCGAGATCTTTCAAGACTTCAACAATCTGATTCTATGCAATTTTGTCTTCATTTGATGTGATGCAATCAATGATGTCACTAGTATGATGTCATTGATGATGTCATTAGTGTGATGTCATCATCCTAGATGATGACATCATGCTTGATTAGAACCGCACCGAACCGAGACTCGATACAAGACGAAGACGACAGATGTGTGCATCAACAAATTTTCAAAAATAGGAAGAATTTGCTCTGATTCTTCTACTGTTTTTTATCGGGATCAGGGTCTAAGAGCTTTGTGTTCATGGTTAAGGTTTCCGGTTCTTGAATTTTATCTGAAAATTTCAACATAAACTATCAAGTATTCAGCATTCTATCAATATAACTGATACAAACCCCAAAATAATCGAAAAAAACAAATATTACCTTGTAGTTAGAGAGTTTAACGTACCAGTCTGGGGTGCGGGTGTTGAGAGATCGCCAACAATCAGAGAGAACAAAGAACCCTCTACAGTTTCCTGTATTAAAAACCTCATTATTGGGATATTTTAAGCAACATGGTATCAGTTGAACTTCAATCGCCATTCAAGAGTCGCAATTATAAAGTCTCAAAACTTCTTAATACTGATGATGGCGATTAGTTGGAGCATGGGTGAAATCCCTAAATTTTAAAAGACGATGGTTGAAAGGGGGATGAAATTAGCCAAGAGGCACAAAAACAGATTCAATATTATCAAATATACACAGCAATTGCATCAATAAACAACCTCATATTTATATTCAATAACATCAATCAAATTCAAAATAGTATAAATCAAAACAACAATGTGTATAATTCGATTAGCAATCTTACATGCCATAATCATCAAACCTATCATACTCATACTCTCCATAAAACTTAACAATAACAATAAATTAAACACAACTTATATCTAACCAAAACTCCTTCTGAACAACAACGCCCCTAAATAAAAAATAAAGCTTAAAACGTACTTGTCACCATTCCATATCGGCATATCTTAGCCCATCGGATCACCGCCGCACTCCACCACCGCTGCCCCTCCGTTGCCGCCACCATCTCCTCCGCCACCCTCCGCCTGCTACTCATTCTCACGACACCCTCCAACCGCCGCCCTCTCCGTCAATCGTCGCCTCCCTCCGTCGACCGGCCACTCTCTTCAATAGGATTCCACCTCCCTTCTGCATGTTTGCTCACATAAGGAGCCAATTCAAGATCTTAATTTGAGTTGTAGGGAGGAAAGAGGATGGAGGATATTGGAGGTGTGGATGAGGCTAGGGTTCCAGATCCAGAGGAAATAGGGAAAATAAGTGATCTAAATTTTGAAACGAAAGTGATGATTAAGATCGAATTGATGAGGTCGAATTAAATTCATGAAACTCATGAAGCGATTTGAGGCCTTGTAAGTTGTAACTAATACAAGTGAGGAATGTGATTGAATTGATGAGGTCGTAGGCATTGTTGTTGAGTGATGAAGAGAGCAGAGGTAGTTATGGAAGAAAAGTGTAGAAAAAATAGGATTTCTTCTTGAGAGGAAAGATGAAAGGTCATGAATTAAACGTGCTCATCAATATTTCCATTCAAATGGTGGTAACTGCTCATCAATTTCATAATGTCGACATAGTAGTTCAGGGGTCTTCAATTAAAGTAAGGTTAAAGGTGGAATTGATGTTAAACAACTTTGAAGTACTTCTTAGCCTTTGATTACCTGGTCATGATTCATAGATTAGAAAAAATATAAGCCAAGAAGATCTCAACCATCAAAATACGATCCAAGGGCTAAAAAGTGGTTCCTAATTATGCAATGGTTATCATTTGAACCTTATTCCATGAGACTTGAGGTAAGATGCAAGGAGCATTCTTTTGAGTTTTAAACCATCTATAATTAAGTTCATTATTTAATCATTATTGTTGCAATTATTAGGTATTATAGATAATAATACCCCATGAAATTACCTTTTAGTAATTTTCGTTTCTAATTGGTTAGCATCTTTTAAGTTTTAAAACCATTTATAGTTATAATTAAATTCATAATAACGTTGATTAAGTTTTTTTATATTTAATTATTATTATTATTATTATTATTATTATTATTATTATTATTATTATTATTATTATTATTATTATTTTTATTTTTATTTCATATGATGTTCATCAACTATGTGATAAAATTGCAAAAAAGGTTGTAACCTTATTTGTATGATGTTTAGCAATTACTAAACCAAATAATAATGACTTAATTATAAAATTCAATCAAGTAATCGGTTACGGAGAACTTGAAACGGAAAAGCAATGTAAATATGAGGAAGGTGATGATGTTCAACTAAGTCAAATGATTTAATTCTTTATCAAGTATTTAACAATACTTAATTTATAAAGTTATCAATTTAATTGTATTTATCAATTTATACTCATGTAGAAAGACTAATTTGTCCCTTTACTAACTTCATTGAGTTGTTGTACTATAAGCATAATATGTTGCAATTATTTAAATTTGGTTGGAACCCTTGTGAAATGCTTTATACGATAGTATAGATAAACGCAATCAATTTAAATCTTTTGCGCGGGTTGAAAACATCCGAGCCCTTAAAGTTTGCTGCCCAATCCTGTCAAACAATACCTCCTCAAATATTTCCTCTGCATCTATATTGCCTATATATAGTATCAATTAAATCACACAAAAGCATCATATGTTTAAAAAAATAGTAAAGTAGAAATTAAAAAAGGAAATACCAATAGGCCAAATAAATGTCTATCTCCAAATGAATAACTTTTCTCGTACCCACCCTTTTACACATCCATATACATGAAGCTACAAAAAAGGAAAAAGACTATAAATTTATGAACAATTAAACAATACATTGGTAAATGGTTCCAGATACTATAGTCATGCAAGGGTACCTTGATGAAGTATGAAGTGTCTGTCTTTTTGTATCCAATAACCTGTGTGTATACTTTATATGTAATATAAAATCATAATTTGAAAAAAAAAACCCACTAAATCACCACAAACATAATAAAACATCAATATAAACTCATAGATTATGTAAAAGAAAACTGTTATCCCATTTGAATATTTTAAGAAACAAACCAAAGTTTTTTCGAATAAATGTTGAAATAGGTATAAAAGAACACACCTTTCCACCAAGATAAATAAATTTCATATCAACTTATCTCTTTCTTATCTCTTTCTTTTCGACTCTAACTCGCACAATAGTAGACAAAGGAGTTGATGTTGAGTGAAATGGTGAATTTATAGCAATGATAGGAGATTCCTTAATCGATCAAATTTATTACATATTGATTGAAATTGGACCTTTGGAGTGCTTTTGCGGTTTATCCCAATAGGTTTCGTTTATTAATTGCATTTAAGTACCGAACTTATTATTGTATTATTATAATTAATTGTGATTATATTCTCATTTAATTATTTTTTTATTTTTTAATATTAATGTAGAAAGATCATTTCACCCCTTACTAACATCATTAAGTTGTTGTACCATAAGTGTAAAAGATTGTAATTACTTAAATTTGGTTGGTATCCTTATGAAATGCTTTATAATATAGTATAGATATATAGATATAGATATAGATAATTATTTTTTTTATTTTTTAATATTAATGTAGAAAGACCATTTCACCCCTTACTAACATCATTAAGTTGTTGTACCATAAGTATAAAAGATTGTAATTGCTTAAATTTGGTTGGTATCCTTATGAAATGCTTTATAATATAGTATAGATTAGGTTCTAGCATTAATGTACTGTACTATATGTTAATATGGTGTTTCATGCATTGCTTTGTTGCAAATTGTGTTGTTTTATTTGTAAATTATTATTATTATTTATAATAATCTAATTAATTTAGCCAAAATCTTGTTAATAATATATTGGAATATATATATATATATATATATAGGTAAAGGATCCTGTAAAAAGTGCCCAAAGTGTGAGAAGGGTAAGAAATAATGTGGTGATGACAAGTGTCCTATATCTAAATTAATTCAAAAGGGTGAATTAGTAATTTTCTATTTTCTTTCAATTAATTGATTTAAAGATAACTGCCCAAAATAACTTCCACCCTTTATTATAGGAATTCGATTTTAGGAATTAATCTACGAATGTGTGTAGTGTTATATAATTCTGTAGTGCAACAACCATTCAGAACTGCATAGTGTTATATATTTTTTATATAGTGTTATATAGTGTTACTTGGTGTTATATGGTGTTATAATATGGTTTTTTGTGTTATATAATTATGTAGTGTTATATAACTCTGTAGCGCAACCATCAAAAAACACTATATAACACCATCAATTATTAATTCTGTAGTGCAACCACCATTTAGAACTGTATAGTGTTATATATTTTTTATATAGTATTATATAGTGTTACATGGTGTTATATAGTGTTCTTTGGTTATATAGTGTTATATGATGGATGCATAGTGTTATATAGTGTTATATTTTTCTGGTAGCATGCCTATAATGGATATATAGTGTTATATAGTGTTATATGATAGATGTATAGTGTTATATGATGGATGTATAGTGTTATACGTTTCTTTGCAGCAGTTACATATTTTTCTATTTTTAGAATTTAGGATCGAGATAATTTACCAATTAAATTTGAATAGCTAGTTTTTAGGAGATTGATGGCGGTTACCATATTTGAAACATTGGAAAAGACACTATTGCCCTTTAATTTTACATAAGGTCCTTCTAATTAAAACACAATTTACATTTTATACCCTATTGATCTCAACCATTAGATCAAATATCCAATGGTTTAAAACATTTCTTACCCTTCTCACATTTTAGACACTTTTTACCATATCCCTACCCTATATATATATATATATATATATAGTTATTTTAATACCTTTATTATTTTAATATTATAATAATAATTCCTTTTTTTTACTGTTTAATTTTAATTTAATGATTTTTTAGTATCACGGGGTGGGATAAGCTTGGTGTCAACCGGTACTGGTATCGAAAATACCGGTACGGTCTTGTTTGGTATCGGTACAAATAGTAATTTTAATATTTTAATAATATATATAGTTTTTTAAATATTTTTATTATTTTAATATTATAATAATAATTCTTTTCTTTACTTTTTAACTTTAATTTAATGATATTTTTATGATACTTATGATATTTCGGTTTAAATTTTATCTTAATCTATTAAATTCTGATACTAATATCATGGATAAGTTCTTAATATTTGATATCATTTGGATCCCTTTACCTATTTTTTTTATTATATGTTTTCTTTGAAAATATATTGTTGTGTTTTTATTACGAATTATATTTGAGCTACTTTTAATATATTAGTTACTTCGAAATTTAAATTTATGGTTACCTTGTCAAAGATCATTTTATAGAATAATCATAAGTTTGGAATAATTATCTTTAAACCAATTATTAAAAAAAATAAGATCAAAGTTAGCTTTAAACTAATCTACCTTTATCTATAATATATTATTTAGTATAATGTGTTATTGATTGATATTAATTTTAATGATTATTGATATATAATTATTTTATTTTATTTTTTATCTTATCTCTTATTTATTTAATGTAAATTAAATGCAATTAATAGGATTTTTATAGGATGATGCATTTAAAACAACCATAAATTTTGGTTTTAAAATAGAACATATAACTAAACTTTAGAATATATATAGATTATTACTTATGTTCTCTGAAGTTATTTCTTTTAAAAGTCTCAACCCATATTCAAGTAACTTAGTATTTTTAAATTAAAAATATCTTTTTTGTTAGAATTTCTTGAAATTATTAACATAAATAGCTTATTTAATATAACTTATAAAGTAATTATTAATTTTGTTAAATGTAACTTCTATCTGAATCTTTATAGATTACGAATTTACGACTTAAATCTCATCAACTTACAACAGGCAACAAAATGAAGTTAAAGAAACATGGAGGCAGTGTCGGCTTTTCATAAAAATTTGTACAAGATCTGTAGGATATGAGTCACATTTTTATTAATAAAACAAATAAAAAATAAAGATATTCTCTTTAAACATTTGGAAAATTGTAGCACATGAACCGTGTACAAATTCAAACGAAAATAAATATGAACTACAACATATTTAATAAAACAATCGATTCAAACCAATATCTTCAAAAGATAAAGTCTTCAACTTGATCTTTAACCGCGTCTATTTGTATGGTTCGTTGTATTTTCAATCCGTTGTGTAGGATTTAACGAGGTCTTGAATCACGTCTTCTTGGACAATAATTTCCTACAAAAAGAACAAACAAATGTTGACGATTATGGCTGAGGCACGTGTTCAACACGCTTCCCTTAAAACAGATTCCGCGCCTCTACTAAAGACGACGCGTCTGTCTCCCAGGGTACAACAGCCGAAGCAGTCTGTGTTGGAAAAATATGTGAAAATAACATTTTTCACAAATATAGGAAAATGATTTTTTTTTTCCTATTTTGGACTAGAAATAAATATAATAAAAAAAGAGCTTCGCAACGAACTAAACCATGTCCAAAACCGAGCTAAGATTAATGAGATATCGATGCTCAAAGTTGGGTGTTTGAAACATTGAATGTTGAAACAAAAGGGAAAGTAACACCTTGTCCCACATCGGAGGAGAGATGGAACTTAAATGGGTATTTAAGGTGGAACTCTCCATCCTTATTGTTTCATGGAAGCACACACTAAGTGTCCTCGCGAAGGGTGCGGAGCACCCTAACCCGCACGCGCTCACGCTCGCGCGCGTGGCGGGGGCGATGAGGAGCAATGTGGCGCTTTGAGAGCCGCCTTTGTATTTTTGACCACGTGCGCGTGGTGGATCACAGAGGCTGCAAGGACCAAGTGGTGAAGGTGTGCAGGTTCGAGGCGCGTGACGTGGCAGTCCGTGCGCGGGTACAAGTGGCACGAAGGCGCGCGGTTGCGCATGGTGCATGGGTTCTGCTGTGTCGTGCGCGGCGCACCATAGTGAGCCAATACGGCGCGACTGTGTGGCATGCTCGTATAGGGGCTGTATAAATACAGCTCCATACCCACTGCAGAAAGACACACCAGTTATACAACAGCAACTAAAACTTTCTCTCTACAGTTTTGATCTTCTTCCAGCAAGTTTTCAAGGTAACCTTCAGGTTGTAGGCGAACTCCGGCAGTACTACTGCTCCGGCTGTTGTACCCTGGGAAACAAAACGAGTACTCCTGGGAGACTCGGAATTTGTTTTAAGGGAAGCGTGTGAACACGTGACTCAGCCCCTCTGCTTCTACCCCATTTTTGTATTTTGATTATTTCAGTTGTAATAGTATTGTATTCCAGCTTTCTTTATTTCTGTATTGTAATCAAGTAATAAAATTTGTTATTTTATTTATTATTACGCGAACGGCTCCTACAATCTTAAAACAAATTTTTAAAACCGTTCGTGTAATCAAAACCATTCTGTTTTGTGACTCAAACCAGTTTTGATTCACTCAGTTTGTGTTTTAAAAACAGATTTTTTTTGTTGTTTTCTTCTTCAAATGAGCAACTTTGGTTGAAAACAATTTGGTTACATTCAGTTTTGTCCTAAAAATTGGTAATAAACTTTCTGCCTTGGTCTTCAAAGTTGGACTTAGAAGCCAGTCAGTAAGTTTTAATTATTAAAAATTTCTGTTTTTTGGTCTTCAAAGTTGGACTTAGAAGCCGAAACAGTAATTTTGTGGTAAAATTAAAATTTACTAGTTTACTTCTGGTTTTTGCGTAAATCAGAATTTTTGACTAAACTTTAAATTTTAATTTTCAGCATGTCGACCGAAAACGTCAACGTTAACAACACGAGTGTTGTGACGGGAACCCCCTTGAATGCCACCACTGTGGGAGCGTCCACAGTGGCTAATCACGCTGAACGACCCGATAAGTTCTCGGGTCTACACTTTAAAAGGTGGCAGCAGAAGATGTTCTTCTACCTGACCACCATGAACCTTGCAAGGTTCTTAACTGAAACTGCTCCCCAACCTGCGGAAGGGGAGACCAGCGCTCAGTCTCTGAGCGCGGTAGAGGCTTGGAAGCACTCGGATTTCATTTGTCGAGGCTATGTGTTAAACGGGCTTTCGGATGCATTGTATAATGTGTACTACAATGTCAAGACTTCCAAAGATCTTTGGGATGCCTTGGACAAGAAGTACAAAACGGAGGATGCTGGCACAAAGAAATTTGTGGTAGCCCGTTTCTTGGATTTCAAAATGGTTGATTCTAAAACAGTTATGAATCAAGTCCAAGAATTCCAAATTATACTACATGACATCTTTGCGGAAGACATGACACTTAGCGAGACATTCCAAGTGGCAGCGATGATTGAAAAGTTACCTCCTAGTTGGGTTGATTTTAAGAATTATCTTAAACACAAACGAAAGGAGATGACTATAGAGGACCTTGTTGTTCGTCTTCGGATTGAAGAGGACAATAGAATTGCCCAAAAAGGCAGCCTTGCGCAGACTAGTGCTAGCGCAAATCTGGTTGAGCATGGACAATCCTTTAAGGGCACGAAGGGCAAGGGGAAAAAGGACAAGGAGAAAGCAAAGGCTAGCAAACTTGGACCGAAGAAAGGGGTTGTGAAAAAGAAACCTCAAACGTTCCAAGGAACTTGTTACAACTGTGACGAGCCAGGGCATCGGGCTAACCAATGCAAGAAACCAAAGCGTGAGCGTGCGCACATGGTGGATGAAGACGGAATGCCTTTGGTGGCAATGATTTCCGACAAAAGCGCAATGATGGATGAGGTCAATACTGTGACCAACACTCCAAAAGGATGTTGGGTTGATACGGGCGCGGCCCGTCACGTTTGCGCAGACAGAAGCCTCTTTACCACCTTCAAGGCGCTTTCTGGAGAAGAGAAGCTGTATATGGGAAATGCAGCCACCGCCGACATCATGGGTGAAGGAACGGTGATCTTGAAGTGGACTTCGGGGAAGGAGCTCACTCTAAGCAACGTGTTGTATGTCCCGGACTTGCGCAAGAATCTAGTCTCGGGTTGGTTGCTTAACAAGTTTGGATTTCGTTTAGTTTTTTAGAGCGATCAATTTGTACTTACGAAACGAGGAATGTATGTGGGTAAGGGCTACGCCCAAAACGGCATGTTCAAATTAAATGTAATGGCTGTCAAGAACATGAATAAAATTGCTACTACTTCTACTTATATGCTTGAGTTTTCTGATTCGAATAAATGGCATGGTAGATTAGGTCACGTAAATTTTAATTCAATACGCCGTTTAATCAATTTAAATTGTATACCAACATTCCATATTGATTCACACTATAAATGTGAAACATGCGTTGAATCCAAACTTACAAGATCATCATCGAAATCGGTTGAACGAATAACCGAACCCCTTGATTTAATTCACACCGATATTTGTGATTTAAAAGCGGTACCCACAAGAGGTGGAAATAAGTACTTTATCACGTTTATTGACGATAGTACTAAATATTGCTATGTATATTTACTAAAAAGTAAAGATGAAGCAATAAGTAAATTTATCTTGTATAAAAATAAAGTTGAGAATCAACTTCAAAAGAAGATAAAAGCTTTGCGAAGCGACCGAGGAGGTGAATATGTTGCACCTTTTGCCGATTTATGCGCAAAAAAGTGGCATTGTACATGAGTGTACACCTCCTTATTCTCCACAATCAAATGGCGTGGCGGAACGAAAGAACCGTACATTGAAAGAAATGATGAACGCCATGTTGATAAGTTCTAGGGTGAGCCAGGAAATGTGGCGGGAAGCCATTCTCTCGGCCAATTATCTTTTGAACAAGATACCATTGGAAAAGAGAGACGAGACTCCATATGAGTTATGGAAAAAGAAAAAGCCTTCATATAAATACTTGAAAGTGTGGGGGTGCCTAGCAAAGGTGATTGTACCACCTCCTAAGGCTCTTAGGATAGGACCCAAAACTGTTGATTGCATATTTATTGGGTATGCGCATCAAAGTAGTGCACATCGCTTTCTTGTACATGAGTCCAAGAATCCCGATGTACACGTAAACACTATCATGGAGGTAAATCCTAACGTTGTGTCTTACTTTGAAAATGTGTTTCCTTTGAGAAGACAAACACATGCAACGTCATCAACACCTAATTTTGAAGTAGGTGAAAGCTCATCTAGACCAGTTGATGAGGTAGTTCATGATAAGACACATGAACAACCTGAGGTTGAAGAAAGTGAACGTAAGCGAAGCAAAAGGCCAAGGGTTGAAAAATCCTTCGGTCCAGACTTCGTTAGCTATATGGTTGAGGGCGAGCCCAACACATATCGTGAAGCGGTTTCCTCTTCAGAAGGACCTCAATGGAAAGAAGCAAATAAGGAATGAAATTGATTCTATATTGCAAAATTATACTTGAGAGTTAGTAGATCTTCCACCTGGTTGCAAACCACTTGGATATCGTTGGATATTCAAAAGGAAGATGAAAACTGATGGAAGTATTAACAAATACAAGGCTAGGTTGGTGATTAAAGGATTTAGACAAAAGGAAGGTCTAGATTTGTAACACCTCGAAAATACACGTCCTATAATGTGTTGACACGTGTCATATGTTTGAACGTGTGAAAGATTATTATAGAAGGATTAAAGTTGACAATCATGGAAAGTATGTGAATATACGAGTTCTAAATGTCAACAGTGAATAAATATATTGTACATTAACCCTACATGATGCTCATACCTTCAAATGAATAAATCATGGATCATACGAAGCTAAATATGAAAGAAAGTGAGAGATTACAAACTACAGGGGTTAAATGTGTCAACATGTTTAAGTTATACCTCTGAGTGACCTTTTAGCAAACCCGAAGCTTTGTAACGGTTAATTATGCTCAGTAGAATGCACGATATAAATTTCATAAAGTTTCGTTATCGTATGAGAAAGTTATGATCAAATTCGTATACGAAGGGTTAAAAGCGTCAACGAGGAAGTTTAGGACTTTTCGGGTGACAATAAAGTTAACCGAGGACTAAACAAAATGGGTATATGTCTTGAAACCCTTATACGTCAAATAGGAGGGTTCAAAGTGCAAGAAATAATGTCGTAGCAAAGTTTCCAATAGCCAAGGACCAATGCATAAAAATAAAAAATATAAGATTTGTTCAGAAGGGGCGTCGCGCCACGCGAAGCCCCAGGGGGGGTCTACGCGTGCCGCGAGGGCCTGTCTGGTCCGAAAAACATGGGTTCTTGTCTTCCATTTGCAATCTAACCGACTTATAAACGTTTTTCCTCATCTTGCACGACCCCTAGGCAACCCCTAAACACTTAGGGACACTTGTTATTGATCAAACATCAGTTGTAGGACTTGTTGTCAACAATCTATGAGATTGTGAGCACTATATAAAGCCCTTAAGTTGCAACACTTCAACCACACCTTCCTTCAGCATTTCTGATCATTCCTGGAGCTCTAAAGCAGGCTCAAGTGATCACTAATCAAGCAAAGGACTCTAGTAAGTATGCTTAACCTTTCTTAGTTAAGTTTTTGCTTAGTTTTATCTTAAAAGTCAAACCGTCGTAATTAACGGTTGACTTAGCGATTAATCACTAATGGTCCAGTGATTAGTCGAATTGAAAGTAGTTATAAATTGGTAATTATGTGGGTAATAAACCCTTAAAAGGGTTCCCCCTGACTTCCACTCTAACTAGGTCTAATGTCGGGTCAAACTTGTTATTAAAAAGTCAACAACATGCTTATTTTCTAATTTATGCATAATTAGCAATGTAGAACACATACAACCTGTTTGATCATTAATATAACTTGGTAATTAGTGTAAGAACATGTCTAAACATGTTCAACCCGACAATTTTATGTTTAGACCCGGTTCGGAACCGAAAGTCGCAAAGCTTTGACTTTTGATTTGACTTCAGTTCTGACCCGTTTTGGTATGTTTTAGAAATGCCATAGAGCTTCTTTAGGACCAGGTTACATGCTAGTATAACCCTCTGTGATTATACACCTTGGTTCATTAGTTAACCAATTAATATGCATGATTCCGTTAATTGCTCATATGTTGACCATTATGCCCTTTTCACCTTAAAACGTGATTTTTGAAAATGTAAAAGAGTAGAAACTTTAATTACTGATATATAAACTTGCACCCAAAATTTGACATCAGTTTGAGGTGTAGATTGAGAGTTATGCTCATTAGCGTAATTAGAAAGCTTCTTTAGCGATTAAACGGTGTAATTAGCGTATGGCCTATTTAAGCCTACTTTTTGATATCAAATTTATTACCCACTGATGTAATATATTATTTTGGGATTTTTGAAGATTTTTAATTAATTTTAGGCTGAGCAAAACTTATAGTCATAGGCTTAATCCGGTAATTGTCGGTTTTGCCCTTACGGGCTATAAAATGAGTTTTACATATCTAATTGACTCCAAACCTTTTGCTACTGGTTTTAAATGATAAATAAATTATTTTAAGCTTTCTAGAATAATAAAAATATCAGCTTTATGTATAGAACCCGGAAATGGCTTCTAATCGCCTTTTTAAGCGTTTTTAACGCATAGTATGTTCTAGAACTATTTTAAACATACAAGGGTTGATACCTACTAATATTTTAGGTAAATTATAATATTTTAATAGTAAGCAAAAGTTGTTTAACTCAGACTTCAGTTTTGAGCTTTTTCGGCTTATGTGATATTACCAAAATGCCCCTACGATGCATAGATTGGTTATAATTGATAAATTTCACATATATACTTTACCCTACAGTTATAATATATTAAACTAAGTATTTTTGCTGATTATATCAGACCTGTAACTCAGGATAATACTTAAACTCTTTTATAACCTTGTAAATGACCAAACTACCCCTACGGGGCATAGTTTGTGTTTAAATTCGTTTCGGGCATAATAAAAGACATCCTACTGATGTCACAACATATTTGAAGCATATTAACTTAGGAAACCTGTATATGGCTCTTATGATTACCCGTTACGCTTATTACGCGTTCGGTTCGGTTTATGTAACTAGTTTGCATAAATTGGTCGAAACGGGTCAAACCTTATCGGTTTTATCTCAAAATCTAGAATGTGTATGAAATACCCATATTAAGAAAGTCTTCAAACTTTTCAGGTCTAAATCACATTCTATCCGGTCTTCGCTTAATCGTGCGTACGAACCGTATCTTTGAAACTAACCGGTCTAAGTTTAAGCTTAACTAAAGACCCGTTAGGATTCTAATAGGTTATTATAAACCTTCGTTCCAGATTAGGAGGACCAGTAAAAGCTACTTGCATTTGCTTATTGTGATTATTACTGTGCTCAGGTAAATACTCTTAACTTATTTTCCCTATACGGGCTTGGGTTACGGTATATAAAATACCGCTTGGTCGGGCATCAAATCTTCCATCGTTTGGTGGTTAATTGAATAATTTGATCGGCCCGTTTAAATTGTTTTTTTTACTTAAAGCCTTTGGGGGGTTAATGACCATGTCCCGGATATCCTTGGAATCATTTTACGAAATGGCCACGACCTAAGCGCGGAGTGTAGGCGTACACTCGTCAGTGCATAAATAGTTGATGTGGTGTGTCTATTGATCTTTAACCCGGCACGCTCCGGGCTACTGAACGCATAAGGAACATGTAATTCTTTTACAAGATTATATATTTAAATGATTATCCCAAGTTATAAAATGTTTATGCCACGTGCATCCAAATCAATTTTTAATCATTTTTAAAATGAGTCAGTTGATTGTATTTACCAGTGTAAACTGACTTATATTCCCAAAAAGATTAAATGCAGGTACTAAGCGTAATAGGCTGGGATTTCTCCTTAGCATCAATAGAAGTCTCGCAAGCTTAAGATGCCTATAGTCTGTTGAACTACTATTTATTTTTTATCCTTCTGTGGACAAACTTTCAACTGTTGTGATACACGATATTACAATATTTTATTCGGTTGAAATATAATCTTTCAATTGCTTCCGCTGTGCATATTAAATATTGTGTTGTTTGACTATTATGTTGCCAACCACGTCACGATACTCCCCACCGGGCCCACCGGTGACACGTGGAATCCAGGGTGTGACAGGTTGGTATCAGAGCCAACATTGAGTGAATTAAACACTAGCCTTTTGTGTTTAATCTCGGTGACACAATTGCACATTCTAAAACTTTCGAGTCTAGACAAATAACATAGGACAAACTCTACTTTGTTTTGTTTTAGTTTTGTCCTTTATTTTATATATTCTTGTCGTTTATCTTATAATATATTGACAGGATAAAATATACCGCCAAGATTCTTTCGACGAAGAGGAAGAGGCAAGGGGCCAATCACCGGCCCCAATGATAATGAGGCCGGGCCTTCGCATATGCGAGCTCCTTCTACCACCGAGAGTGACGATCCTTGACAGAACCGGAGGAACCTTTTCGAGCCGGCTAGACGGTCAATTTCGCACAGTTCGACACCTCCCGTTCATAACTCATATGGGCCACATTTGGAAAATGAGCCCAATAACCCACAACCTTCCTACATACCTCTACAGCGATCCTTATCGCACAATTCTTTTGGAGACCCCACACCTGTTTTCCGGGGCCGGTTTAATCCGGCAAACTACATACCAGAACCAATGGGTTTTAACCCATTGGGGCCAGAGGATCACTTCTCCGGCGATCATGCGGAAGATATGGACGAGGACACAGATCCCGTCGAGGCCGTAACCGGAACACCGAACCATCCTATCGAGATCTCCGATGGTTCGTCTTTTCACGGATCACCCTACGGTGGTCCAGACAGCTTTCAGGCGAGGTTTAACCAGCATGAATGGTACTTTACACCTTCGCACCATTCATCACCTCACCAACAGCAGCAGGATCCCTCTGGGGATTCATGATTCGTGGCAGTCACGCCACCACCTCCACCGCCACCAGTTCAGCCAGCACCTCCGCAACCGCCAAGGCGTAGGAGATCCGGAGCACGTATGTCTACACGAGGAGGGGACTTTCATTTCAGCTCTCCTCGACAATCAAGTGGCAGTCATTATCCGCCACTTCAAGAAGATCCACAAATGGGTGGACCTTCGAACCCAGTTGCGCCGCAACCACCACCGATGGGTTTCGATAACCCGATTCCTGCCTACACGGGTTCGATGGCGTACAACCCATTTGAGCAGCCGGCTCACACCAACTACGGTTACGCTGAAGCCGACCCGTACTTGGTAGCATCCAACTATAACACCCTTCATCAGGAAGGACAGTATGGAGCTCCTTGGGGAGTAGGTTACCCAACTCATGGGTACCAAATACCTACTAGACCTATTATTCGGCAACAATCACAGCCGCCAAGGTTCTCCCCACCAGAGCGTGAAGAAATTCTGCAAAGGTTGGACCAAGTTGAGCGAGACTTTCACAGAGACCGCAGGGAGCGACAAAGTTTCTTCCAAGGATTGACAAGCCTAATAAAAGGGAAGAGCAAGAAGGACCATTGAATCCTTCCATTGTGTTGTAATCTCCTTGTATCAGTGAGCCCCTGCGTGGGTACGTTTGTTTGTTTTTACCCCTTCGTAGGTCTATCTTTCTGTTAACCCCTACGAGGGTATAGTGTTTGTTTAAGTCCATGCGTTGACTAGTATGTTGTTAAGCCCCTGCGTGGGTAAGTCTTTGCTTAAACCCCTGCGTGGGTGATTTGTCTATTTGAAAAGTCCCGTTTAGGGCGATATGTAATTTTTTGATAAATTAATGGAATGTAAGTTTATAAATTTATTTGCCATAATATGCATAAATAAATTATATATGAAATAAATCAATTAAAATCATTCCTTTTAAAAATATATATGCCTATTTAAATATTGAATAAGAATCTTAAGAGTGAAACCTAACCTGAGTGTCATTGTAAAGACCTGGCCAAAATGGTAAGACTTGTTTAAAAGATTCAAACACCTGTTAAAATCTGTAAACATGTTAACGCTCCTGGCAGACGTGATTCGTTAAAATCACACGTGCCAATAGTATATAAGGATCTTTTTAAATATTCCAAACCCAACTAAATGATCTCTGAATCATGGGTTAAATCATCAATTAAGATGATCATATTTTGACCATACGTGGTAATATAGTGCCTACGGGCCTTGCTCATTTCCATATGAGCCAAAAGACAGTGGTAGCTATAACTCCCTGTCAGAAAAAGGTAATGAACTATGTTCAAACCTTCATGCCTTGATTCTCTGAAATCATGGTTTATAATTTACAATGTCCTTGTGACTAGGACTTTTGTGCTACTAATAAAACTGTTATTGTTTTATAATTAGGATAAATTATAATAGAAATCCTAAATAAATGTGATTAATAAATTAACCAAATATGGTCTCTGTTCACCATGGTTAATGAATTACCCTAAGGGGCAATTCCATAATAAACTCTCAAATAAACTATTGTCATTGTCTTATGCAACAGTTCAAATTTAAATGGCTGGCTCGGATGAAATTAATAGCCACCCCGTGGAGAATAATGATAACGCCCGAATTAATTTAACGGGTGCTGAACTGAAAGCATTAGTTGACGACGCTGTTACAAAGGCCTTGGAGCGGCAGTACGAAAAGTATAGTGGGACTGGAAGTAGGACCCTATCTACACCGCATTCGAAGCCTCCTTCCAAGAAGGAAGAACCCAAGAAAGATGATGATAGACTCTCCTCAAACCACCACAATGCTCCATCTCAGCAGGTTGTACTCAATCAAGAACCCCGTAGCAAGGGTTGCTCCTATAAATACTTTGTTTCATGCAAGCCCAGGGATTTCACTAAGGAAAAAGGAGCCATTGACTGCATGACGTTGTTAGATGAGATGGACACAGTTGTGGATATCAGCGGATGCGCTGAGAGGGATATATTCAGGTTTGTGTCTCAGTCGTTTAAAGGCGAGGCCTTAGCATGGTGGAGATCTCTGATTCAAGCCATCGGGAAGATCCCATTGTACAACATGTCTTGGGAACAATTTGCTGCCCTCATCAGGGAAAATTACTGCCCTCAACATGAGGTTGAGAAGATAGAGTCTGATTTTCTATCGTTGGTTATGCAGAACCTTGACTGCCAGGCTTACCTCACGAGCTTTAATACTATGTCGAGGTTGGTTCCGTATTTGGTGACCCCGGAACCCAAACGAATCGCTCGTTTCATTGGGGGTTTAGCCCCCGAGATAAAGGCAAGCGTGAAGGCCTCTCGGCCAGCTACTTTCCGATCCGTAGCTGATATATCTTTGTCCCTCACGCTGGACGCGGTCAGACAAAGATCGCTGAGGAACAAAGATGCTGAGAAAAGAAAACGTGAAGATGATAATTCACGGAGGTCAAACAAGAAGCACCGAGGAAACGGTGATAACAAGAAGGGGTCTGAGTCAAGGAAAGATGGGCATCAGTCTGGTGAGAAGCCCAAATGCAAGATTTGCAAGAAACAGCACTACGGAAAGTGCAGGTTGGAATCAAACTCGCAAACTCAGTCAAGAACTTTTGCTTGTGGTATATGCAAGTCCAAGGAACACAAGACCTTGGATTGTAAAAAGCTGAAGGATGCAACTTGCTACAGTTGCAATGAAAAGGGGCATATCAAGACCAACTGCCCCAAATACGCCAAGAAGCCTGAGGAGGCCAAGAAGACCAATGCTAGGGTCTTCAGAATGGATGCAAAGGAAGCAATACAGGATGACACTGTGATAACAGGTACATTCCTTATAAATGACGTATATGCAAGAGTGCTTTTTAATTCAGGAGCTGATAAGTCATTTGTAGATAATAAGTTTTGCAAATTGCTAAATTTACCTGTTAAAACCCTAAGAGTGAAATATGAGGTGGAGTTAGCTGATGGCACCTTAGAAACCGCCTCAACCATATTAGATGGATGTTTCATATCCATTAAGAACCGCTCTTTTCCTTTGAAGTTAGCTGGATTTGACATCGTTTTAGGCATGGACTGGTTATCTCGTAACCAGGCCCAGATTGTCTGCAATAGAAAGCAAGTGGTGATCCAGACTCCGTCTGGCGAATCAATCACCATACAGGGGGATACCTGGTATGGATTGCCTGAGCAAGTGACTATGCTCAAGGCTTCTAAGTGTTTGAAGAAGGGTTGTGTCATCTACATGGCACAGGTGACTATCGATGAGCCAAAGCCTAAGATTGAAGACATCCCCGTCATTTCTGAATACCCCGAAGTTTTTCCTGAAGACTTACCTGGATTACCACCAGATAGGCAAGTGGAATTCAGAATTGACATCATCCCTGGAGCAGCACCTGTTGCTAGAGCGCCCTACAGGTTGGCGCCAACAGAGATGAAGGAATTGAGAACACAACTGGATGAATTGCTAGCTAAAGGTTTCATTAAACCTAGTTCGTCTCCGTGGGGAGCACCAGTCTTGTTTGTCAAGAAGAAGGATGGATCGATGCGTCTGTGCATCGATTATCGTGAGCTTAATAAGGTCACGATAAAGAATAGGTATCCTTTGCCCAGGATCGACGATTTGTTCGATCAATTACAAGGGGCAAGTTATTTCTCGAAGATTGACTTGAGGTCAGGCTACCACCAACTGAAGGTTAGAGATGAAGACGTACACAAAACTGTATTTAGGACTCGTTATGGTCATTACGAGTTCCTAGTGATGCCTTTTGGGCTCACTAATGCACCTGCCGCGTTCATGGATCTCATGAATCGCGTTTGCAAGCCTTACTTAGATAAATTCGTCATCGTTTTCATCGACGACATTCTCATTTACTCAAAGAACCAAGCTGACCACGAGAAACACCTTCGCTGTATTCTTAAACTCTTACATCATGAGAAACTCTACGCCAAATTTTCAAAGTGTGAATTTTGGCTTCTAGAAGTCCAATTCCTTGGACATATGGTTAGTGAGCGTGGTATCCAAGTGGATCTCGCTAAGGTGGAAGTTGTTATGAACTGGCAAGAGCCAAAGACGCCTACAGAGATTCGTAGCTTTCTAGGCTTGGCGGGATATTATAGGCGTTTCATTGAAAAATTTTCAAGGATTGCTGCACCCCTAACTTCCTTAACTAGGAAGAAGATTAAGTTCGACTGGGGACCTAAACAGCAAGAATCTTTTGATATTTTGAAGCAAAAGTTGAGCAACGCTCCTGTACTGACATTGCCTGAAGGTACCAAAGAATTCGTAGTTTACTGCGACGCATCGCACACTGGCATGGGGTGTGTGCTTATGCAGAAAGGCAGGTTATTGCCTATGCTTCAAGACAGTTAAAGGTGCATGAAAAGAATTACACCACCCACGACTTGGAGTTGGGTGCCGTAGTATTTGCACTAAAACTATGGAGGCATTATTTATATGGTATCAAATGTGTGATCTATTCTGATCACAAGAGCCTTCAACATTTGTTTAATCAGAAGGATTTAAACATGAGGCAACGCCGATGGATGGAGACTTTAAATGATTATGATTGTGAAATCAGATATCATCTCGGCAAGGCGAATGTAGTCGCTGATGCCTTGAGTCGAAAGGAAAGGGTGAAACCCATCCGAATCAATGCCAAGAGCATTGAAATAAAGAACAGTTTGAATGAAAGGTTGTTAGCTGCACAGAAGGAAGCTGTGTTGGAAGCTAACTACCCTAATGAAAAGCTAGGGGTAACTGAGGAGCAGTTAACTCTTGGCAAGGATGGAATCCTGAGATTAAATGGACGAATATGGGTTCCAATTTATGGGGGACTTCGAGATGTTATCCTCCAGGAAGCCCATAGTTCCAAATATTCCGTTCACCCTGGAGCTGATAAGATGTACCAGGATCTAAGGGCAAATTATTGGTGGATAGGCTTAAAGAAGTCTGTAGCTACCTATGTAGCTAAATGCTTGATGTGTGCGCAAGTCAAAGCAGAACATCAAAAGCCGTCAGGTTTGCTAAAACAGCCTGAACTTCCCACTTGGAAGTGGGAAATGGTAACTATGGATTTTATCACCAAGTTACCTAAGATAAGGAAAGGAAATGACACCATTTGGGTGATCGTAGACAGACTGACTAAGTCAGCACATTTCCTACCCATTAAGGAGACTTATAGCTCCGACATGTTAGCCCAACTGTACGTGGATAAGATTGTAGCTTTACATGGCATACCTGTGTCTATTATCTCTAACAGAGATACTAGATACACGTCACATTTTTGGAAAAGTTTCCAACAATCTTTGGGCACGCGTTTGAATTTTAGTACGGCTTACCATCCTCAGACGGACGGTTAGAGTGAGTGTACTATTCAAACGTTGGAAGACATGCTTCGTGCATGTGTGATCGATTTAGGTGGTAGTTGGGATAACCACCTTCCATTAATCGAATTCTCCTACAACAATAGCTACCATACCAGCATCAAGGCTGCGCCTTTCGAGCCCTTATACGGTAGAAAGTGTAGAACGCCTGTTTGTTGGGCGGAAGTTGGAGATGTCCAATTATCAAGACCAGAGATAGTCTTTGAAACGACGGACAAGATTGTCCAGATTCATGACCGTCTCAAAGCTGCCTGAGATAGGCAGAAGAGTTACGCAGATCCAAAGCGTAAACCTATGAACTTCGAGGTAGGTGACAAAGTTTTGCTTAAAGTATCACCCTGGAAGGGGGTGATGCG
Source organism: Helianthus tuberosus (assembly GCA_030545235.1). NCBI lineage: Eukaryota > Viridiplantae > Streptophyta > Magnoliopsida > Asterales > Asteraceae > Helianthus > Helianthus tuberosus. The sequence continues at coordinate 6,370,601 of CM060378.1, forward strand.
ATTTGGTAAGAAAGGCAAGCTAAGCCCGAGATACATAGGACCTTTCGAGGTCATCGAATATGTCGGGTCAGTTGCCTATAAGTTAAACCTACCTGAAGAGCGCAGTAGTATACATAATGTATTCCACATCTGCAATCTGAAGAAGTGTTTCGCTGATGAATCACTGGTCATACCACATACAGATGTGCATATAGATGAGAGCTTAAAATTTGTGGAAAAACCATTGTCGATTGAAGATCGACAGGTTAAGAAGCTTCGAAGGAAGCATGTGCCTATTGTAAAGGTAAAATGGGATGCCCGTAGAGGTCCCGAGTACACGTGGGAGGTTGAGTCCACAATGAAAGAGAAGTACCCTTATTTATTTCAGTAAATCTCGAGGTCAAGATTTCTTTTAAGGGGGTGAGGATGCAACACCTTGAAAATTCACGTCCTATAATGTGTTGACACGTGTCATATGTTTGAACGTGTGAAAGAATATTATAGAAGGATTAAAGTTGACAATCATGGAAAGTATGTGAATATACGAGTTCTAAATGTCAACAGTGAATAAATATATTGTACATTAACCCTACATGATGCTCATACCTTCAAATGAATAAATCATGGATCATACGAAGCTAAATATGAAAGAAAGTGAGAGATTACAAACTACAGGGGTTAAATGTGTCAACATGTTTAAGTTATACCTCTGAGTGACCATTTAGCAAACCCGAAGCTTTGTAACGGTTAATTATGCTCACTAGAATGCACAATATAAATTTCATAAAGTTTCGTTATCGTATGAGAAAGTTATGATCAAATTCGTATACGAAGGGTTAAAAGCGTCAACGAGGAAGTTTAGGACTTTTCGGGTGACAATAAAGTTAACCGAGGACTAAACAAAATGGGTATATGTCTTGAAGCCCTTATACGTCAAATAGGAGGGTTCAAAGTGCAAGAAATAATGTCGTAGCAAAGTTTCCAATAGCCAAGGACCAATGCATAAAAATAAAAAAAATATAAGATTTGTTCAGAAGGGGCGTCGCGCCACGCGAAGCCCCAGGGGGGGGGTCTACGCGTGCCGCGAGGGCCTGTCTGGTCCGAAAAACTTGGGTTCTTGTCTTCCATTTGCAATCTAACCGACTTATAAACGTTTTTCCTCATCTTGCACGACCCCTAGGCAACCCCTAAACACTTAGGGACACTTGTTAGTGATCAAACATCAGTTGTAGGACTTGTTGTCAACAATCTATGAGATTGTGAGCACTATATAAAGCCCTTAAGTTGCAACACTTCAACCACACCTTCCTTCAGCATTTCTGATCATTCCTGGAGTTCCAAAGCAGGCTCAAGTGATCACTAATCAAGCAAAGGACTCTAGTAAGTATGCTTAACCTTTCTTAGTTAAGTTTTTGCTTAGTTTTAGCTTAAAAGTCAAACCGTCGTAATTAACGGTTGACTTAGCGATTAATCACTAATGGTCCAGTGATTATTCGAATTGAAAGTAGTTATAAGTTGGTAATTATGTGGGTAATAAACCCTTGAAAGGGTTCCCCCTGATTTCCACTCTAACTAGGTCTAATGTCGGGTCAAACTTGTTATTAAAAAGTCAACAACATGCTTATTTTCTAATTTATGCATAATTAGCAATGTAGAACACATACAACCTGTTTGATCATTAATATAACTTGGTAATTAGTGTAAGAACATGTCTAAACATGTTCAACCCGACAATTTTATGTTTAGACCCGGTTCGGAACCGAAAGTCGCAAAGCTTTGACTTTTGCTTTGACTTCAGTTCTGACCCGTTTTGGTATGTTTTAGAAATTCCATAGAGCTTCTTTAGGACCAGGTTACATGCTAGTATAACCCTCTGTGATTATACACCTTGGTTCATTAGTTAACCAATTAATATGCATGATTCCGTTAATTGCTCATATGTTGACCATTATGCCCTTTTCACCTTAAAACGTGATTTTTGAAAATGTAAAAGAGTAGAAACTTTAATTACTGATATATAAACTTGCACCCAAAATTTGACATCAGTTTGAGGTGTAGATTGAGAGTTATGCTCATTAGCGTAATTAGAAAGCTTCTTTAGCGATTAAACGGTGTAATTAGCGTATGGCCTATTTAAGCCTACTTTTTGATATCAAATTTATTACCCACTGATGTAATATATTATTTTGGTATTTTTGAAGATTTTTAATTAATTTTAGGCTGAGCATAACTTATAGTCATAGGCTAAATCCGGTAATTGTCGGTTTTGCCCCTACGGGCTATAAAATGAGTTTTACATATCTAATTGACTCCAAACCTTTTGCTACTGGTTTTAAATGATAAATAAATTATTTTAAGCCTTCTAGAATAATAAAAATATCAGCTTTATGTATAGAACCCGGAAATGGCTTCTAATCGCCTTTTTAAGCGTTTTTAACGCATAGTATGTTCTAGAACTATTTTAAACATACAAGGGTTGATACCTACTAATATTTTAGGTAAATTATAATATTTTAACAGTAAGCAAAAGTTTTTTAACTCAGACTTCAGTTTTGAGCTTTTTCGGCTTATGTGATATTACCAAAATGCCCATACGGTGCATAGATTGGTTATAATTGATAAATTTCACATATATACTTTACCCTACAGTTATAATATATTAAACTAAGTATTTTTGCTGATTATATCAGACCTGTAACTCAGGATAATACTTAAACTCTTTTAAAACCTTGTAAATGACCAAACTATCCCTACGGGGCATAGTTTGTGTTTAAATTCGTTTCGGGCATAATAAAAGACATCCTACTGATGTCACAACATATTTGAAGCATATTAACTTAGGAAACCTGTATATGGCTCTTATGATTACCCGTTACGCTTATTACGCGTTCGGTTCGGTTTATGTAACTAGTTTGCATAAATTGGTCGAAACGGGTCAAACCTTATCGGTTTTATCTCAAAATCCAGAATGTGTATGAAATACCCATATTAAGAAAGTCTTCAAACTTTTCGGGTCTAAATCACATTCTATCCGGTCTTCGCTTAATCGTGCGTACGAACCGTATCTTTGAAACTAACCGGTCTAAGCTTAAGCTTAACTAAAGACCCGTTAGGATTCTAATAGGTTATTATAAACCTTCACTCCAGATTAGGAGGACCAGTAAAAGCTACTTGCATTTGCTTATTGTGATTATTACTTTGCTCAGGTAAATACTCTTAACTTATTTTCCCTATACGGGCTTGGGTTACGGTATATAAAATACCGCTTGGTCGGGCATCAAATCTTCCATCGTTTGGTGGTTAATTGAATAATTTGATCGGCCCGTTTAAATTGTTTTGTTTACTTAAAGCCTTTGGGGGGTGAATGACCATGTCCCGGATATCCTTGGCATCATTTTACGAAATGGCCACGACCTAAGCGCGGAGTGTAGGCGTACACTCGTCAGTGCATAAATAGTTGATGTGGTGTGTCTATTGATCTTTAACCCGGCACGCTCCGGGCTACTGAACGCATAAGGAACATGTAATTCTTTTACAAGATTATATATTTAAATGATTATCCCGAGTTATAAAATGTTTATGCCACGTGCATCCAAATCAATTTTTAATCATTTTTAAAATGAGTTAGTTGATTGTATTTACCAGTGTAAACTGACTTATTTTCCCAAAAAGATTAAATGCAGGTACTAAGCGTAATAGGATGTGATTCTTGGAGTAAAGATCATAAGAACCCAAGAAGGTCTTGTGTTAAGTCAATCTCACTATGTGGATAAAATTCTTGAAAAATTCAACTCGGGAGATACGACGATAGCTCGAAATCCAGTTGATACCTCCCAACATCTCAAGAAAAATAAAGGAGAGGGAGTTGCTCAGTTAGAGTATTCAAGAATTATTGGCAGTCTAATGTATCTAATGACATGTACTAGACCCGACTTGGCTTACACGGTGAGTAGGCTAAGTAGATACACCAGCAATCCATGCGCGGATCATTGGAAGGCTATCACGAGGGTGCTTAGATACATAAGATACACAAGAGATTATGGACTTCATTATACCCGACAACCAGCAGTGATCGAAGGATACACTGATGCAAACTGGATATCGGATAATAAAGATTCCAAATCAACAAGTGGTTACGTGTTTACACTTGGAGGAGCTGCTATTGCTTGGAAGTCTTCTAAGCAAACAGTCATAGCAAGATCCACAATGGAATCCGAATTTATCGCCTTGGATAAGTCAGGCGAGGAGGCGGAATGGCTACGTCAATTCGTGGAATATATTCCAAGATGGCCAAAGCCTTTGCCAGCCATATGTGTACATTGTGATAGCCAATCAGCGATTGGTAGAGCTCAAAGCTTGATGTACAATGGTAGATCAAGGCATATGCAACATAGACATAACACGATACGACAACTACTCTCAACAGGTGTTATCACAATTGATTATGTGAGATCAACGGATAACATTGCGGACCCGTTAACAAAAGGCTTAAGCAGAGAGTTAGTAGAAACGTCGTCAAGAGGAATGGGACTAAAGCCCATGATAAATGGGAATATGAGGGAAACCTAACTTAGTTGACTGGAGATCCCAAGATCTAAGTTCAATAGGACAACTTAATCATATTACCAAAACGGAGTCACTGTGGGGGAGTACCCCAAACTAAATAAAAGGGAGTTATATATACTTCCTAGTCCATTCCAATCAGTGACATTGAAGTGAGGCTAAGCATATTAAGGTTAACGATTTCGGGAAATCAAATAACCATGATGCTTTTAATGATTCAGAGGAATCACCTATGTTAGAGAGAAATAGGGTCGCTTCGAATAGATTTGTGGGGTGCGCAAATCCTAGAGCTCTCGCAGAACTAGGCTAGTGTTCCAGGACCATAATAGGACACGACAATGAGGGGTTCGCCCAACCAGGGAGAGTATTGTGTGAAGTGTAATGTCGTTTACACAAATGGGGGTATGTTCAAGGACATCGCGTCACAAAAGAAGGTTCAAAGGCTACAACCTACCTATCTTGCAATACTCAACTGTCAAAGTTTATCATTGAAAAGTGTAAGGAAAAGATCCATTTCCATACATGTGGGGGATTGTTGGAAAAATAGGTGAAAATATCATTTTTCACAAATATAGGAAAATGATTTTTTCCTATTTTGGACTAGAAATAAATATAATAAAATGAGCGGGTCTTATATATTTATTTGTGGGTTTATGTTCTATGTTGGAAGCGCTTCGCAACGAACTAAACCACGTCCAAAACCGAGCTAAGATGAATGAGATATCGATGCTCAAAGTTGGGTGTTTGAAACATTGAATGTTGAAACAAAAGGGAAAGTAGCACCTTGTCCCACATCGGAGGAGAGATGGAACTTAAATGGGTATTTAAGGTGGAACTCTCCATCCTTATTGTTTCATGGAAGCACACACTAAGTGTCCTCGCGAAGGGTACGGAGCACCCTAACTCGCACTCGAACACGCTCGCGCGCGTGGCGTGGGCGATGAGGCACAATGTGGCGCTTTGATGGCGCACTTTGCACTTCGCATCACCGCGAGCCGCTTGAGAGCCGCCTTTGTATTTTTAACCACGTGCGCGTGGTGGATCACAGAGGCTGCAAGGACCAAGTGGTGAAGGCGTGCAGGTTCGAGGCGCGTGACGTGGCAGTCCGCGCGCGGGTACAAGTGGCACGAAGGCGCGCGGTTGCGCATGGTACATGGGTCCTGCTGTGTCGTGCGCGGCGCACCAGAGTGAGCCAATACGACGCGACTGTGTGGCATGCTCGTATAGGCTCACAGGTGACGTGGCGCACGCGCATGGAAATGAGCCAGTTGGACGCACCGCGCATGGGCGTGAAGACGTTTAATGCAATTTAAACCTCTCTTTAATTCCGTTTTGACTGTTTCAACTTAGGAGCTGTATAAATACAGCTCCATACCCACTGCAGAAAGACACCAGTTACACAACAGCAACTAAAACTTTCTCTCTACAGTTTTGATCTTCTTCCAGCAAGTTTTCAAGGTAACCTTCGGGTTGTAGGCGAACTCCGGCAGTACTACTGCTCCGGCTGTTGTACCCTGGGAAACAAAACGAGTACTCCTGGGAGACTCGGAATTTGTTTTAAGGGAAGCGTGTGAACACGTGACTCAGCCCCTCTGCTTCTACCCTATTTTTGTATTTTAATTATTTCAGTTGTAATAGTATTGTATTCCAGCTTTCTTTATTTCTGTATTGTAATCAAGTAATAAAATTTGTTATTTTATTTATTATTACGCGAACGGCTCCTACAGACTGTACTGCCGGAAATGGCCACGCGCCCGAGGTTACACCGAATAGAACTATAGTGTTTGAACTTGTGGAAAAATAATGATACGAAGGTGATGGAATCGAGTAGAGAAAACTCATCTCTCTATAATTCCCAACATATGGATGTTCAAGTCTCCATCACTTCTCCAAGAATTCTTCATACATATTATCTTTCTCTTGCAGTTTTTTTTCTCATCATCCCAATGAGTCACATAGCCTATCATTTTTTTTACAAGAGTTGTAGGTTGTGAAGAGTTTCTCTTAATTGGTGAGTTTATTAGAGACATAAAACTCTGATAAAAGTTTCACTTAATTAGTGAATTAATTAGAGACATAAAACTCTAATAAAAGCTAATCAAGTGACATAAAAATCTACTCAAGAGTTTCACATATGGAGTTTAATTAGTAATTATAATTTCACTCAATTATAAATTAACTAAATATTTATTCACTAATTTTCCCAACAATCCCCCACATGAATGGAGATTGTTCAAAACACTAAAAATTTCCAATGTAACCTCGACAGTTGAGTTTTGCATACGATAGGTAGGTGTTACCCTTTGAACCTTCGCTCATGAAATGAACTTAGCCCACTAGCTCTGAGTAGATCTCGATGTCTTTGAACTCGTCTGCCGTTTGTGTAGACGACAATACACTTCACACAAGACTCTCCTTAGCCGAGTCATCTCCTCATAGTCGTGTCCAATAATGGTCGTGGAACACTTTCCTGGTTCTGCGAGAGCTCTAGGAATTATGCCCTGAATTCCATTTGAAGCGACCACACTTCTCTCTAACATAGGTGATTCTTCTTAGATCATTAAAAGCATTGTGGTTATCGTGATTTATCCAAATCATTTACTACATATTATGCTTAACCTCATTCTTTGTCACTGAATATCATAGGAATAGACTAGGACGTATTTAAACACCCTTTTATACTTTGGGGGTATGTATAACCATATATACTAGCTTATACATATCATTTATGCCCCCACAGTGACCACCTTTAGGCATATGAGTTAGTTGTCCTATTGAACTTAGATCTTGGGATCTCCAGTCAACTAAGTTAGGTGTCCTTCACATACCCTTTTTCCATGGGCTTTAGTCTCATTCCATAACTTGATCTCTAATAAACCCTCAAGTTGTTGGATCCATAACATTAACAAATAACTTTGCGTATTTGAGATCAGTTGTCATGATGTGCTCTTAACTCGTAAGTTAATTTTGCCTATTGTCAATTTCTAAGACTATAACCTTAGTGGCCATCTGAATCTGGTTATAATATATGCCTTTGAAAGATACGCTTATCATTTAAGGCAAGCATATCTCCATTATGCACTACGACCTTTGTGTCCTCCACATAGTCGTCTGTTTGCAATGTTAGATTGGATTACAAAATCCTTATTGTCAAACTTTTATGATACAAATGCAAGACACCCCCACATTTAAGTGTTATAGGATATCATCCAGATGGGGTAATGAAAACCATTTCTACATACCCTTATAGGGTTGTTTCTAAATGGATCCTCCCCCACATTTCTTGCCATTTGATCAATATTTCCGTAACTTCACTTATGACGACATTTATACACATATGATTCAACAAGATCAACCTCATTGTATCAGTGAATTCAACTCATACTGCATTAGCTTACATAAGCTACTGAGCTAACCAAAGCAACACATGCCATTGTCATAAGTTTGTCACCAACTTAGAATAATTCTAATTTAACATCTAGAATAAGCTTAGACAATGAGTTCTCCTCATTAGCTTTCGAACAAACTCTTAAAAAGTTACATGTCTTTTCCTTATAATGAATGAAAATTCTCCCTCAACTTTGTCTATACACAAATTCTTTTTGTGTTCATACACATTTGAATGTTTAGAGTTAATTAGTCTCCGTCAAGACCCATAATTAACCAAGCACTAGTCTAGCATGCTTTAGACTACAATACTTTAGCATGTGATCAGAAGATGCATCATTTTGATTCTTCATAGCCCTAAGGATATCATAATATCACTTTGCAACATTCATCCCTTGTTAAGACAAAATAATGAGACTTATTCATAATCCTAAAACATCAATATTTAGGAAGGTCGCACAAATTATTGTATATAACACATAGCTAAATTTCATCCTTCATTTAAAGAACATAACTTGTTTAGCTTTGATCTCCAACATTCTACCATTGACTCATAAGTACTTAAACATAAGTCTTAATCTAAGTCACTTGGTGAACACATTCATCACCAACAAGATGAATGTTTCTCGTCTACAATCACTATTATATGTGAGATAGAGTCAACTAGATCGACACTCAACAACATGGCATTCATAATTTGCCATAAGTGATTTGCACACATCTATTGTTATTCATTAGGAGATATGTATATTTAGGATGCTCTCCTAAATGAAGGTAAAATCTCCATATAGATCTAACAATACTCAAATGGTAGACGCATCTACTTATAAATCTCGCAAAATTTATTAAAGGTATACAATAACATATAGTACTTTTACTTTCATATGTTAGAATTCACACTTGTGAATTTTCCAATGACTTCTAATGAAGTATGTCGACATGAATGCCATTAGTGTTTTTCATCTCAATACACTCACTATGTTCTTTCATTACTCACTCATGATGTGGTTATACATTTGATATTTCGTCTTTGACTTTTAGTCAATGTAACAACTCTCAAGTCGTTTATGTCCAAGTATTTTCATGTACTATCCGTTTAAAACCATATTATTTTAAACAATGTATAACCGACGTTATAATTATTTTCCACAAAAATAATTTATACGTCACAACCATTAGTAATTTATTTCTTTGTAAAAATTTGGATGTGTTATTCGAAGATATTGAACACAAAACAATAAAATACATTGGAAACTAAATCATAAGTGCCAATCACTTTTGAAATTTAAACGAAAGCATAGACAATATGTAGACATCAAATAGCAAAGTGCTTTTATCTTCAACACTTTATAATCTGACCGAAATCTTCTCAACAATATCGTCCCATGGCATGTCTTGAGGTACTCCCTCAATAAGACTCCATGCACTTGTAAGTACAAGTTCCCCATTTCATCTTGAAACTTTAAACTTGGACAATTATGCTCAAAACAACACCAAGTTGATACAAATACTACATTTAAGTAGTAAACTTGAACAATTAAATTTGTTCACAACAACACCAAGTTGTTTTTCACCAAATAACATTTTCTAACACGCATGTTAGAAAAAAATGTTATAACAAGCACATTATAGAATCGAACGTTTAGATAAAACGTTTCTGAAAGATATAGTTTATAAAATAAACCATTTCTCATATTTTAATGCACACATAGGCAATTAAATGTTTACATAAAACATTCCTGTTCATTATGAACAATCTCTAACCTCGTATTCGTGATACACAGTTTCTAGCACACGTGTTAGAAAATTGAAGTCATTTTATATAAAACATGACCATTTAGATTTAGAAATCACAAATTAAAGTTGGTGATAAAATCATACACAACTACACCATCACTTTATGGTGATTTAATTCTTGTATTATTACTCTTGTATCTTTTTTTCAATCTCATCAAGTTAGGCACATAGCCTACTTTTAATACAAAAGACATGGGGTGGAGATAACTCTCACTTAATTAAAGATTTTATTAGAGACATAAACTCTAATAAAAACTAATAAATTGACATGAAACTCTCCTTAAGAGTTTATCTTCCATATGAAGGGTCTAGTAAAATGATTTTAATTTCATTAAATTCATATAAATACCACACCATCACTTTATGGTGATTTAATTACTTGAAGTCAATCAAACATCAACTTCAATGTATGACATTTTATTTCTAAATCATACAAAGCATTAAAAATAATGTTACAACAAATTACTTATATAAAATGTTTACATAAAACATTTCAAAAGCATTTGTATTTTAACCATTTTTAACAATCATGTTAAAATGAAAGAAATTCTAACGCGCACGTTAGAAATACTAACATTTCCACAAAATGTTAATTCGACATGCTAAAAACACATATATGGTTCAAATAAATAAGTCATTTCTAATACACACGTTAGAAACTAAACAATTAAAAAATTGCTTCCAAACTAACGCTTTTCATGAACGTTTCTAACACACATGTTAGAAGACAAATGATTACAAAAATCATTATAAGACTTATTTGTTCATATCAATCCATGGGTGGATAAAGAGTCTACTTTAAATAGAGACTTAATTAGAGACATAAAACAATAATCGAGTAACATAAAACTCTTATTTAAAGACATAAAAAAACTCTACTTAAGAGAATTTAACGTTTACAGAAAAACGTATGGTTTACACCAATAATTCCGGTCTAACACAGATGTTAGAGAATTTAACGTTTACAAAAAACGTATGGTTTACACTAATAAACCCGATCTAACACAAAAGTTAGAAAAATTAACGATTCCCAAAATCGTTTCAAAACCAAACGTTGGAACCAAAACTATTCGTTTTGTACCACGGTATAGGATTTAAGATTGTATCTCAATCTCAAAAAATCCAAACACAACAAGTTGTACTACATACATATTTCCCAAAATAAATATTTATAAGATCATAACCTCTAAAAATATTTTTTATTCTATTATAAATCCTTTCGTAAACCCAAAATCCTTATAAATAAGGTTTTTAAGATTGTACCAACAATCTCACGAAATCTGTTTTAAGTTTGTAGAAATGGGTCACATTTTTATTAATAAAACTAATAAAAAAATGAAGACATTCTCTTTAAACATTTGGGAAATTGTAGCACATGAATCGTGTACAAATTCAAACGAAAATAAATATGAACTACAACATATTTAATAAAACAATCGATTCAAACCAATATCTTCAAAAGATAAAGTCTTCAACTTGATCTTTAACCGCGTCTATTTGTATGGTTTGTTGTATTTTCAATCCGTTGTGTAGGATTCAACGAGGTCTTGAATCACGTCTTCTTGTACAATAATTTCCTACAAAAAGAACAAACAAATATTGACGCTTATGGCTGAGGCACGTGTTCAACACGCTTTCCTTAAAACAGATTTCGCGCCTCTACTAAAGACGACGCGTCTGTCTCCCAGGGTACAACAGCCGAAGCAGTCTGTATTACCGGAAATGGCCACGCACCGGAGGTTACACCGAATAGAACTATAGTGTTTGAACTTGTGGAAAAATAATGATACGAAGGTGATGGAATCGAGTAGAGAAAACTCATCTCTCTATAATTCCCAACATATGGATGTTCAAGTCTCCATCACTTCTCCAAGAATTCTTCATACATATTATCTTTCTCTTGTAGTTTTTTCTCATCATCCCAATGAGTCACATAGCCTATCATTTTTTTACAAGAGAGTTGTAGGTTGTGAAGAGTTTCTCTTAATTGGTGATTTTATTAGAGACATAAAACTCTAATAGAAGTTTCACTTAATTAGTGAATTAATTCGAGACATAAAACTCTAATAAAAGCTAATCAAGTGACATAAAACTCTACTCGAGAGTTTCACATATGGAGTTTAATTTGTAATTATAATTTCACTCAATTATAAATTAACTAAATATCCATTCACTAATTTTCCCAACAACATCTCCTTGAAAAGTTTCATGTTCCCTATAAACATTTTGAGATAGAGTATGTTGTTTGATGAGGTTCTTGTTTTAGTTTGGTTGTTGTGGAAGTGGCAAAATACATATAGTTTAACAAAATTGACATTTTCAGATACTATGATCTACAAAATGTATATATTATATGATTTACAAATGTGATGCATAAACACTTGATTGATGTATCAGATAGAAATTTTTGAGGTATTCTTATTCATAGGTCAAGATATATTTCATGTTAGAGGTGTTAGTGCACTGTGTATAAGCTGAAAAGCCCAGATGCACTTTCAACTTGCAAATGTTGAATCCATTATTGGACAAGTTAGTATTATCTAATATCTTGGAAACATTCTTGTTACAATAATGATGAATGCTAACATATTTTGTTAACGGACAATGAATTCCAAATGGGTTGTGTTGGGGAATTTCAGATTAGCGGATAATCAGAGAGGCGTGTAGTCACTCTCAGATCGAATTATTTCGACGGTTCACCCGAATAATTCAATCGGATACAACTCTGAGTTTCAAGAATTGAACCAGGGTATGTTATTTGCATGAATTGTGTGAATCAGAGGAAAAAATGACCAAAATACTGAATACGGATTTTGGGTTAGGGAAGATTAAACTGCCTAATGGAAGTTGACTTAGGGGCTGTTTGTTTACCTCTTAATGAGGCTCTTAATGGTTCAGACCTCTTACTGGTTCAGCACTTAATGGTTCAGACTGTTTGTTTCACAAGCAGATGTCTGAATGATTCAGACATTTGCCTCTGAATGGTTAAGATTTATACAGAGTCTGAATGGTTAAGACGTCTAATCTGAATTGGTCAGACTTTTGCCTCTAAACGGTTAAGCATTATACAAGCTCTTAATGGTTCAGACCTCTTATTGGTTCAGCACTTAATGGTTCAGACCTCTTACTAGTTCAGCACTTAACCATTCAGATGTTGCTAATCAGGCCCTTAATTTTAAGACAAAACTGTCATGAAACTGCCATTGTCTAGACTTTTAAAAAATGTGACAATTTCTAGAAAATAAAATTTTCTGAAGCAGTTTTAATAAAGCAATTTACTCAAAATAAAATTTTAAGTACCTAGACCCCAGCCAGGGGCTCTGCCCCTTGGACCCTGCTCCTAGGGGCGCTGCCCCCTTGGAACCCCCGTAGAGTACGGGCTCCGCCCATACACTTCGAACTATAATAACTCAAACAAGCGTGCACTCCCGCACCTCCTAACTTGCTTGATGTGTATTATTATTCGCTTTGATCACCAAGTCAATCACCGATTACACTAAAGTTTCTAACAGGCTACTAGCGAAATTCACCACATCGGGATACACTCATCTTCGAACCAGGGAAAACTCTCACCTGGGGCCGAAGCCCGTGGACACTCGCCCTAAGGCACGACAGTGCGGTGAGGTAAAACCCGCTAACTTCAAGGATCGAACTAGCGATCGCTGCCTAATCTCCTAGCCTCTCATCATTACCAGGTGCCGCCGAAACTAAATGGTGGGGCATGAATCGAACTTGGGTCAGTTGGAACACTAGGTCTCTTAATTACCACTCCACCGCCAGCTCATTGGGTGAATGCTAACTTGTTACTAGTTAATGTTATGTTATATGTAACTGAAATAACCTTTAAAACTCTTACAAACCAAATTATATCATTGAAATAAAAACTCTTACAAGCCAAATTATATCATTGAAATAAAAACTCTTACAAACCAAATTAAACAATTTGATAAAGTTGGATTTCTTTCAAAAACCTATATATAGTTACGAAACGAATCAAAAATCCTAAGTGACCCAACTTAATTTGGCAAAAACAAAATTTGATAACCCAACCTAGTAAAATATCATCCTTGATATACCCAACAAAAGAAATTTCGAGGACCTTGCCCTTTCTGACTTAAACCATTTTGGACTCACACACACATTTTGAATAACTATGATGTTAAATAGTACAAAGATAATATAGTTTTTAACATATTATATTAATTCAAGTGACTTCATGAATCTTAATATAACGGGATTATTATTTATATCCTCCTATTTAAAAGCCTATTACATATTTACCCAACTCAAAAATTATATTACATATTTCTTCTTCTTGCAGAAAATTGACACAAATACCCTTTTAAACTCTATGGCGCCTTTCATTCCATCCTCCCATTGCATTTTATAAAATGCATGCAATGTTTTAAAAACCGGTTTTTAGATCAAACCGGATTAGGCTAAAAAATGGTTCAACCGGTTGAACGAGGTTGTACCGAGCGGTTAAACCGGGTTGACTAGCTAACTCTATAATTTCATAAATTACAACACCAACTCAAAAGTTAATCCAAAAATAAATGATTACGTATTAAAAGATGATTCAAAAGTAAATCCATAATAAAAAATAATCAAAATCATTCAATTTTCCAACAAACTCTTTTAAATGAAAGTGTACGATATGTTTAAGCCATTTGAGTGTTGAATACATCAACTATTTTCGTTTCATACAATATTAAATAAGAACTTTTAGTTACGAATAAGCATAATATATAAAAATTACATATGATAAGTAACATATATATTGAAAACTAGGTTATAACCCGGGATTGCTTCCCGGGCTCGGGAAACTTAGTTATATTAATTATTATTTGTTATTAATACGACCTCATTACATCAAGCATCTCATTGGATTCAACAACAATGTCTACAATTCACCGGATTAGATCATGAACTCATATTAGACGTCAAACAAAAGCGCAACAGGACCACATGAATAACATCATTTCCACTTTTACTTCAATGCACTTACATGATCGAGTGATTTGGGATTTTGTAAAAATGTTTGTTCTTGTACCTCCTAACAAACTACAACCACTGACTATTACAACCACTGATACAAACTACTAATAACAAATATAATGTACAACTAAACTACTGATTCTCATTCCATTGTTATAACTCCAGCAGCGCTTTGGTCTTCAGCAGTACTTGAGACATATCAGTAGATTGAGCATCAGTGCTTTATCTTCAACAGTCTTTAGATCAGCAGCAGTTGTAATGAGCAGTGCTTTGGGTCATCAGGTGTTAGGGCAACTGTCAAGGGGAAAGATCTGTTACAAACAATTGCTTATTATGGATCCACTGCTCTGAACAAGTTTTGGCTTTATCAACTGTTCCTTTGTAGGGTTCAATCCTAACAATCTCCCCCTGGAACAGATGATACCAAAACACTTCACTATTCTGGATCTTTATTGCCTCATCAAGAATTCCCTAATTTGCCCTTTGAATTGTAATTCAAAGTTCATGGAATCCTCATCATCTTCATCCCTGCACAGTGGAAGCTCAAGGAGATCTTGTAAATCTTCTACACTCAGGCCAAGTGCATTTTCCCTTGATATATTCTTCACTTCACCACTGGACTTGAGTAGAGTCAATACGTGGGTCTTTTGATCAGACTTCCCCTTTAGTATTTTTGAGTCCAGTGGGTTTCTTAGGAGAGTTTTTATTTTTGATGAGTTTGGTGATGGGGGCCTGGTTATTACAACTTTGGCAGGGTCTTGAGATTTAGCTAAGTCTGGATTTTCTGCCATCATTGTCTGAAGAACCATCTTCATAATATATTCTTCTTGAGCCTTGTCTTCTTTTGATTCTTCATCCATCTGCTGTTGCTTCCTTCTTTGATAAAGGATAGCAGCAGGTGGAGCAGTGGATCTTTTGGTTGGAAAGGCCTGTTTGACTGGAACCACTGCTTCAGGATAATCTGGCTTTTTGGGAGCTGTGGGATCTTTCTTTCTTAATTCTTCCAACCTTTTGTAGGTGTCTAATACTTTCACCTCTGACCACCTTGTAACCTGATTCCTTGAGCCATAGTTTGCAGCTATAAGCTCTTCTTTCATTCTTTTCATCTTCAAGTTCCTTTCAGGTACATTCTTTTTATATTTGGACCAAACTGGAGGAGTTTTCTTTATTTTGTCATCAAGCATCTTTTGGATTCTTGCTATCTCCTCTTTGAGCTCACTTATGGTCCATTCCTTGTACTGATACTTTTCTGCCTTATATTTCTTGTATGCCATGATGTGCTCAATGTAGTATTGTTTTAAGCTTTCATCATCGTTTTCTGACAGTTTCTGACAAAGGTCTTTTGAGAACTGCTCTAAAGTTCTCACTTTGGTGAGCAGATATTGCAAATTCCTCTGAATGTCTTTATCAGACTTTCCCTTTGTGTCTCTTTCTGATATATCCTCTGCTTGTTTGGCCTTCAGTTTCAGATACTCTTCTATGTTTCTTGGTAGAGGATAACCTTGAACAGATGGGAGATTCCTCTTTTCAGGATCATCTTCAGAGTAGAAGGATTTGACCTCCTCCCTAACTGCTGGAAGATCCAAAGGATATTTTACTCCCAAAGGGACTAAGGGAGTGTTTGGATCAATGGCTTGAACTGAAGAGATTGGAATAGGGCTTGGAATAGTGGCTAGGATCAGAGGTTGTGAAGATGTTGGAAGTGGAGAAGTGTCATCTTCAAGTACACTATTTGTTACCCTTCTTCTTTTGTGCTTTGGAGTGGTTGGTGGTGTATTTGTGGGTTGAGTGGTGGTGTTTAAAGTGATGGGTGACTGACTAACAGCTGTTGAAACAACTGGTGTTTCAACCACTGTTGTCACTACAACTGTTGATGTGTCAACAGTTATCTTCTGCTTTTTGGCAGGTGGTTTTTGAGATGGTGGTGATGTTTTTGGTATGGCAGTGGATTGAGTGTGGGTTGATGTAGTGGTTATGACAGTGGTTGGGATAACATTTGTTGAAACCACTGAAGTACCAACAACAGTTGATACAACAGGTGTCTTTACATCTGTTGGTTTGGTGATGTGAGGAAGTTTTGTGGATTTGAGGAGTATGTTTGGTGGTTTTGGAAGGTGTGGTTTTGGGTTGGCTAACCTTTCTGGTAGGGTTTCTTCTTGTAGTTGCAGAAGTACCCTGCTCTTCCTTTTCCATCATAACTTTCTTCTCCTGTTCAAATCTTTTTGACCCTTTTATTTCCATAGACTCTTTAATGTTTGCTTTTAGCTCAGCAAATGCATTCTGAGTCACATCAACCTTTTTGGAACCATCTGGCCTTGGAATTTCTACCGCAAGTTTAGACCTTGGATCTGGTGGCATATGCTAACCTTCTTTACCCTTTTTTCCTTTCTACCCATTTTTGGCATCATCAGGGTGTTCAACAAAAACAACTATAGGAGGAGAAGTGCCAGTGGTTTGAAGCAAATGGGCCTTGATTGCCTTGATATCAGCTTGTGTATCCATATACCTAGCTTCCATCATGTTTCTGAATATTTGGAGCTAAATTTCATGCTGTTGATGAGCATATTGCCTTTGTTGATGAAGCATAGGTTGAAATAAGTTCCATAGCTCAGTGGGAGATTGAACAGATGTTGCAGCAGTGGGTGTAGCCTATTGAGATTTTAACAACTGTTGCAGCATATTTTTTACATCTGTAACAGAAGTGTCAATTTTATCAACCCTCTCCGTCAATTCTTTGTATTTTAAACCATCACCCAAATGAATGGGATCATCTGATTTCCCACTGGCAGTGGTTGTATCAGTAGTTAACTTAGGGAAAGTTTCCCAAAAATATCCACTGATGCCCTTTGTTCTTGGTACTGGGGACTTCTTTCCTCAGCAGTGGTTACCTTAGTAACACACCAGTGGGTAATGGAAACACACTCGTGGTCACTTTGGTTCCCGAAGAGGAAATTGCCTTCAAGGGAGTCTTACTAATGAAACTACTGGCCAGGTGCAAATCAGTGGATTCAACAGTTGTAGTAGCTGCTCCACTTGAACTACTTACATGAATTACTTGTAACTCATGCAGTGTAGCCTCCTCAGCTGTTGGTGGGTTCGCAAGGATAGAGGAACCAGACTCGGTCACTTGTTGAGGTATATTCTCATTGATAGGTGGTTGAGAAGAACTGATTTGTGTCTGGTCCATATTAAGTGCATCCAACAGAGGTATAATTGATGGTGGAATTTGGGCAGTGAGGATGGGGCTTGAAAGAGAATTTGCCCCAGGAGCAGGGCTGTGGAACCTGATCCTTTTGAGAGGATGCAGGAAGAGTTTTAGGATTAGGTTGAGATCTTTCTTCCATCTGCTGTGAGGAAGTAGCAGCAATGGTTATTGGTGACTTTTGTGTTGTCACAGGTATTATCTCTGGGATCTCATATTCCAGAGGAACCTTTTTTGAGGGTTTGGGGGGCTTTTGAGATTTTTTCTTGATTGGCTTTTTGGTGGGTTTTGGTGTGGGTTTCACAGCAGGGGTTGTGCTGCTGTGATCACAAGGAGCAGTGGGCTCAACAACAGGAGCCTGAGGAGCAGAGGTTGTCTCAGCTTAATTCTTCTCAGGTTCCTCTGTTTGTGTTTTGGAAGGTTTTGACAGCCTTGTGAAAGTTTTAGAAGATAGGCTGTTTATTTGAATAGGATTTCCTTGGATAAGCACATGTGCATTATCCTTTGAAAATTTATTTTGTAAGTAAAAACTTAAAAACCTTGGAAACAATAAGAATGGTTTTTAATTATCTTTGATATTATTAACATTTTTGACCATGTCATTGAAAATCTCCTGGGAGTAGTTAAAATCAACATCAGTCATTATAGCATAACCCATGTATTGAATTTTCAATGGTATTTCATTAAAAGCTGTTGTTTTATTTGACACACACATGAGGAGGGTATGGAATAAAAATCTCATAGTAGGTGGAAAACTGCCTTTTTGCAAAGTGTCCTTTTTCATTTGTTCCTCATACCCCCTCTCAATCAAATCAGTTTGGTATTCTTCCTTTGGGAAAGAACTTTTACCTGTAAAATCATTAATTTGAAAAACCTCTGAAATGGTTTGAGGTGTGATAGTAACCGGAATTCCACTTATGATTGAAGTAATAGCCAAGGGATTTTTGTCCTTGACCTCAAGCTTTGCATTTTTCCAGAATTCACGTTGGGTATCCAGGTAGATAGGTGCATTACAAGTCAACAAAGTTTTGTACTTTAAAGACGAGAGAGCATCAATAACAGAGTGAAAAGTTGTGTTTTTACTTGTTTTATCAAGTGTACACAGGTAGTTGTGAGGGGTTTTAAGTGCGAGAGCCATGGTGATTGAGGGTAGTTGCGAGATGAAGAAGACGATGAGTGATTTGAGGGAATTTGATGGTAACTGCTTTTTAAAGGAATTTTGAATTCGATTCGATAGTGAAAACCCTATTTGGGGTTTTGATCAGGGTTTTATAAGGGTAAAAAGTGAATGCTGACGTGGCAGCGGTTACAAAGATCTGACGGCTAAGTACTGACCACGTGACAACCTCCGATGAATAATGGAGGACAGTTGTTTAGAAAACCACTGATGATCAATATCAGTGGTTTACCATGGTGAAAATGAAAACAGTGGGTGATTTTTAACTATAAGTGGATAGCCAATAATGATTGAAACACTGATTCTGGTCAGTCAGTGGTCAACATGAACAATGTAGAAACAGAGGTTGTCTTTCAGCAGTGGATAACTTTTAACAATCAGATATTTGAACCAACATAGTGGTTGTAACAGACATTTAAGGATTAATGAAAACTATCATTTTTAACTATTTTCAAAAGTGTTAAAATATGAGAAGACTTAAACAAATATTGGAGCTTAAACAGATGTTTCGTCTTATATATCAGTTGTTTGGACTTAAACAGATGTTTGGCCATAAACAGATGTTTGGCCATAAACAGATGTTTAGCCTTAAACAAATGTTTGACCTTAAACAGTTGTTTGCCCATAAACAGATGTTTGATAGGCCTCATCAATGATTATGTACATCAGTGCTTGTCTTTAACAAGGCTTTGTCTTCAACAGTAGATAGGCCTCATCAGTCTTTAAGTCCATCAGTCTTTATAAGAAGCAGTGGTTAGTTATAACAGTCCTTAGCATGATCAGTTGTTATAGCCACTCCATAGCCCTTAGAGAGGAAACAAGTGTCGGTCTATATGGTAAATGAAGAGGTTAATTGTAATTATGATAATCTGCTTTTGTTCTTTGACCTTTGAAAATTTATCCCTTGGGTTTCTTGGTATTTAATTTTACAATTTTCCCATAAAAGTTGGGGCTTGAAAAGGTTTTTGCATTTAAAGACTGCTGTTTTGAAATATACATTAATATGTTTATATTAAATCTACACGTTTTGATTGATAAAGTATATAAACTCATAGCCACTTCACCTGTTTTTCATCACGTTTTCCTACGAAGATATCATAATTTCAGCAAAGTCAAGTAATATAGTTTATAAAAATGGCGTCATTCACTTCTGTAAAATCAGATGATTTAAAGCAGAGTTTTGTCAGGCAAATCAAGGAACATGTGTATCAAGATAGGGCTACTCTTCAAGAGCTGAAGAGATGTTTTGATGGATGGGAAATTGGCCTGTTCACGAGACAGCAGGTTTCCAGATATCTTATGCGGATGCCTTCAACTTCCGTTCATGAGCTTTGTGTTGTCAGTAATATAGAGTGCGGTGATAGAGACATGGAGTTCATGGCGATGCTGAAGGACATACATCGAGAGGTTCAGCAATCGATGGAGTTGAAGCTAAAGTTTCTTAATTCTTACGGTTATTGTTAGATTTAAAAGTTTAGTTGTTCAGGATGTTATGTAATTATTGGACTTTTAATGTCATGAATAAATGGATAAATTTTAATCTTATGAATCTATGTTGCGTTTGTAGGAAACAAAAAAGAGAAAGTCAATTTTAAATTTCCAATTGCATATTTTGAATTTCAAAAGTTATTGATATTATCAGTAATTACTGATTTGATTTGAAAGCAATTGTCATCATTACTTTTCTAATTTTTATTTTAACTTTAATTAAGAGAAAATAACCGTCAATTTGAAATTCTCATTTTTCATATTTTCAATGTCCAAAGATAAAGAAATTAGCATTAATTACTGTTTGATATGCAAGAAATTGTCATCAACAGTTTTTTTTAATTTTTTTATTTTAACTTTAATTTTTATCACCAAAATTAGAAAAAATGGTAATTTCATTGTAATTCTAGTTTTTATTTGATAATTTCATTCTATCATTAATTAACCACATCAACAATAAAAATGTGAGCAGTGACTGTTTTTTAGGGAAACCACTGATGTTCAATATCAGTGGATATTAACAATAAAAATGTTAGCAGTTGCTGTTTTTAAACTATCAGTGGATAGCCAACAGTGATTGAAACACTGACGTTTGGTCAGTCGGTGGTCAACATGAAGAATGAAGAAACAGAGGTTGTCTTTCAGCAGTGGATAACTTTTAAACACTGATGTGATAAATAATTTTACATATAAACACTGAAATGATATGACATCTAACAACCTAACAGAGTATAAAACACTGATGTGATAAATACTGTTACATATAAACACTGTTAACATAAACAAAGGTAGAATATCAGGCCTTAGGTACTTAAGTGCTTGTCTTTAACAGGGCTTTGTCTTCAACAGTGGATAGGTCTCATCAGTCTTTAAGTCCATCAGTCTTTATAAGGAGCAGTGGTTAGTTATAACAGTCCTTAGCATGATCAGCTGTTATAACCACTCCATAACCCTTTGAGAGAAAGCAAGTGTCCATCTATTCAATTGAGAGGAATCATTGCATTACATCCCTGTTGAAAAACAGAATCCATAAATGTAGGGAAAATGGGTTTGAAAGATGATAACCCAACAATGGAGAATCTCATTCTACAGCTCCGATAAATTCAGGGGTATTCTCAAATAATGGTTCCTAGGTGTTTGAAGACCGACAAAGACCGACAAATTTCCAGAGTGCTGCTTCTTTGGACATTTGTCGGTCTTCAAACATCTAGGAAGCATTATTTGAAAATAACCCTGAATTTATCAAAGCTGTAGAATGAGATCCTCAACTGTTGGGTTATCATATTTCAACCCCATTTTCCCTAAATTTATCAATTCTGTTTTTCAGACCTCCCAAAGCCACCTATCCGCCTCCAAAGAGATCGAGACAGCTTGAAGCATAACCTGGACTTGCTGTAATTCCACCAGTTCAGTATTTAATCCCAATATACCAACTCAATACAAATAACAAATATTTAGTGTGGTACAACTGTAAATAACTCAGGAAACAGATTTGAAACCATAAATATGGATTATAGAGATCTATGAATGAAACATGGGTGAATAAACCAACAAAACAGATTGTGAAAAACAAAAAAACTACAAACATATCAAAATAAATCTACTCGTAATCACATGGTACACCAATGCAAGCATCTGAATAATCAATAAAAAATCAAAGACAATTTACCGATACTTACCGAAACCATAACTGGTTATATTTATGTGCGGCTCTTAAATAAATTCTGTAGAATCTGTACATCTAACAAATAATCAAAGAACAAACAAAAACCAAAAAACATTCTGTAGAATCTGTACATCTAACAAATAATTAGAATGACCATTTTTACCTTATTTCACAAATTTCATAATATGAAAATAAGTAAAACATAGAAAAAATGAAACCAAACAACTGATATTTGTCGTTCGAATCTTTGAGTTAGTCGTCATAGTCCCACAACCTTTCGATGTCGTTGGAATCGGTCGGGGATGTCAGCAGCCTAACTAACAAACAACAGCAAACAACAATAGCAAGTCACCAATCAATCGACCTCAAAATCATATAGAAGCCCAAACATAAAACAAACCCAAACCTAAAACTCAAAATGGATAAATGAAAAAATATATTCATAACTAACCCTAAACCTCATGTAAGTCCTGTGAAACGGATCTTTCAATGATATCAAACTACACCAAGTTTGTGCGGAATCCAAACTTGATGTGATTCAAGAAATTAAATGAAAATCAACAAGAAATATGAACAACGAAAAACAAACCGGAATCACTTTCAACACTTGCACACGATTCTATTACTTGAAAAGCAAAACCGTCTAGTACAAGTGTTCTTCACCAACTCGCCTCTCTCTCTCTCTAGCTCTCTAGAAGTTGTAACAATGAAGTTCTAAAGGTTCAAACCTAAAAACAAGTTAGAAACTTGTTTATATACATAGACAAGCCCACTTCCCACATGGGCTCCCTTTGGGCCTGCTTGGCCCACATGGCCTATAGCTTGGCCCAAGTGACCTATAAAGGTCCAAAACCTAATGTAAACTAACCCTGCAAAGCCCAGTTCGCAACCATAACCCGTTGCGTTAATTTGATGCGTCAGTCTCACACTTTAGGGCCTAACAATCTCCCCCTAGATTGATGCCATCAAATTGTCTTCATAACATGAATTCATCAACGTCTTCAACGTAGTCTATGGTTGTCGCTATGCTGCAGATGTTGTGAAAGTTCTTGACTTCTGAACTCTCATCACTGGGTCTCTTTCTTCAGCTCTTGTGGTTAGCTTCATATCAAGATCTCGATCAGCTTTACTTGAAATATCTTTGTTAAAAAGAATGTGAGAGGAGGATTCTCAGCAGCTCTTTTCTTCTTCAATCTTTGTCTTTCAAGCTGGTTCACGGTACTTCTTCAAATGTACTTTCACTGTCAGACGGCGTTTCGTATCCGGTTCTTCTGACTCAGGTACATCTTGTTGTTGTGATGCTTCAGGCTTCTTCAGCAACTAACAGCATCTCAGTCTTCATCAACCCCTGTTCTTGATTGAAATCAAGTTCTGCACATGCTCACAAACTCATAAGCAAACATTTCTTATGCAACAGAGGAACGTACCACATGAACACTAGGTACATCCAAGTATTTGTACTCAGATTTCACAATTTAAATTCTTTCAACTTTTGATGATCAGTCAAATCTTCAAGAACGGTTACATTTTTTTAATTTTAAGAAAATAAATAAACACTCTATTTTTGGATTTTTGGTTTTATAGAAAAACAAGACACTATTTTTGTATTTTTGAATTTTTTTAATTTTTTTAATTTTAAGAACTAAAACAAATAAAAACTCAAAATATAAACAACTATCATAATATACAATTACACTTGCAATGGGATCAAAATTCGTTCTCAGGCAGACTAAGGAACACTTTTCAGTACGAGCCTAATCAAACTGGTCTATGCGATTGCCAATATGTTTGTCCACTTAAACTTTAACGCTCAACTTTCAATTTTTCAACAACGTGATATGCTTTAGGTAATATTATACTATCATACCCGTGTGTCCCATTCCAAGGCATACCCCCGCGATCAAGGTAAGCACAACGATTCATCGTAACAGGTGAGTATATAGCTGTCATCCTTTTTTATTCTTTGAGCATTTGGAATATTCTCATTTTGAGATTTTGATTCCTTAGGGTTTTTGTCCTCTTGGGATCTTTTAAGATATCCTGACTGTGTCTAGGAAACCAAATCACGAGGTTTCGGGCATGATTTCACTTATCAATACTGATCTTTTACCGAATGATCTAGGCGATTGCCAGTATATTTGTCCTCCTAAACTCATCTCCCTAGACCTTTTCCATATAACTGTCTGTAACAAATTTTATCATGTTTTGATTTCTTAACAATGTACACGCAAACAAATACTAATCAAATCCCGGAGTTACATACAGCACACTCTATCATGCAAGTAGCTTTCCTACCACATATTTCACAAGTCCAATCCAAATCTCTGAAATCTTAACTGGGAATAGATTGAGAAGAGAACAGAATAGATCTTAAGCAGAGATGATATAATATACAGATCAAATGAGTTTTTCTCAGTTTGATATAGGTTTCTTGGGTTTCTTTTGGGCACTTGAGGGCCTCTTTCGGGTGTTTAATTGATCTATAGCGCGACAACGTACAGCTAGGTCAGCATGTATCTGGATGCAGCAGAAGCTGACGTTGCCTAGCACCTCCAGGTCTTTGCTTCCGCAAAACAGAGGAGATACACGACTTTTTCAGAGAAGATTTCAGAGTCAGATCAAAATTGTGTGTATCGGGACATCATACAAACATTCAAATAGAAATGAGCTAATTCCAAGTGATTTTCTTTCCTGAGGTCATGTACTAATTTAGTTCTGAACAGAACAGCCAATGTTTCCAGTCTTTAAGGATAGAGCCTACCAACACATCGTGCTAAAGTCAAACTGTTTCGATACTGGTCTTACATGAGTCAGCCCTTCACCATAATGTGAAAATTCATTTACAGAAGAACAGCCAAGATATCCCCGGATGATTCAACAACATAAAGACCCGAAACCTCAGACGTTGGCTATCTATCAACACAGGATTTAAGACCATAAAATCATACGCCATTGGTATGTTACCCACATGGTACATAGTTCATTATGTTTATATCACTTAGTATCTTTTATCATTTTGAGCGTCAAGCCTATCGACATATCGCAGTAGATCCTAGTCTTTTCAGCTATGGCACCTTACATGTGTTAGTCAAACCCTTTAACACAAACATTTATTTCACTTCCCATGTCATGCAATCTTTCTTTTTGGCTTTTTCATTTTTTCCCCCTAAAACAATACTCATATATACATCAAACTCTTTTTGTATTTTTCTTTTCTGAGTTTTCTCCCCCTAAACTCTATATCTATCTATATGTTCCTCTCCCCCCCCTAAATTTGTGCATAAATCTTGTATTTTTGCGCAAATTTACCATTTACTAGAGAAAGGACAATTTATATACAAAGTAATGAACTAAGAAAGAGAAAAAAAAATATTTTTGCTTAACCGTTCTGTCATTAGATTGAAGACTAATCAATATTCAAATCAAAGTACTGAATTTAAACGGTACCTTTTGCTGATCATTTCTTACTTCTGTTATCTCCTCCAAAGGAAACATATCATCTGTAAAAAAATTTGAACTTTTTGCAACAGTGAAATGTTACCCGCTTTTATCTCTGGAACAACCGCTATCAACATTCCAGAGATTGTCAACAGCTCCTCCTTGGTTGTTCTTGAAAAATAAGGAGATTAGTAAGACATGGGTACCCAGGCCATCGTGGTCCTGGGATTTCCTGAAGCATCAAAGTAAGACACTTCCTTTAAACATAAGTCCCCTTTAATTTCAAGAATTGGAGACGTTGCTGCCTTGGATTTGGGTTTCCAAATCTGTTTCGATTTAACAAACGTGTTTGTTGCCTTCGGTTGAGCAACTTTAGCTTTTTCAGACTTGTTAGTTTTAGAAAAACGTTTTTGTTCCTGAAAAGCTTTGTGTTTGTTTTTGGCAGCGTTCCAATCCCCATCAGAAGGTTTAACCTTGGGATTCACATTCTTCATTGCCCTAGGTGAAGATACCTTCATTGGCTTAGAATGGTAGTTATCCTTAGGTGTAACCCTCTAATTTTGCATATAGTAGGGTACATGGGGACGCCTTGTGCAGTTTCTAGCAATATGACCCGCAATGCCACAGTTGTAGCAAGTTTGTCTTTTCATCGGAAAGACGTTTTGAGCAGCTTGATTCGCTTTAGCAGGTCCTGAAGGACAAACCGGTCCTTTTTGCGCTGGATGCTCCTGCACATTTCTCTTAGACGAAGACGAATTTGGGTGCTTGTATGTGCTGGTTGCAGAAGTCTTGTTGCTTTGAGCACCATTCTTCGTCTTTTCTCCCTGATTGGAGCTTTCAATCACCTTGTCATGAGCAATATGGGATCGTGATTGTCTTTGATGAGCAGACTTCTTATATCCTCGACTTTGATCTGCTCGTTTTGGCTCCTTTTGTGTGTTGTGAACCGGCTCACAAACACCAGCACAAGAGTGAGTGTTGATTTTTTGTTGCACTTTTGGACGGTGAACACAATTTCTAGCAATGTGTCCAGGAATTCCACAGTTGAAACATGTCTGTCGTTTCAATGTATGGAGATTCTGAGAGCAAGCAGCATTAGCCGATCTGATTGGTCTAGATGACCGAGCTTGCTTAGCTTGCTTTAGTTGTGTTCCGTGTGCCTTTTCTGAATTCTTCTGTACTTGTTGATCAGAACTAGCACAGGCATGAGATTCAGACAGATGATGTTTTTCGTCTTTTATAATTTTATCAGGATCATTTTGAAAAGTCGATTCAGTTTCTGTTTTAATTTCCTTTTCAGAAACATTTTCTTGTGACTTTTCATTTAATGTGACCATCTCTTCTTTTTCAAAATCTGGTTCAGTTTTGATTTCAAAAGATGTAGAAGTTTCATCAACACGTGTTTCATCAATGCACGTATCATGTGAATCTACTTGTGGTTTACTTTCAGCTACAGTTTCCAATGGGGTCCCACTAGATACATCATTAGGGACTTTTGCTGAGACGGATTCAGAAGAGTAATCAGAACATTGTTGATCTTCACTCTCACTTTCATTTGTTTGTTCAGCTTCAGTTGCTGTTGAACAAGAAACATCACAATTATTATCAACTGAAAAAGAACCAAATAACGACTTAAAAAAGTTTTGTCCAAAAACAGGTTCAGAAGCTGTTTCATTTATTGAGTTTTCTGAAAAATCAGACTTTGAATCTGGTTCATTCCCAAGAATATCTCCAAACTTTACTTCAATTACTTCATCTGCACATGAAGACGAAGCATTAGGATCAATTGTACCCTTAGCAACAAAGTTGATTGAAGGAGTTGGTCGTTTATTATCAACAGAGTTGCTGTTGAATGATGACTTGTCAATTTTTGGACCGTAAGCCATCTTGTCCTCATTCATCAATTCCTCCTCAGTCATGGGTAAGTAGGTGTAATTGTCATTGTAAGGAGGAGGAGCCTGATTGTAACCCAATCCACACCCTTTCTTTTTCTTATATGCAAGCTGTTGATCACACAAATTCTTAACTAGTTTGCTGGAAGAATCAAATTTCTTAATATTGAGTTCATTTATTTGATATCTATCTCTGATATCTTCCAGTTCTTTAGTCACAGTGCATAATTTTTCTTGAACATATAAGAGTTGGGCTGTTTTTACACTTACATCATCCTTGAGTTGGATGATGTCTTTTCGCTGAGCTTCATTTTTTTCTTTATAAAGTTTTTCATTTTTTGATAAAGTAAAATTTTTATTCTTTATGTCTTTGTAATCTTGGATCAACTCAGAGTTGTGTAACCGATATGCTTCATTTCTTTCTCTACACTTAGGAGTGCAAAAGACAGAAAGTATCTCTTCACGAGTGGGTGAGCAAATTGCTTCACGAGTGGGTGAGCAAACTGCATCAGATGTGTTGCCTTGAGTAGACAGTTTGTCCGCATTGTCATATGATTTGATGAGTGAGATCAGCTCATCTGACTTCATTTTGTAACAGTAGCAGTCGGTTGTCAATATTATCTGATTTACATTTCTAAATCAACTACAGTTCGCCTGATCTGGAATCCCTTTTATAGCATCCAGAAACTTTCTGTTGCTCGTGTGAGTAGACACCACCATCTCTGCCTTCTCCATTTTAGAGAGCAGTTCAGCAAACCGGCTTGTAAGTGCTTCTATAGATTCACCATATGAGTATCTGAATCCTTGGAGTTCATGCTCAAGCACCTCTCTCTTAGAAGACATTTTTAAGATTTGATCCCCCAAAAATGTGATCTTTTAACTATTTTCTCAACACAAGCCTAAAGCGAGAACCTGTGTACTCGCTAACTCAAACCTTTTGCACGTGAAAGAACGAACCCGCTTTCTAAACCGCACCTAAAAAATATGTCAAAACTGTTATCACAAACAAACTCCCCTTTTTCTTTTATATATAAGATAAACTTTTTTTTTAATTTAATTAGAATGTAATTTTATTTTTATTATAAAAGAATACTTTTATTATTATTATTTTTATTAATATTATAATTAATGATTATGTAATGATGACCTAATGATTATTATAATTATTATTATTATTATTAAAAAAAACAAATCAATCGTACACCCCTGTCTTCTTCCTCGTAAATCAGAACAGAAACCCTAATTATAAAATTCAGCGGCCAATGTGATTATCTGATGACCGGCGGTGCTCTCGGAGATCGGTGACGGGTCGCAAATGAAACTGCGTTGGTTTTTCAGACGGTGATGAATAGAGATGATGATCCAAAAACAAGCAACTTGAAACCGTGGGATCGGAGTTAACGATATATGGCAGTCGGCGACACGGGATAAAAGATCACGGAAATGGTGGCCGGAAAAGATGAACGGAAATGGTGATGGAAATCTCAAGCTACTTGACGACTCGAGATCTCGGTTGCGACTCGAGACTGAGACTGTGAAAGTTGACGAGTCGAGACAGTGAAGATGATACTCGTGGTTGCAACTCGAGACAGTGGAAGTTGATGATTCGAGATCTCGGTTGCGACTCGGAACCGTGAAAGTTGTGAGTCGAGACAGTGAAGATGGAACTCGAGACGTCGAGAACTGGTGACTGACTCGAGACGATGGTTGCGACTGAACTGATGTTCTATGGGAGTCGGAATAGTGAATCGAAACCGGCACTCGGAACCTGATGAAGATGATGAGTCGAGACCACTGAGTCGAGACCTTGTGAAAAGTGGATGACTCGAAACCGTGTTGTAACTGAAATATCACGAAGACCTTTTTAAAATTGTAACTGAACAGAATTTCCAATATTTTTGGAAATTGAAATCCTTTTTAAACCAGAAAGCATATTTCTTTTAAAATTCAAAAATCATCCAATATCTTTAACACTTTCAAAACAGATTGACACACCAAACTATATTGATTTTTGATAAAAATTCGATGAACACCACCAAGAACACGAAGAACGCGAAGAACACCAACCCAAAAATAATGAAAATCTTGAATCTTTGATATCACACCGAGCCTAGAAATAGGTTCTAAAGGCTCTGATACAACTTGTAAGTCCCGTGAAACGGATCTTTCAATGATATCAAACTACACCAAGTTTGTGCGGAATCCAAACTTGATGTGATTCAAGAAATTAAATGAAAATCAACAAGAAATATGAACAACGAAAAACAAACCGGAATCACTTTCAACACTTGCACACGATTCTGTTACTTGAAAAGCAAAACCGTCTAGTACAAGTGTTCTTCACCAACTCGCCTCTCTCTCTCTAGCTCTCTAGAAGTTGTAACAATGAAGTTCTAAAGGTTCAAACATAAAAACAAGTTAGAAACTTGTTTATATACATAGACAAGCCCACTTCCCACATGGGCTCCCCTTGGGCCTGCTTGGCCCACATGGCCTATAGCTTGGCCCAAGTGACCTATAAAGGTCCAAAACCTAATGTAAACTAACCCTGTAAAGCCCAGTTCGCAACCATAACCCGTTGCGTTAATTTGATGCGTCAGTCTCACACTTTAGGGCCTAACACCTCAAATCCATTACAGCATAACCATTAAATCGACCTCAAAATCATATAAAGTCTAAAAATAAAATCAAAATTAGATAAGTGAACATCAAAATTGAACAGCAAACCTGACCAAAAATTAACCAAGAGAACTGCAGGCCGCAGAGCCGACAACCTCCGATCATCTCCGTCATCAAGTCCCCAGCGGAACCCTAGCCGAAGCACAACCATAGGTAAAGACGCATTAAGATCGAATGAGTGAACAATGAAAAGAAAGATTGACACTTATAGAATGGAAGTTATTCATAATATAACCTTGATTCGGAGCGTTGATCAGAACATCTGGTTCGGAATAGAGCAGAGCGAGAGAGAAAATGGGGAAGCCCTAAATGAGTAAATGAGAGATGAGATAAATAAAAGAGGGGAGTGGTACTGTTGGGCGGGAAAAGAGAAAAAAGGTAGCCCTCATCTATTGACACGTGACCCAAATAACTTTCATTTATTATATATAACTAATGGTAAGACCCGTGTGTAAACACAGGTCGTTTCTTAGAAAACCATGCATAACAAATATAAATGATGAATATAGTTATATTTATATAGACTTATAAATAAAATAAATAAATAAGTCAATCGGTAAATACTTAAAGTTTAGAGTATAAAAAATACAAAAATATACAATTTATTAATCTTTTGTAAATGAAATAACATTTGCATTCAAACATTGTTAGGATCTGAGTTTCTTATGATTGTGCTTGTTTGATAATAAGGAAGATGAAATAGAATTAAGTGCAGCGGAATTTAAATGGAACAAACTTTCACCACACAATCAATGAGAGAATTGTTTTCCGCAAACATGTTTAACATGAAATCGAATGATTATATTTATTACAATCTTCAACTACAATGCATGCATGCATACAATCTCCCCCTCAGCCTGAGCTCACCATGATTGTTCATACAGAATGACTTTGTGATGAAGAGAGCTCATAGAAGAGTACAAAACAAACCACTGAAAGCATCTTTGCTGACGTCACCATGAAAGTGACATCTAACCTCCTAACAACCTATAACCATGGATCTATACAAACACTGCTTACTAAACTACTGATTACAAATATTACAAACTACAAAGTGTCTTGAGATTGTGCTGAGTAATGAGATTGTGTCGAGTCTTGTTTTTCTGCCATTAGTGTCTGAAGAACCATTTTCATGATGTATTCTTCTTGAGCCTTGTCTTCTTTTGTTAATTCATCCATCTGCTTTTCTTTCCTTCTTTGACAAAGGATGGTAGCATGTGAAGCAGTGGGTCTCCTGATTGGCATTTTTTTGTTGTTTGACTGGAACCACTGCTTCCGGATAATCAGGCTTTTTAGGAGCAGTGGGATCTCTCTTCCTTAACTCTTCCAACCTTTTGTAGGTAGCTAACACCTTTTCTTCTGACCACCTTGTAACCTGGTTCCTTGACCCATAATCAGTAGTTATCAGCTCTTCTTTCATTCTTTTCAGTTT
The DNA here is from genome assembly GCA_030545235.1 of Helianthus tuberosus. Taxonomy (NCBI): domain Eukaryota; kingdom Viridiplantae; phylum Streptophyta; class Magnoliopsida; order Asterales; family Asteraceae; genus Helianthus; species Helianthus tuberosus. The sequence continues at coordinate 6,402,299 of CM060378.1, forward strand.
CAAGGCCCTTTCTAGTACATATTTCTTGTAATTGGCCCAGACTGGAGGACTTTGCTTTACCTTGTCTTGAATCATCTGTTGAATTCTAGCTATCTCCTCTTGCAGTTCACTGATGGTCCATTCTTTGTATTGATACTTTTCTGCCCTGTACTTCTTGTATGCCATGATGTATTCAAGGTAGTCATTTCTCATGCTTTCATCATCTTTTTCCGATAACTTCTGACAAAGGTCTTTTGAGAACTGCTCTAAAGTTCTAACTTTGGTGAGCAGGTATTGCAAATTTCTTTGAATCTCTTTGTCATACTTTCCCTCTGTGTCTCTTTTAGATATATCCTCTGCTTATTGGGCCTTTATTTTGAGATATTCTTCTATATTTCTTGGTAAAGGATAACCTTGAACAGATGGGAGTTTCCTCTTTTCAGGGTCATCTTCAGAGTAGAAGGATTTGATTTCCTCCCCGACAACTTGAAGATCTAGAGGATATTGTACTCCTGCAGAGACAATGGCAGTGTTTTGATTGAAGGCTTGAACTGAAGATAATGGAACAGGGTTTGGAATGGTGACAAGGGACAGTGGTTGTGTAGATGTTAGAGTTGGGGAAGTGTCATCTTCCAGTACAATGTTTGTTATCCTTCTCCTTTTGTGCTTTGGAGAAGTTGGTGGTGTATTTGTGGGTTGAGTGGCAGTGATTGAAGTAGTGGGTATCTGACCAACAGTTGTTGAAACAACTGGTGTTTCAACCATTGTTGTCACTACAACAGTTGATGTGTCAACTATTGTCTTCTGCTTTTTGGCAGGTTATTTTTGTGGTGATAATATAGTTTTTGGTATGGCAGTGGATTGAGTGTGGGTTGATGTAGTAGTGATGGCAGTTGTTGGGATAACATCTGTTGAAACCACTGAAGTACCAACAACTGTTGATACAACAGGTGTTTTAACATCTGTTGGTTTGGAGGTTTGATGAGAGGAACTTTTGGGGATTTGAGGAGTTTGTTTGGTGGTTTTGGAAGGTGTGGTTTTGGGTTGGCTTACTTTTCTGGTAGGCTGTGTTCTTTTAGGTTTAGAAGTACCCTGCTCTTCTTTTTCCATCAAAACTTTCTTCTCCTGAGCAAACCTTTTTGACCCTTTTATTTCCATTGACTCTTTCATGTTTGCTTTTAGTTCAGCAAATACATTTTGAGTCTCATCAACTTTTTTAGAACCATCTGGCCTTGGGATTTCTACCACAAGTTTGACATTGGATCTGGTGGCATGTATAAACCATCTTCTTTTCCCTTCTTCCCTTTAGTTTTCTCCCCCTTTTTGGCATCATCAGGATTTTCAACATGGATTATTGAAGGAAGAGCAATGTATTACCCTCCTGAAAATTTTTCAACGCCCTAATATATTTTAAAATACCCCTATATGTCTCTAAATACACCCCGTATGTAAAAACCGAGCCCAAAATATGAAATATCATTAAAAATAATTAAAAAAAAACAAGAAAAATGAGTCTTACGCGGGGCGAATAAGCCAACTCTTGAGCTTACGCGGGTCGCGATAGCTACAAGGTTAGGCGAGCCCCGGTGTTGACACGTGTCAAACACGTGTTGAACCTAGTTCGTGACCCGGATCACCTACGCCTAGACCCCCTACGACGCGGGCCGCGTAGGACTTAGCCTTACCTTACGCGGGCCGCGAGGACATCAATTTTCAGCCCTATAAATAGCAGGCATCGGATCTTCACAAAAATCGTTCATTTCTTTTCTAAATCTCGAAATTTCTGATAGATAGTATAATTTCTGGGCATAATACCCCCCTAATTAACGAAGTTCTGCTCTGTTATAAATCACCAGGAAACACTAAAAGAAGTCTAAGACAGCAATGTGAGTTTATCCTCTTTTTGTAAACCTTTTGTGAACTGTTTTACAAAACCTTAAATGCTTTACAATATGATTAAGCAGTGATTGAGTTTTTGTAGTTCTTCAATTACTGCCGGTATGTTGGGGTTTTGTATACAAAATGTGGAACACGTTAATTGGACAACGAGTTAGCCAATGTGTAATATGACCCACCAGTCAGGATTGACAGTACTGAATGAGTAATTGTGTAGAAATAAACAATGTGATAGCTCTCAATATTGTGTTAATTGGTAAAATGTTTCTTGATTAAACTGGAATTCACTCACCAGTATTTACCACTGACAAATGTTTTTAAAACACGTTTCAGGTAAAAAAATGTGACAGCCAAATTAGAAGAAAGCCAGCTTGAGAGCACTGACGGCTTGGAAAAATTGTGGCTATAAAAGTTACATAAAAGACGATGTTTTAAATTCAATAAAATAGGGTTTATCCCTATGTTGTAATAAGAAACTTGGGTTTTACCCATGTGGTTATTAATATAAAATTTGGTGGTTTTACTCTGATAAACATTTCCTAACTATGGTCCTGATGAAATTCCACTGCCAAATTAATAAACAAAATGATACCACCACAAATGATGTTCGCGGCCGCCCGTTCCCGGGACAAATAAGGGGGCGATGGTTGCGACAGAAGGTGGTATCAGAGCTAAGCCACTGATTCAGCCACAAAAGTGTTATGCTGACATCAAAATATTATTTAAATTGTTAGGAAATTAATTACGGAAATACGTGCATATCTGTATTTTATTGTTATGTGTTATTTGACTATTCGTTAGTTTACTGTATGAGTGATCAAGGACCCTCGGACGTGTAACGTCAATTGTCTGATTCACCTAGGAGTGAAGGAACTTCTTCCCAGCCAACCTTCACTGGGTATTCTGCTGATCAGGAAGAAGGGATGTTTGTCTTTAAGGCTCAGTCTGAATAGCCATTCCCTCAGAAAAAGAGAGGATGGTTCAGTAATGGAGCATTCGAGCGTAAGAAAAGAATGCGAAAGTTGCAACAGCAAAGAGTCCTAGCAGCCGCTAAGCGAGAGTCAGATGCCCATACACAGGATATGCTTAATAGGAGCTTAGCCAATTTTCATATCCTAGCAACCACTACTGCCGACCCAAATCTGGAACAACTAGTAGCCCCACAACCCTTACCTTTATTCCCCACTCAGCCAATGGAGATAGAAATGCATGATTTCAACCCTGAGGAGATACCTAGGATACCAGCCCCTAATCCCTTAGATCCAAATTATGATCCATGGTTCGATGATCATAGGGATTATGTGCCACGCTATCACCTAAACGACGAAACCATGCCGAACTTAGCAGCCTATCCAGGTCTGGACCCTCTTGATCCCTACTATGACAACGATGAATACATTAGGGAGATCTTAGAGAATCCGTACCCTCAGGAGAATCCCATGCCCCAGACCCAGTACCAGCACCTGCACCTCCAATGAGTGCAGAAAATGTGCATGAGCTCCGAACTTTCGGAGAAGAAATCTTAGAGAGTAGTGAGAGGATGAGGTAGGTAGGAGAGCGACTCGTCTGGAAGTACGACGAGCGCAATATGGATTACTGGATGAATCCCGACCAGTAAGGAGATGGTGAAGTTGGTAATAATAATAATAATATAATAATAATATATAATATGTTTTTATGAAAAAAAAATTATAATAATAATAATATGTGTAATAATAATGTATGTTGTAGTATAGAACACTTTGTGGTTAACGATGCATAATAATATTGTATTCTAATTTTTAATTTCTAGTATTGGTTTGTATTAGAAGCATACTATAATAGAAAAGAGTAAAGTCGCAATGCTCGACGCTTTTGGTTAATATGTGTGTTGTGTGGTTGTTACTCAAAATTGTTAATTGTCTTGTGATATTAATATGTGGTAAATGTTTAAATTCAGATGGCCGACGAAGTGAATCAGGAAAATCTGAATAACGATAACTAGAGTAATAATAACCCGGGTAACGAAAATCCAAACAACAATAATGGAAACCAAGTGGATAACAGTGCCATCCAACACATAGTGGCACAAGGAATAATAGATGCAATGCCATATATTCTTCAAACGGTTAGGGAAACAGAAAATAAAAGTAGACATGATAGTAAGCGACCCTCTGAACCTGGAAACAGCATAAACAATGGACCCGTACTTCAAGTGCCCATTCCCAAAAGAAGGAGAGCCGTGTCTTACGGTTGTTCTTACAAAGAATTCTGGTCTTGTAAACCAATGGAATTCTCGGGCAATGAAGGGGCCGTTGCAGTTCTACGCTGGATCGAAAAGACTGAGGTAGTCTTAAGGATAAGTAAATGTGCGGAAGAGGATAAGATAATGTTTGCTTCCAATTTGTTTAAGAATTCAGCACTAGAATGGTGGAACACTATCCTCCAGACTAGAGGAAGTGATAGAACTTAAAATATGGAATGGGGGAGTTTAAAAACATGGTAGAAAGGAAATTATGCCCTCATAATGAGAAAGAACAGATAGCAAACAAGTTCTTAAACCTAAGAATGACTGGTGTGGATAGTAAGGGGTACACTAAGTTATTCTTTGAGTATGCTAGAATAGTGCCAACCCTTACTTCACCTGAACCAGTATTAATCTCCCGTTACATCTGGGGATTAATTGGAGAGATAAGGCATGTAGTCAAGGCAGCTAGACCCCAAACTATAGAAGAAGTTGTATAACTAGCCAATACCTTGACAGATGAATTGGTCCATACGCAAGAAGAGGATCAAAGGAGGAACCTAACCCAGAAGCTTACACAAGAATTTCGTTCTGGAAATTCTAACCGTGGGAGAAATGTAGGCTCTACCTCTGCACCCTACTGTAAAAATTGTAAAAGCAAGCATTCCGGAAGATGCTCCATATACTGTAACTTCTGCAAAATATCGGGACACAAGGAGGAAGATTGCAGGAAAAATATTAGCAACAGGATATGTTACAACTGCGGAGAACAAGGCCACATCAAGCCTAACTGTCCAAAGCTAGCTCCAGCTACGAACACCAAGAATACTAAAAATGGTAGAGCATTTGTTCTAATTGCAGAAGAAGCAAAGATGATCCCGGATGTGATCACCGGTACATTTTTAGTTAATGATGTTTTTTCTAAAGTATTATTTGACTCTGGTGCGAACCAAAGTTTTATTAATACTTCATTTTGCAAATTACACAATCAACCATTAACTAAACTTCCACAAGAATGTCTGGTAGAGACAACAAATGGGGAAACTATTAAGATTTCTGAAGTCTTGCAGGGAGCAAGAATAGAAATTTTAAATTAGAAATTTATTGCAAACCTTTACTCCATGAATCTGGCAGGATTTGATGTTGTGTTAGGAATGGATTGGTTAATAGCCAATAAAGCCAGTATTTTATGTGATCAAAAGTCAATTCAAGTAAATTCACCAAGGGGTGAAAAGATCACAATTAAAGGAAATAAGTTCTCTAAATCCACAAAATTCATCTCTGTGATGAAAACTGCAAGTTATATAAGGAAAGGATCATTAGTGTATTTGATTTCTATAATCACTAACACTAAAGGAAAAGAATTAAAGGATATTCCAGTAGTATCCCAGTTTTCAGATGTATTTCCAAAAGAGCTACCAGGACAACCTCCAGACAGGGAAGTTGAATTCAGAATCCATTTGATACCAGGAACCGCACCAATTGCCAAAGCACCTTACTGTTTGGCACCCGAAGAAATGCAAGAACTAAAGAAACAATTAGATGAATTGTTAGAGAAAGAATTTATACAACCAAGTTCATCACCCTGGGGAGCGCCGATCTTATTCGTTAAAAAGAAGGACGGATCAATGCGTATTTGCATTGACTACCGTGAATTGAACAAGGTGACAATTAAGAATCGGTACCCATTACCAAGAATTGATGATCTGTTTGATCAGTTGCAAGGAGCTCGATTTTTCTCAAAAATTGATTTAATGTCAGGATATCATCAATTAAAGGTACAGGAAGAAGACATTCCTAAGACCGCCTTCAGAACAAGGTATGGCCATTATGAATTTACTGTCATGCCATTTGATTTAACAAATGCCCCAGCTGCATTCATGGACATGATGAACCGAATATGTAAGCTATATTTGAATAAATTCATAATTGTCTTTATAGATGATATTCTCATTTACTCTAAGAGTAAAGAGGAACACTCAAAACATTTGCACGCACTTCTAAGTTTAGTGAGAAAAGAGAAGCTTTATGCTAAATTTTTGAAGTGTGTGTTTTGGTTAGAGCAGGTACAATTTCTTGGACACCTAGTTGATCATGAAGGAATTCATGCAGATCCCACTAAGATCGAGGCAATAACCAATTGGAAAACCCCTGAATCACCAACCGAGGTTAGAAGTTTCTTAGGATTAGCCGGTTATTATAGAAGATTTATTAGAGATTTTTCTAGAATATCCATTCCCTTAACTAAGTTAACTTGTAAATCTGTTAAGTTTGAATAGGAACCAAAACAAGAAGAAGCCTTTAGAATCCTTAAGCAAAGATTAACCCATGCACCCATACTAGCGTTACCAGAAGGAACTGAAGATTTTGTAATCTATTGTGACGCTTCCAAGTTAGGTTATGGATGTGTATTGATGCAACGTCAAAAGGTTATAGCTTACGCTTCTAGACAGCTTAAGAATCATGAAGAGAATTATTCAACCCATGATTTAGAATTAGGAGCTATAGTTTTCGCCCTTAAGATTTGGAGACATTACCTATATGGTAGTAAGTTTACCATTTTCACAGACCATAAGAGTTTAAGGTATATCTTCGGGCAAAAGGAATTGAATATGAGACAAAGACGCTGGAATGAATTACTTAGTGATTATGATTGTGATATCCAGTATCATGCAGGAAAGGCAAATGTAGTTGCTGATGCTTTAAGCCGAAAGTATCATGAAAAGCCAAAAAGAGTACGTTCACTTAAATTAAATCTGCAAGTAGATTTAAATGAACAGATTAGAATGGCACAAGAATCAGTAATCAAGGATGATACTAAGAAGTTAAAAGGAATGATTAAGGAATTAGAACAAGGAACAGATGGAATTTGGAGATTCCATAAGAAAAGGATGTGGATACCTAAATTAGGAAACCTACGTCACCGTATATTAGAATAAGCCCATAAGTCTAAGTATACGATGCATCCTAGAAGTGATAAGATGTATCAGGATTTAAGAAAGAATTTCTGGTGGATAGTAATGAAAAAGGATATAGCAGCATATGTTGCCAAATGTTTAACCTGTTCACAAGTCAAAGCTGAACATCAGAAACCTTCAGGTTTATTGCAACAATTAGAAATGCCTGTTTGGAAATGGGAATTAATAACAATGGATTTTGTTACTAAATTACCTAAAACAAGAAAAGGTAATGATACAATCTGGGTGATTGTAGACAGGCTAACCAAGTCAGCTCATTTCCTACCAATGAAGGAAACTTTCAGTATGGAACAATTAGCTAAATTATATGTAAATGAAGTAGTTTCTTTACATGGAATTCCTCTATCAATTCTTTCTGACAGAGATAGTCGTTTTACCTCACATTTTTGGACAAGTTTCCAAAAAGCAATGGGAACCAAGTTAAATCTAAGCACAGCTTATCATCCTCAAACGGACGGACAAAGCGAAAGGACAATTCAGACCATGGAAGACATGCTTAGAGCTTGTGTAATTGATTTCGGAGGTAATTGGGACGATCATTTACCATTGATAGAATTTTCTTATAATAATAGTTATCACACAAGTATCAATGATGCACCATTCGAAGCACTTTATGGACAAAAGTGCCGAACGCCAGTCTGTTGGGCAGAAATTGGAGAAAAACAACTATCTGGACCTGAGATAGTACAAGAAACAACAGACAAAATCATACAAGTCAAGGAACGACTGAAAGCAGCACGTGATCGACAAAAGATTTATGCTGATAACAGACGAAAGCCGTTGGAATTTCAAGTAGGAGATAAAGTATTATTAAAAGTCTCTGATTGGAAAGGAGTGGTAAGATTCATCAAGAAGAGAAAGCTAAGCCCCAGGTATGTTGGACCTTTTGAGATTATTAGAAGAATAGGACCTGTAGCCTATCAGCTACAACTGCCAGAGGAAATGGCTGGAACACATGATGTATTTCATGTATCTAATCTCAAGAAATGCTTAGCTGATGAATCACTGATAGTACCTCTTAAGGATATAGAGGTAAATAAACAGTTAAAATTTGTAGAAAGACCTCTACAAATTGAAGACAGGAAAATTAAGAATCTCAAACACAAGAGATTAGTTCTGGTCAAAGTGAAGTGTGACTCCAAAAGAGGACCAGAATACACATGGGAGCTTGAATCAGAAATGCAAAGGAAATAACCACACCTGTTCCAGTAGACCTCGAGGACGAGCTCTAAAATAAGGTGGAGAGGATATAACAACCCTCCTGAAATTTTTTCAACGCCCTAATATATTTTAAAATACCCCTATATGTCTCTAAATACACCCCGTATGTGAAAACCGAGCCCAAAATATGAAATATCATTAAAAATAATTAAAAAACAAGAAAAATGAGTCTTACGCGGGGCGCATAAGCCAACTCTTAAGCTTACGCGGGCCGCGACAGCTACAAGGTCAGGCGAGCCCCAGTGTTGACACGTGTCAAACGCGTGTTGAACCTAGTTCGTGACCCAGATCACCTACGCCTAGACCCCCCTACGACGCGGGCCGCGTAGGCCTTAGCCTTACCTTACGCGAGCCGCGAGGACATCATTTTTCAGCCCTATAAATAGCAGGCATCGGATCTTCAGAAAACTCGTTCATTTCTTTTCTAAATCTAAAAATTTCTGATAGATAGTATAATTTACAGGCATAATACCCCCCCTAATTAACGAATTTCTACTCCGTTATAAATCACTAGGAAACCCTAAAAGAAGTCTAAGACAACAATGTGAGTTTATCCTCTTTTTGTAAACCTTTTGTGAACTGTTTTACAAAACCTTAAATGCTTTACAATATGATTAAGCAGTGATTGAGTCTTTGTAGTTCATCAATTACTGCCGGTATGTTGGGGTTTTGTATACAAAATGTGGAACACGTTACAATTGGACAACGAGTTAGCCAATGTGTAATATGACCCACCAGTCAGGATTGAGAGTACTGAATGAGTAATTGTGTAGAAATAAACAATGTGATAGCTCTCAATACTGTGTTAATTGGTAAAATGTTTCTTGATTAAACTGGGATTCACTCACCAGTATTTCCCACTGACAAATGTTTTTAAAAAGCGTTTCAGGTAACAAAATGTGACAGCCAAATTAGAAGAAAGCCAGCTTGAGAGCACTGACGGCTTGGAAAAATTGTGGCTATAAAAGTTACCTAAAAGACGATGTTTTAAATTCAATAAAATAGGGTTTATCTCTATGTTGTAATAAGAAACTTGGGTTTTACCCATGTGGTTATTAATATAAAATATGGTGGTTTTACTCTGATAAACATTTTCTAACTACGGTCCTCATGAAATTCTGCTGCCAAATTAGTAAACAAAATGATACCACCACAAATGATGTTCGCGGCCGCCCGTTCTCGGGACAGATAACGGGGCGGGGGTTGCGACACAGTGCCAGTGATTTGAAGCAGATGAGCTTTAATGGCTTTGAAATCTGCTTGAGTATCTTTGTACCTAGCTTCCATGACATTTCTGACCATTTGAAGTTGAACTTCATGCTGTTGATCTGCATATTGTCTTTGTTTGTGAAGCAGTGGTTGAAACAGATGCCATAGCTCAGTAGGGGATGGAGCAGATGGTGCAGCAGTGGGTGTAGCCTTTTGAGCTTTTAACAACTGTTGCAACATAGTTTTGATTTCTGCAACATATGTGTCAAGTTTATCAACCCTCTCCATCAATTCTTTGTATTTAAAACCATCACCCAAGTTAATGGGATCATCTGATTTCCCACCAGTGGTGGTTGTATCAGTGGTTGACTTAGGAAAAGTTTCCCAAAAATCATCCACTGATGCCCAAAGAAGAAATTGCCTTCAAGGGAGTCTCACTAATGAAACTACTGTCGAGGTGTAAACCAGTGGGTTCAACACCTGTAGTAGCTACTCCACTTGAGCTACTGACAGGAATTACTTGTAATTCCTGCAGTGTAGCCTCCTCAACTGTTGGTGGGTTAGCAGAGATAGAGACACCAGACTCAGTCACTTGTTGTGGTATATTCTCATTGACAGGTGATTAAGAAGAACTGATTTGTGTCTAGGCTATATCAAGTGCATCCAATAGAGGTATCATTGATGCAGGAGGAGTTTTAGGCTCGGGTTGAGATCTTTCTTCCATCTGCTGTGAGGAAGTAGCAGCAGTGGTTTCAGGTGACTTTTGTGTTGTCACAGGTGTTACCTCTGGGATCTCATCTTCCAGAGTCACCTTTTTGGTGGGTTTGGGGGGTTTTGGATAGTTTTCTTTTTGGTGATTTTTGGTGTGGGTTTCACAGCAGGGGTTGTGCTGCTTTGATCACCAGAAGCAGTGGGCTCAACAGCAGGGGCCTGAGGAGCAGTTTTTGCTGCTAAATTCTGCTCAGGTACCTCTGTTGGTGTTTTTGAAGGTTTTGACAGCCTTGTGAATGTTTTAGAAGTTAGGCTGTTTATTTGAATAGGATTTCCTTGGATAAGCACATGTGCATTATCCTTTGAAAATTTCTTTTGAAGATAAAAACTTAAAAACCTTGGAAACAATAAAAATGATTTTTTATTAACATTCTTAACCATATTATTGAAAATCTCCTGAGAGTAGTTAAAATTTTCTTCAGCCATGATAGCATAGCCCGGGTATTGGATTTTCAATGGTATTTCATTAAAAGCTGTTGTTTTATTTGACACACACATGAGGAGGGTATGGAATAAAAACCTCATGGCAGGTGGAAAACTGCCCTTTTGTAAAGTATCCTTTTTCATTTCTTCTTCATACCCTCTCTCAATGAAATCAGTTTGGTACTCTGTTTTTGGGAAAGAGCTTTTACCTGTAAGATCATTGATTTCAAAAACCTCTGAAATAGTTTGAGGTGTGATGGTAACTGGAATTCCCCTTATTGATAAAGTAATAACTAAGGTCTTTTTGTACTTAGTTTCAAGCTTTGCATTTTTCCAGAACTCTCGTTGGGTATCCAGGTAGATGGTTTCATTGCAGGTCAACAAAGTTTTGTACTTTGAAGATGAAAGTGCATCAATCACGGAATGAAAATCTGTGTTTTGACTTATTTTTGCAAGTGGACACAAGTAGTTTTTGAATGGAAGATCCATGATGAATCGAAGGTGGTGAAGAACGAAGGAAGAAGATGAGTGATTTGAGAGAATTTGGTGAAAACTGCTTTTGAAAGGAATTTTGAATTCGACTCGACAGTGAAAACCCTGTTTGGGGTTTTGATCAGGGTTTTATAGGTGGAAAAAGTGAATGCTGACGTGGCAGCGGTTACAAAAGATCATCTGATAAGTACTGTCCACGTGACAACCTCTGATGAATAATGGATGACAGTTGTTAGGAAACCACTGATGAATCAATATCAGTGGTTTACAGTGCTGAAAATGAAAACAGTGGCTGACTATAACTATTAGTAGATAGCCTATCAGTGGATTAAAACATTGTGGTTTAACAACAGTGATTAATAAAGAAAATGAGAGAACAGAGGTTGACTTTCAGCAGTGGATAATATTCAGCAGAACAGATGTTTGAAACAAAAAAGTGGTTATGGCAGACTTTTAAGGATTTAATAAAAATTTTCATTTTTAGCTATTTTTAAGGATGAAATTTTGATTTTCTGAAAAAATATTAATGCTTTTATTCATAGAAAAACAGGATTTTGCCTGTTATTCCATGTTCAGCATGCCAATCCTAGAGATCAAGCTTTCAAAGGTAGATGTGTCTAAAGCCTTTGTTAGTACGTCTGCCAGTTGATCTTTAGTTGGAACATGGTGCAGAGAAATCAAACATTTTTCATAGCAATCCCTCACAAAGTGATGTCTGATATCAATGTGCTTGGTGGTTGAATGTGAAACTGGATTTTTGATGACATTTTCTGTTGCCTGACTGTCCAACATGAGTGGTGTCTTTAAGGCAGTGATACCAAAATCCAACAGTTGATTTTGAAGCCATAGCAGTTGGGCTGTACAGCTTGCAGCAGCAATATACTCTGCCTCAGTAGTGGATGTTGAAACAACTGCTTGTTTTTTGCTTTGCCAAGACACTAAGCAATTGCCTAGGAATTTTCTTTTTGCTTTTTCTTCAACCTCTACAAAACACTATTTTAACCCAACAGTGGTTTTAAACCACCATTTTAACCCAACAGCAGTTTCAACCATTGTTTTCTCCACAACAAATACATTTAACCCAACTGTGGTTTCAAACATCTGTTTTCCTCTATCTGTTGACCAAAGTCAACAGATGTATCAACTACTGTTTTATTTTCAAGCATGTTCCTTCTCCAAAAAAACAATATTTTAATCCAACAGTCGTTTCAATCCCCTTCAACCTCCACAAAACACTATTTTAACCCAACAGTGGTTTTAAACCACCGTTTTAACCAAACAGCGGTTTCAACCACAGTTTTCTCCACAACACTCTGCTTTATCTCAACAGTAGTTTCAAACATCTGTTTTCATCCATCTGTTGACCAAAGTCAACAGATGTATCAACAACTGTTTTATTTTCAAACATCTGTTCCCAATAACAGAGCTTTGATCATTTAAACAGACCTTTGCCAATATTACAAGCTTTTACACTCTCAAACATAAATATTCATTTACTTAATTTAAATAACAAACATGGTTAATAATTTTAACACAACTAATTATATAAAAACTACAAGTGTCAAAACAGCAAACAACATTCAATAAAATACAGCATACTAATTCCTAATCAATGGGTGAAACAGTAGTCTCGATAAGTAAAGCTCCTTTCGGACCATTGTAGTTGTCAACATGTTAGAGGTATTTCAGAAGTTTGTTGCTCAGATCAACTTCAACCATATCCCCCCAGATGCGTGTTATCAGCCACTTGTTGTCTTCAATTATATTAGTCCTTCGGCGCCTATCTACATAATCAACTACACGAGGATTATTGAAAACAAACACCTTCATCCAGCCTTCTTCTTAATTTCTGAGCAAATCAGCAGTTAGCTCAGCAGACTTTCCAATAACAATCAAATGCAGCCTCTTTGCGATGGTCAAAAAATGCCCTTGGCAAGGATTGACTACAATACTCTCTGGAAAACGAAGCATTCTGAAAGTCTCACTCAGAACATCAAAAGCAACGATGTTCCTCTCACCTAGTGGATACCAATAATTTGAAACCATAAAATATATGGTTTTATCAGCATAAACTCTTGTAGACCATGAATAACCACTTGAACCATAATTGTTTACGCTACCGAAATTTATTGTTCTCCATGACTCACGACGTCGTGAGTAAACACGAGCAACAACTACATTACGGAACATCAGATGTTAAGCACTTTCAGATCATTGAATTGATCAAAATAAATTTCACCAGTATCAGAGTTTTGATCATCATTGTAATTGAAGTAGTCATAAGACAAAACCTTATAGCGCCTGGTAGTTGGATTCCAAAGAATCAGCTCACAGCAAATCCCTTCATTGTAAACTAACAACAAACCATTAAATGACGATAGAATACGTAAGAAGCTAGGGTGGACATTGTTAGGAAAACTTAAGGTTTTGCTTCTAACAACATCCAAATTACCAGCAACTACGTCGTCAACGACAATTGACGTGTCTTTAAAGGAGAGCAGTTTCTTTTGTAGTGAATCTCCACTTTGGAAAGCATGCATCATCTGAAATCCATGACTTGACAATTCCCTATAAAAATTCTTGAAAAGACATTTGAAACGACCAATATCTGCAGAGAGCCTTGTGAAAATTTCGTCAACAATCACTTGAAACCCAATGTTTTCCATTTTGCAGTGAACCAATGCGTCTTTGAAAGTAAAAGAAATTGTAATGATATTGATAAAAAAAAAAAACTTTTGAAGATGATTGAGGAGATGGATGAAAACGGTAATGATCAAAACCTCTGCCCAATATATTTTATATACCCAATGAAAGCAGTTATGACTAAATACATCGTCAGACGAAAGAGTATGATGCGACACTCGTTAGGCTTTTAATGCATTGCCATGGGAAAAATATAAAATTAAACACGTTATTATAATTACAATTAACCTCTTCATTTACCATAAGACGCCTTTACCATAAAACAGAACTGAGTGAGTGACGTGCATTAATTGCAAAGTACATCTCCCCAGACATTTTGAATTTGAAATTACCAGCAATTTCAAAACCACTGCTAAGGTATATGTTTACCAAAGGAAACATCTGCTAAGTTATACTTTCTTGCCGATGGGCAGTAGTTTGCCCTCTTGAATGTGGGCCAGACCTTTGACATTTAAATATAGAGCAGTAGTTTGAAATTAAATGTATTTTAACTCAGATAAAAAAACTCAGATAAAAATCTATTCATTTAAAGACCAGCAATACAAAGATATTGCGAACATCTATTAGCCAACAACAGATATTGCCAACAGTAGCAAGTCAAACAGCCGTTAGATTAGCAGAAGATCACCACTAAACAAATGTTCTCTTTGGGCAGACTTTACCCTTGACAGAGAGTTAAAGTAGGAGATGCATCAGTATTTACAATTGAGAGTAGGAAATTCTTCGAAAAGCCAGTATTTACAATTGAGAGTAGGAAATTCTTCGAAAAGCTCTATTAGGCAACAACAGATGTTGGCAACAGTAGCAAGTCAAACAGCCGTTAGATCAGCAGATGATGATTTAAAGCAGATGTTCTCTTTTGGCAACAGTAGCAAGTCAAACAGTCGTTAGATCAGCAGATGATGATTTACAACATATGTTCTCTTTTGGCAAACTTTAACTTTGACAGATCTATACACTAACATAAATTGATACAACATCAACATAATCTAATTAAACTCAGAGACAATTTCACTTCTACATCAAAAGTACCGATCTGCAATAATCAGATTATATTATTAATTACATAATAATACTTATTCAGCTTAAAATTAGTAAAAAATAAAATGCTCCACAAACATTATGAAGATTAAAAGATCAACAATTACATCGAGTACTGAACAACGAAACTTTAAAATCTAACAACACCAAGAAATTTACGAATCTAACAGCAAAAATTTAGTGCTTTTAGCTTAAACTCCATGGAGTACCGAACTTCTCAATGTATATCTTCGACAATTGTCAAGAACTCCACGGAAGTACTAAATGCATCAACATCAGGTTTCTGGAAACCTGATCTCTCATGAACAGACCAAGATGCAGTACATGAAAACACTTCTTCAGCTGTTGAATAGTAGCCCTATCCTCATATACTTAATCCTTAACTTGCTTCATAAAGAGCTGCTTTTGTAACACCCTTCTAATTACTACTTGAATTTATTAAAATTCATACAATTTTATATAAAAGATGTCCAACTTATAACATAAGTTCATAAGTAGCAAAACATTAGTCTACTAACGACTAAATCAAACATTCATAAATTGTTTATCAAAATGTTTATATGCCAAAATCATTGTCTATTAAAGTTAGATATCGCGGAAGCTTTTAAAGTGTGTTCGGTTCTTCAAAACTTGCTTGACCGCCATCCGTAAGATCCACATCCTCACCTATGGTCAAAACCACTAAAAATGTTAGTTTTGACATTTATGTAATGCATAAATACTGTTCTAACATCGAAATGTGAAAGGAAAATAAAAATACAAGGTTTTCTAGACTCTACCGTAACTTACGGTGTCTAACGTAAGTTATGGTAGATGCTGATTCATTATAGCCTGCCGTAAGGCAGTATAAGTCTGCCGTAACTTACGGTGGAGACCGTAACTTACGGTAGCTCCTGCAACTTTACCATTTTGACCGTATTGTTGATTTCACACGAATCCACATGTTGTTTTAGGTGATTCTTTTTCTATAAGTCTGTAAATTCATTACGGACACACTTATTACAACTATCATACCAAAAAATTTAACTTACGGACCGAATGACTAAATGTCACTATACATTTATTCGACCAACTTTAACTCTACCCGTTTTACTACCATTTCACTAGCAAGCCTACGGCGCTTTATGCCCATCTTCCAGAGCTTAGCATCACCTGCATTCCCTTACCAGTCCCATGGTTGAATGCTCTTGTGCTTGTTATTGCCATTGCTAACTAATTAAAACAACAATACTATAATTCACTCTATTATCCGACCCGTTGGCTCATCTTGTGGAAATCCTCCAATATGATGACCACCAAACGGTTCCTTATCAATTCTAACCTTATTAATTCAAGTAACAATCAACACAACTTCTATTCTACAATGCGACTATGTATAGTTTAACAACAATTTATTTGATGTAACGGTTCAAGTTACATACCTTCAAAGTAGGCCCTTCAAACGTGATTCGCCAACCGCTTGTCCGCTTGACGCTCCTGCGTCCTTTCCTATAGAGTTCATTTATAAGATGTTTAGAACTCTCTTTAAATCATACTTCGCATAATACGCCGAAACATCATAATTATGCTTTTCAACTTTGAATTTCAGTTTTAAGCCTTCTTTGAGGCATTTTCACAAACACCTTAAAGGCAGATTTTTACATGATTAAATATCAAGTCTCTAGCTTATCTCTTAGCCCTAATTTCACATCAATCAACCATTTTACAAGATTATTAGCTTCTATGATTCTGAAATCACTTCACAATTGTCAAATTACACTAGAACAACACAATTTCCTAGTGTTCATTAAAATCTACATAACCCACTAATCACCTACAATGGTGTTCATGGATTTTACTAAAATTTCACATGATTTCAACTTGTATTGGTCTAGGGTTTGTCCTTAGACACTGTATTGTTCCTAATTCATCATAAAACTAACATGCAACCATAAATTTCAGATAATCCCAATTTCATGAGAATTTCGAGTTGAGAGTTTTCATCAAATTTTACATACCTTGTAATCCTCTTGCGATGAGGATCAATTATCTATGCTTTAACTTCGATTTCAGCTTGGATTGAGCCTTCAATTTGAGAGTTTGATGATGTTTAGGGTTTTGAGAGTGGGGAAATCGCCCCTGGCTTCTTCTGTACGACCAGACATCCCAAAATGGGGTGTTTGGTTTTGTTTTTATTAAAAATAATAATGTAATTTCAATCTCTACAACTTAGGCCCCTCCACTTTTGTTCAATATATAGTTTGGTTATATTAACCCTATATCAAGTTATTTCTAGACTTGTAGTTAACTAGGTTTTAATTTCCTAGTTAAATAATATTCTTGTTTATTTAAACTTTATAATTAAAATTATAAAGTTTTATATTTTCGGGGTGTTACAGCTTTAAACCAAACTTTATGCTTCTTTTAATACAAAAAGGCAGGAAAGACCATTGCTCTAGTAATATAAAATCTTATCTTACAGCAGTAGCAGATCCTTTATTGCGTTTAGTAGGAACTACTGTGGGTTCTACATCATCATCATCTGCCCAAAGTCATTTTAAATGTACATTTAATAATCTTTCTTTCTGTTTAATTTAACTTTATCCTTCTTTTAATACAAACCAATAATAACCCGCATCAGACTTTATGAATTTCAAACAACGGTGATTAGACTGAAATATATAGCGAGAATTAGAGTATATCACTTCAAAATTAAAAATTAAAAATTCAAAATTTCAAAATTAGAGTAGCAAAAAACATACTTTAAACGATGTTGGAACAATGATGCTGGAAACAACCGTAGAACAATCATCATCATCATCTGCTCAGATCATTCACAATCATCATTTAGTCATAACTCAGATAAAAAAAAATTTAGTAAAAATAAAAAATAAAAACAAACATAATCATATATATCACATTACCATCATCAAGGCAAACAACATATCCCCAAAATTTGTTCTGAAAGTGGGTCAGAGAGAGCTTCCGTTTTCTCTTATCCTTTATGAACAAATGTCGAGTATTGAAAAGAAGGGATTTAAGGGAGAGATACATTGGAAATGTGGTTTGAAAATACAAAAGAAGAGAACACGAGAATGTAAATATGAAGAGTGAAATGAGAATATAAATCAGTTTATTGTAAGATTAAATATTTTATTTATATATTTAATCTAGTAGCCATCATTATCATTTATATAATATGGATCAAAATATATTAAAACCTATAATAAATTAGTTGGTAATTGTTGATGGGCCAGATTACCCTAATTAACTAATTGGGTTTCCCCTTGGGTGTATATAAGGAGATTACTAGAGAGGGATTAGGGTTAGACATTCATAACATCACACTCAATATCGCCCCTCCTCTCTCTCCATTACTACGAGTTCTTCAACCCTAAAGAACTCGGTACTACCATCAAGAAGATACATCCTAAAGGGGAACCAGACCAATCTGACGAACATGACGTCCACTTCCCTCTCTGGTGTGGTGACTGATAATCAGGTACACACCTCTTATTTTATTGTTCATGATTGAATTTACATCATTAGGGTTCATGTTTTACCCATGTTCTACTGATATAATCAACATGTGGTATTAGAGCAGATGTTGATTATATCAATTCAATCAAAGAATTCAATGAATTGGTTTGGAAACTAAAATCAATCAAAATTATTTTATCTTTGATGATTACTAAATCGTTTCTCGGAAAATAATCAAAATCGTGCAGACCTTTTTACGTTACTAGTTCCCACACTATAGTAGATGTTGGATTAAATATTTGAAACCATAATTAATTCATTGAATCGCTTCCTGTGTTGCACTTCATGAATTTATAATTGAAGTGGATTACTTTATGTATTTATATATAATAATTGATGGTTTCTTTGATTTATATTTTTAATATATATTAATGTGTGCATTTAAATTAGAATTGGTGGAATCCAATTACACTGTTATCGTATGCATAGAAATTGAACCTTATCACTCTATATAATTGCCTTATTCACGCAATTGTCTATATAATTGCCTTATTCACGCAATTGCCATGGTTGTTTCTTTTAAAATTACATAATTTTGTGATAAAATTAAGTTTGATTATAATTCCTAAAGTTTGGTAACTTTATCTCCAAGTTTCGAATAAAATATAATTTTAATTATAATCGAATAATTAACTTGGATAGATACACATAAGATTTTTTGAAATTATAATCAAATCCCTAAAATTAGTTGATTCAACCTTATCACACTAACAGCTGTTTACAGAAGGTTCGAGACCACAAGGTTGCGACTCGAAATCATAAAGGGTTTCAATCTTTAAAACTCGAGACCACTAAGGTTTCGACTAAGGACTTCAATCTTCACAACTCGAGACCATGGTTGCGACTCGAGACCTCATCAAGGAGTCGAGATCTCATAAAACACAGCAGTCGAGACCATGATTACGACTCGAGACACTGAGGTTGCGACTCGAGACCTTAATGAGTCGAAACCTCATAATGTTATAGATGAGTCGAGACTTGACTCGAGATCTCACTCGAGACCTCATAACTGAGTCGAGATCTCACTCGAAACCTCATTATTTTAGGCTGTTTAATGTGAACTAAGACTTAGCTTGAATGATTGGTTTTGTAAATACTTAGTTAATTAATAAGGATCAAATAATCTTTTACAAAACCAAAATGGCTTAACTTGAATGAGCTTCTGATGTATCAATTCTGGCCAAAGCTGATTTGATGCATCTATTTATTGTTCAAGTATTATAAAAGCTATGTTAAGTATGCATTACAAACGTGAAATGTCTTAATTCTGGCCAAAGCTGATTTAATTCATTTATGTTTAGCATGCTTGACAAGTGCATAACTAAAGTGATTGTCTCATTTCTGGCCAAAGCTGATTTGTCACAATAACTTTGCACACATACTTAAATGATTACACTTCTGGCCAAAGCTGATTTGTCTTTGTTTAAGTAGAATTTTACTAAGTCTATTATTTTGATGTTAGTAATAGACATATCACAATCTCTTCACATAATGATCCTTATATTAATGATCCTTAATTAATTTTATGATCATTTCGTCTGTCTTATTCTTAGTACCCATAATTTTACTCACTATAATTTACTTCTACATATATCTCATCCACTTTAATTCCTAAACCTAAAATGTTTGCTTTAATTAAAGTTTCTATTAGAATTAGCTCTTAAACTAAATCCTTGATTATTTCTTAAGACACGATAATCCTATTGCTCTCTTCTGATAAAGATTGTAAAGAAGAAAAATTAGAGCATGATGATTAGGACAAATCGAACATGATGTCTCTTATGATAATCAAGAACTCTCTAACATAATGCTGTCACTAAGGTTATTTCAGATTAAGTCTTTCCTAAGGCTAATCTCTTATATATGGAAGAATCACTAGAACTCCTAAGATGCATGCCTTCTTTAAAATTCTAAACTATAAAGTTAAGTGGTATATGTGAATACATAATGATGTACAATACCATGACCCATAAAGTTAAGGGCTTACGCATGGAAATAAGTACATTTTCCAGTACATTACATATTAAGATTTTCACTTGTACAATTTGATGACTTATAAATCAACTATAACACTCAAACATACCAAAGTATAATGAGTGTGTTGATATGCAACATATGTACAAAGAAATAAATGTTTGAAGCTGGAAAAATAAGTTGTTACTCACTTTACAACCACTTAAAACCTTAAAAGAGTATTGTTCTAAGGTCCATAGACAAATTACAACTGTAAATTCCACCTCTAAGGTTCTTAAAGGGAAAAACTCAATGCATCATTATGTCATTCGACTAGACATAAGCAACGAGACTATCCATTATTCTAAAGAACAATTGGATGAATTAATTAGATAGTCACTTATTAAAGATATTTAAGTCTACTAATTATAATATTCCTATTCATACATGATTAGTTGACTCTAGTTTTTAAATGTTTCCTTACCAGAAATCAACAAATAATTAACATGAGAGTTAGTGACAAAGTTAAATGTTAAGGCTATAAAAACCATAATAAGCAGTCTTCTAACAACGTTTTTTCGATACCGTACATAAATTCTGAGTATTAATCAGAATATAGTATCATAATATAAGCAATGTTATGAAGGTTGTGAGGTTTACATAGTCAACATAAAGTCACACTTACCTTAAACTCTCATTTTATTTGTTCTAAACATCTGGATTGAAACATTATTAAGATAAAACTAGATGATACTTTACATTTTCACAACTTTTGTCATCATGCAAATGAAAATTTTGACAAAAGGAAAAATGAGACTTACAAATTTCATCCATTATAACCAAAATTCATGAGAAATCATGACATGGTTAATGAGGATGATTTCTTATCTAATCTCATTCTAAGTGTTTTTAAATCATGACGTTATAGCCCTAAATATTACTTGGCTTAATGAATAAGTATGGGTCCATCATAAGTCATTCATTGACATTCGTGGAACTTATTCCAAATGGAATATTCAGACATAATTCATTTATCATTTAAAAGACTATCAACTTGTATCTAAATTTTGTCGCATATGGCCCACGGTCTTATAAGAAATCTATTCATATATGTACTTAATAAGATTTCTATTAGATATGTCCCTAAAGTTTCTTATGATATCTGGACATTAAAGAAATCAAATAAAGTCTAACGTATATATGATAGGTTCCCACGTCACGTACCTCATTGAAACTTCTCTTGTAGCATTTCTAGAGATACTAAAGATCAGTGGGAGCATTAAGTGTCTTAATAATAACTTGCAATAGTTGCAAGAGGTGGGGAGTGAAAACTTTATATTACTTCAATTTACACCTCTTGTACAAGACACTGCTCCATTTTGACACTGTTCTATCATAACTTGTCTCCTTAAAATCTAAAGCTACTTTTACAAAAGTTTCATTATTGCTTAATTGTGGGCACACTTAGATTTCTTATCTAAACTAACATAATCCTCAACAAGAGAAACTACAATGACTAACGTCATTAATATGTTCATTAATATGTTTTCTCTATTAGAATTTGTTTGGTCGTTAAATAATGACCCTAAGCATGCTGAGTTCCTAAAGATTTCTAAGGTCAGTGAGAGTAGTCAAAGTCCTTATCATGACTTGCAAGGAATACAAGAGGCGGGGGGAAGAGTGTCATTAAATTTCACTCCAAATTTAACTCCGATTACACCTCTTGTACACCATACCGCACCAACTCCTACAAACTTAGAATCCTGAAAATGATAGCAACCTAATCAAGAGCTAATCCATAAAACTGAAACTTCTAACAAACCCAATAATCAACTCAGGAGGTCATCTAGGTTTAAAAACCTACTAACTTTGATGATTACATAACCTCCCTAATTTGGAGTTGAAATGGATTTTGGAAAAGTTTACTGATCCTATCTCTTCTAATTAAGCCATTAGTGTCAATCAATCTTCTGAATGGAATAAAACAGTTTTCTAGTAAAACTGATTTTATGTGTTCGCATAATGTTTGGGATTTGATTGAATAACCTGAGAGTGTTAATAACTAAACCAAATCCTGATATAAACGTTAAGACACAAAGAAGCATGATTGATTGTCAAAGGTTGTACTCAGGAAGAGATAAATTATTAAAGAATCTTTATTACATATCTAACAAAAGATTTCTTTTAGGATCATCACTGTTCTAGTAGCTTATAATAGTTTTGAGCTACATTAGATGAACATTAAAACAACTTTCCCTAACAACTGGCTGACATATTTACATGTTCATAAAACAACCTGAAAGTTCTAAACTTAAAGTTAAAGAACAGTTTGTCTATAAGCCAATAAAATCCATGTATGGTTTAATGCAAACATCATAATGTGATGAAATTTTAACGCAATTATTTTCATCAACAACCAAGTGGAATAATGTACCTACCTCAAGATGAGTGGGAGCAACTAAGATAAACTTGTCTATATAGATGATATTCTTTTGACAAGTAGATGTTACATAAGTCAAAGCATTGTTAACACAAACTTTGATATAATAGATCTCAGAGATATCTCTTACATAATAGATATCATAACATGTTGAGATAGACCAAATGGAACATTACTTCCGTTCCATAAGTTTAACATTAAATTGGTCCTTACATATGTAACAAACAATACTGCTCTCCTTTAGAGGATAATAGGATAAATGAGATTATTTCTTATGCTTCATTAATTAGAAGCCTTATGTAAGTTCAAGTCTATACTCGTTTAGATATTACTCACATTGCAACACACTAGATATGTCTAGATTAATGTGAAGCATTTAATAGAGTATTACAATATCCTTAAAAGAAACGAGAGGCTATATTTTAAAGAAGAAGTGAGAAATAAAACCGGTTTATTACTCTAACTTTGTAATATTCAAAGATGACAAAATGTAATTTCGGGTATATCTTTATGTCAGCAGACAAAACCTATCTCATGGAGGAGTCATAATAAACTGATAACAACCTAAGTTATAACGACATAATATATTGTTGATCACAAAGCAATAGTCACTAAATGTTGTTGAAAATTTATCAGTGGACTCATAAGTTTATTAACTCCATATAATTAATATATTGAAGACTTATTGTGATAAAGTCAGCTACCATGTCTCCTTGAACAGTAACAGTTCGAGAGGTGCTGCATTGAATTTCGATACACAATTAATTATTCGTTTATGAACGAATTGAGGAAACTAAATCTTTGTATCGAATGCATTCATGATATGCTTAAGGATCCTATAACTAAAAGTCTATCACCCATAACTATTATGTAAGCGCTTATAATAATCACGGGTTTATTGATGACTATGTACAACTGCATATCGTACTAAGAATGATTAACTTTTAATATTCCTCATCAGTATGATTTTGTATGTCTCTTACATATGTTCTGCCGGTGTAATGACATATAGACAACTATAAATACAAATCAAACGCTAAAGGGCTTGTTTGTATTTTGATCATAACTGTTAGGTTTTAAATTAAGGCTATAGTATGACTAATGGGGGTCCTGAGTCGCATAATGATTCAACGGCTGTATTTCTCTGCTATAGTACTTGTTTAAGGCTAAAATGAGTATTAACTTCTGATCAGACTAATCTAATACTCATGATAAATGATTATTCGGCTAAGTGGGAGAATGTAAGATTAAATATTTTATTTATATATTTAATCTAGTAGCCATCATTATCATTTATATAATATGGATCAAAATATATTAAAACCTATAATAAATTAGTTGGTAATTGTTGATGGGCCAGATTACCCTAATTAACTAATTGGGTTTCCCCTTGGGTGTATATAAGGAGATTACTAGAGAGGGATTAGGGTTAGACATTCATAACATCACACTCAATATCGCCCCTCCTCTCTCTCCATTACTACGAGTTCTTCAACCCTAAAGAACTCGGTACTACCATCAAGAAGATACATCCTAAAGGGGAACCAGACCAATCTGACGAACATGACGTCCACTTCCCTCTCTGGTGTGGTGACTGCTAATCAGGTACACACCTCTTATTTTATTGTTCATGATTGAATTTACATCATTAGGGTTCATGTTTTACCCATGTTCTACTGATATAATCAACATTTATATAAGAAGATGATTGACAGAAGTGAGTGAGTGACATGCATTAATTGAAATTACATATCTCTATGCATTTTAAATTTCAAATTACCCGCAATTTCAAAACATCTGCTAACGTATACGTTTGCCAAAGGAACCATCTGCTACTTTCTTATAGATGGACACTGGTTTACCATTTGGAATGTGGGCCAGACCTTTAATATTTGAATACACAAGGCAGTGCTTTGAAATTAAATTAAATGTGTTGATGCATTTTTAGTGTCTGTAACTAGTCTTGTTTAACGATGTATTTTGAATGGTCTTTTATTAATTATCGAGTCTGTATGTTATGTTGACCAAGTCAGATATCCTCCTATCTACTTGTGTACAACTTATTTGTCTCTTTTGGTATGTAATGTATTATGAACAATGCATGTTGCATTAAAGGGTAGTTTTGTCATTACTATGTTTATATGTTGCTGATTGTTACTGTCTGATAACAGGAACAAACTCAACAGTTGCAGTCCTCGACGAAACAGACCTGTTTCGTCGAAACACTTCATGGCGAAACAGACTTCTGTTTCGTTGAAGGTCATGACGAATCAGACCTTGATTCGTCATGTATTGGGCTGTTCCAGGCCCAATGTCTGGCCCATGTTCAGATTCGTCAAACACTTGTGTGTTTCGTCGATATCAATGGCCCAGGGACTATATAAACAACACTTTGTGTTCATTTGAACTCAGAGAGATGAGAAACAGACCATAGTAACAAAACTCTGCCAAAATTCCGTCTGAACTGTGTTTGTATCAGTTGTAATCGGTTCTCATCCCGTTAATCAATAGAGTGTGTATCATTGATTAATCCGTTGTTATTATTGCTATATATGTTTGATTTGGCATAGTTACGTGGATTCCGCACACGTAACCGTGTTTACTATAAACAAGAGATTCGGTTCGTAATCGATCCTCAGATTTCGGGACCTACAAGTGGTATCAGAGCGTAGGCTTGCTTTGAGCACTCTAATTTCTTCAAAGTAACAACGCCGGAGGCACGACCCGCCCAGTTAAGGGTAGGAGCGCATCGCCGACAGAAGGGACGAGTAAACCGGTGCACACCTGATGGCGGACCGGCCGACCCAACCCAAAGTCCAACTACGAGCTTTTTTACATCGACTTGTAAGTATAATCCTTACCGTTAATCGTATCTCTTAAATTATGATTATGTCTGATCAGTTTGAGCTTATGTGGACCACAATATCGATAATCGAGGTAGTATATTTATCCAGAGCTTTAAACAGAAATCAAAATCATGTTGACTAAGACCGTAAGCTGGTATGATTCCTTGTTCTTGAGATTCGCAAAAAGGTTGCACTTGTACAGTTGTTTAGTGTTTTTAACAGTTTTCCGCATTTTCATTTAGTTTACCGTGCTTTAAATTTGTTTTTAGTATATTTGTGTAAAGTTCGTTTTTTGATTAAGCCGAAGTTGTTGCTTGGTGTTTTCTACTGGAAACCTGAAACCTTCTTCATAAAAACGTTCTTGCATTTGAAAATTCAAACTGAATGGAATTGTGTTCATAATCTGTTTAGACTGCAAAATATTTCCAGCCTGTGTTACTGTTTTGACTGCAAAATATTTCCAGCCTGGGTGTTGCTGTTTTGAAAAATCTGTTGGTGAAACAGACTTGTCGACGAATCACAAGTGTCGACGAATCACAATAGTCGGCGAATCAGACCTTAGTCGGCGAATCAAATCTGATTCGTCATAACAGACGACGAATCACAGGAGCCCAAATCTGTTTCGTCATGGGCTAAAGTTTAGGCCCAAGTTCAAAGCCCATGTTTCTGTTTCGCCGGGCCCATTTCAGTTTCGTCGAATCCTCTGATTCGTCGAGACAGGGCGGAGTATATATAGGTCCCACATGGTCACTTTTTCAAAACATCACAGTTATCTTCTTCTTCACACAACCAGAAACCCAAACATACGGTTCCTCTTCCAAATCGTTCAAAACATCTGTTTTTAATCAAAATTTCACAAACTTCAAAGGTAGAAACATGTTCTTATTCAGTGTCTCAGCAATAGACGATCTGGATATGATATGGCGGGAGATGATCTAGTTGGTTTCATGGTTGCTTTAGTGTTAAACAAACCGTTTAGCATCTCGAAGTACATTTTCAGCAACATGAAAGAGAACATGACAAGGACTGGTAGTAGAACCACCGGGAACAAGTTTTGGATGTATCCACGGTTTCTGCAAATGATAATGAATGTTCAGCATCCAGACCTTCCTAAAGCTGAAAATGATCTTTTGAAAATAGAGGCAATGAATTTCAACTCGTTAAGGCTAATCAAGACTATGGCGGCCAAAAGATACACAGAAAGTGTTCCTCCAAGGAAGCTTTTTGGCGCTCTAGTGAATCCTGATTATGTTGCTCCTGCAAATAACAAATGGCGTCATGAAGACAGCCAATCAGACAATGAAGAACCTGAGTTGGAAAGGTTAAGGATAGAAAAATTTGGTCCTGACCCAGTTGATTCAGATGAATCTGGTAGTGATGATGAAAGTGGTGGAGATAGTGATGCAGGTGATGCAGGTGCTGTTAGTACTGCTGTTGGTACATCAAGTAAGGGTGCTGTTTCTGGTACATCAGATAGTAGTTCATCAGCAAGTGGTGATGATGGAACTGATTCGAGTTCTAGTGATCATTTAGTTGAACCTGGTTACGAAATGTATATTGATATACGTGGAGTAAGAAGGTACAGAAAGATTAGAACAGAGGATGATCCAGAGTATGTTCCAGAAGATCCTGAAGGTGAAAGGAGAACAAAAAGAAGAGCAGAGAAAGCTGTTGAAGTACAAAAGAAGAAACCTAGGAGATATCTGAGTACTTATACTCGGAAATCTGTGCCTCAGGAGTCTTCATCTATTGCTCAGGAGCCTGTACAATCGGTACCTCAGGAGCTTGTGCAAGAAACTCCTACTGTAGTTACTTCAGCTATGGAAACTCCAGTTGCTACAGTTGTTACACCAGCTACTGCTACTCCATCTGTTGTTCCTCAGGCCGTTCCTGTAAGATCTATGGCTTCAGCTATCAGGGCAACTACTTCGGAAATCAGTGCTGAACGTCATAGGACATTTGCTGGATTTTCTCAAGATGAAAAGATCAAATATCTGTTTTCTACACTTGAAGCGGCTGCTGATCGTCTTCAAAGGCAATCTCATTTTGGAAATCTCACGAAGCATGATCAACTTAAACAATCTGTGGAACTTAACAAATTGAAGTCAATAGTTGGTCAACAGCAAACAGTAATAGAGCGACAACAAGGTGAAATTGATGTGCTTAAAGCTGAAAATGCTCGCTTGAAAGCTCTTGATGAAGAGAAAGAGAGAAGGCTTGCTATTCTGTGGGACTATCATTGTAAACAACAAGAGGTACTAAAGAAAAAGGATGATGATACGGAAGATCAAGGAAATCCGGATACCTCTGGTACATCACAGAAACAGCCAACCACACTTACTTCTGAAGTTGTTACAGTTCAACCTACCGTTGTTGAATCATCTCAGGGAACTTCTACTGGAAAAGTACAACAGATAGAAGGTACTTCTTCTATATTTAGCAGTGCTGATATTGCTCTACAAGTTGTTCATCCATTTACAGGAGAGTTGCTTGAAGAAGGGGAGTTAATAGAAGATCTTTCTCCGGAGCAATTGAGTATTTTACAGTCTATGAGAGAAGTAGATGATGCTGAAATAGACAAAATGTCTACTGAGACTGATACAACGAATGTTGAAGAGATTGATGAAATTGTGGTTGAAGGTGAAGCTCCAAAGTCGACATATGTCAGAGAAGATGGTACTGAATTTGCATCATTTGATGAAAATTGGATGAAAGAAAACATTGATGACATAGACGAGCACTTGAAGAATAGGAATTCGTCTGAAAAAGACCCAAATGCTTTTTCTGAATGGAGAAAACAGTTTTTATCCAAAGTGTCCAAGCCGTTACCTGAAAAAGCTCAAGTAGATTATTTGCAATTTGAAAAGAAGCCAAGTGGAAGGATCTTATGCTGGATGTTTGTTCAAGATATTCACTGCATTGCTATTAAACGTGAATTTGGAATTCTGTATTTCAATTCACTACTGAGCATTCTTTCCTTACCATTTTATGATGTCTCTGCGTTGACAAGGCTTGAGCTTATCAATCGTGAAAAATACGATGGCGCTACTTTATTTGAGCGTCTGGTGAAAGTAAACAAGAAGACAGGCTGGAAGGATGAATCCTACAAGCCACAATTTCCTGTTTATCAACCGATCAAGTTTACTCTTGATCCGGACACCAACACTTGCAGATATAAACTGGTATATCAGCCTCCGAGGGTAGTAGATAAAATCCCATTGATGCCTATGAAGCAAGATTTTCTGGAAGACATGGCATTGTGGTGCTACGACTCGGATACTCATGAAGCTGTTATTGTGTTCAGAGATGGTCGTGCTAATTACCGGATGTTGGATCCGATGTGGATCGTCAACATGTCTGAAGCTGATATTGGAAGATTATATCGTCATGATATTTTCTATGAAGACCAAGATGCACGTCAAGCGTTAAAGTTTCAGCGAGTAGCTTGTTTTTGCTACTACAGGGGTATTCATTCGGGCAGTTCGTGGTCCGAACAACACTGATGGAAGATTAGAAGACCAAAGACGAGTAACAGACAAGGGGGAGTTTGTTGATGCATTTTTAGTGTCTGTAACTAGTCTTGTTTAACGATGTATTTTGAATGGTCTTTTATTAATTATCGAGTCTGTATGTTATGTTGACCAAGTCAGATATCCTCCTATCTACTTGTGTACAACTTATTTGTCTCTTTTGGTATGTAATGTATTATGAACAATGCATGTTGCATTAAAGGGTAGTTTTGTCATTACTATGTTTATATGTTGCTGATTGTTACTGTCTGATAACAGGAACAAACTCAACAGTTGCAGTCCTCGACGAAACAGACCTGTTTCGTCGAAACACTTCATGGCGAAACAGACTTCTGTTTCGTTGAAGGTCATGACGAATCAGACCTTGATTCGTCATGTATTGGGCTGTTCCAGGCCCAATGTCTGGCCCATGTTCAGATTCGTCAAACACTTGTGTGTTTCGTCGATATCAATGGCCCAGGGACTATATAAACAACACTTTGTGTTCATTTGAACTCAGAGAGATGAGAAACAGACCATAGTAACAAAACTCTGCCAAAATTCCGTCTGAACTGTGTTTGTATCAGTTGTAATCGGTTCTCATCCCGTTAATCAATAGAGTGTGTATCATTGATTAATCCGTTGTTATTATTGCTATATATGTTTGATTTGGCATAGTTACGTGGATTCCGCACACGTAACCGTGTTTACTATAAACAAGAGATTCGGTTCGTAATCGATCCTCAGATTTCGGGACCTACAAAATGTATTTTAAAGTGATTTATATATTAGGCTTTATGATGTAAAAATGACATAAGAAAAGCGTTGTTGGACAGCCTCTCCTGCTGACACATCAACTTTTCTTATGTCATTGGGATTTCTCATTTTATAGAAAGTATAGATAGATAAGTATCAACTCAAACTAAAATAACCTTGTACCGATACCGGTATTACGTTTCAAACCGGTATACCGGATTTTACCGCCGGTATAAACCTTATGTCGTTTCACTTATTTACCGTGGTGTTTCGTACCGCATTTACATCTGGAAACGGTAATACCGGTATAACCGGCCAGTATTTACCGGTTTTTAAAACATTGATAAAATGGGTTAGGATATGTGTGGGATTAACTCATTACTTTGAAAATGTTTATGAGGTGATTTATAAGTGTTGTTTATATGTTAAAATTTAGTCACGGTTGTAGGTATTTGTCAATTTTATAACTCATCGTCATTTCCATTTTTAGATACATAGGCTTCGGCCTCATAATTTTCATCATTGCATCAATGAAAATACGCCAACTTAGAGATGACAGATGAGTCGTGCGAATATGTTTTTGTGTCTTAACATATCAATTCAAAGATTAAACACACTTCTTTTATGCACATAGAAAACACAACCACTTCACGCAAAATGTTTAGAAACTTGATACGATTGTTGCCATAAAGTGCTTTCATAACTTTAACCTAGAGGCAATGGTTCAGACATGAATCTCCATTTCCACTTTGATTTAAATTGCTAATACAGAATCCACTTTTCTGTTTAGGTGCCAAAATATGATTCCAAGAAACCCAACGTATCTTGGATCTAGAATTAGTCGACCCCTAGATGAAATTCCGCCTAATGCCTTCAAGAGATTTAATAAACTGAACCAGAGCTTTAAAGAGAGAGAGACAATAATTTGGAAGTCCTCTAAAGTAAGCTTTAATAAGAGTTAATTTCCCGCAAAAGAAAGATCATTAGATTTCCATTTGGATAATTTAGCCGATAATTTATCGAAGATTCGATAGGTTTCCAAATTTAACCCGGTTCATATTGGCACCCACCAAGAACTCCTCTAAGAAATGAAGAGACCGGGCCATGCAAGAGAGACTAACTGAATCAATTCCAACGCTGAACAGTCTGCTTTTACAATAAGTAATTTTGAGGCCGAATGACAAGTAAAGGCAATTTGCTATTAAAGTACTATATTATAGAAAAGTTAATTTGCTATTAAAGTAGGGTTGTTAGTTATTTATGACTTTTATGATGGGTTCTAAAGAGTTGAAAACAGCATTGAGGCGATATTCCTTACGACTCTCGAGCAAATCTAGATTTCTTTTTTTTTTAAATAAACTTCATCAGAAACACACCTCCGACCCAATCGGGCAAAAGGCCAGACAAACACAAAAACCCCCAACCAAATGGACAAAGGGCAAACAATTACAACATATACAAGGGATATTTACACTAACAAAAAGAAGTTTGAGAATAGACACATCCCACTAACTGAGATGGTGGAAGACGTCAAAGAAAAATTGTTCTTATGGTGAACGGGGTGTTAGCTGGGATGGTGTGCGGTGAAGGTGTTACCGCATGGTAACATCGCCGCCATCCCCTAATTTCGAGCGGTGAACGATGGCAACCGGGTAGTAGTCACCGAAGGGTTTGAATGCTTTTTTCGACCGTTGGCCCCTTCAAACGGCTATAATGTCGTTTCTTTTTTAAAATAATAATTACATTTTACTATTTAAACCAAACCATTCATGGTCCATTACTCATAAACAAAACCATTCTCAACCAAACAATATAGATCAAATAATTTCTCTTATCATTTTATACCCTTATTTTTCAAAATGGCGGATCAAATAATGTTGTTTACTCCACCCGACATTAGCAACGATGATTTATTCTCAAGCGGTAGTAGCTTAATTTTTTATTTTAAAAAATCTCATCGAACAAGCTAAACTAGAAGACACCAGCACATCTAGTAAAAAGAGATATGCCCATCGTGATGGAGAAAGGCCACGAAACCCTTATGACATAATATTTTGTCGAGGAGCCGAAATACAATGATGATTTTTTTGATCGTAGGTTTCGTATGTCAAAAAGGTTGTTTTTAAAAATTATGAGTGACTTGGAAGTGAATAATCTGTGGTTTCAAGAGAGCGTGGATGAGAGAACGAAGAAGATTTTTACACCGTTGCAAAAAGTTACATCGGCGATTAAACAATTTACAACCGGTAACCCTCCAGACGAGAACATGAGTATTTAAATATGGCCGAAAGGACTTCTCGTGAATGTCTAGAATATTTATGTGAAAGAGTATGTAGTATATACGCTCCTGAGTTCTTACGTAGACCAACAAGCCACGACGTTGCGTATTTCTACCAAGCTCATGAGGAGAAATATCACATTCCTGGGATGTTGGTGTAAGTGCAGTTCCTGCAGGGTAACTGTCGCTTATCAGTTCTGTGTCAACCAAAGCAAAAGTCCAAGTTAAAGTCAACGATAATGAAGAATTCAAGACCACATGAAGACCGTGCACTGATCAAGGGGGAGTTTGTTAATGCACTTTGGGTGATAAGTGCATGCCTTCCAATTTGTAGGTCTTTATTGGTCAAGTCTTGAAACTTAGTCCAAGGTTTAACCTTATGTCTAGGACTTATGTCAGGGGTTTGTGTTTAGGCAAAAGTCAGGGTTTTTGTGTAGATTATTTTGTCCGGGTTTTAGTCCCTAGTCTATATATATGTGTTGTATAGGATTAGGGCAGTATCGATCAAGAAGCTTTGTGCACCTCTCCTAACTTCTTGTTCCTCCTGGTGTGCACATCCTAGAGAGAGAGAGACTATGTGTTAGTGAGAGAAAGCTATGGTTTAGATCTTTGTGATCTAAACCAGCTTGTAGATGATGTATACTCTTTTGGTATGTAATCTGTGATGACTGATTCGTTAATAAAGAGATTCATCTTCTACATATTTCTATCTTGTTCATATTTTGTTCTTCATGTCTTGAATCAAGTGCAATGTTTGATGTTCGTCATCGATCCGGTGCTTTAACAGTTGGGTGCCTTGATTGTACGCATTTCGTTTAGAAAACATGTCCCACGTAGTTGCGCGGCCAATATATGAGAAGCGATCACTGTTACCTGACAGTTATGCTCGAATCGGTGGCTTTTCAAGATTTGTGGATTGGGAATGCTTTTTGTGGTTCAACAGGTTTACAAAACGACATCAATGTAATATAACAATCTCCATTATTTCTCACTCAACGAAATGGAACTGCGCCAAAATGTCCATTTTACGTGAATGAACACTTATACAAACGTATATATTATCTTACCGATAGAATCTACCCTACTTGGTCTGTGTTTGTGAAAACATTTGCATATCCTCACATTCCAAACAAAAAGAAGTTCAAGAGGTAACACGAGACGACAAGAAAAAACGTAGAACAGGTTTTTGGTCTTTTAAAGTCAAAATGGGGTATACTTAGTTGACCAATGCATGCTAAAACAATGAAAAAGATTATATATGTCGTTTATACGAGCATTATTTTACATAACATGATTTTAAAAGATGCTGGAAACGCGATAGCACCGGTACACATTCAGGATCCTCCAGTCGAGGCCGTTTTCGATGATATTGCTTTTAACGAGTTGATGTATGAAGATACACATTGGAGTCTAAAACATGATGACTAGATCTACCCGACCTTGAGGTGAGCGACGATGACTAGTAGCTTTAGTTTTAGTATTTTATCTTAATTATGTAGTTTTTAATTTCAAGAATAAATAAACGTATTCTTTTAACTAACGCAATTTTTATTTTTAACGTAAATGATGTAATATTTAATTATTATTAATTTTTAGAAATAAAAAAATTAATATAAATGAAATGGAATACTCCTTTCGAGGGGAGCACCCCTTACGTTTGAGACAAAACGAGGAGTTAAGAGGAGAGTTGACATGGCAGAGTATGATTAGCTGAGATGTAGAGATCTAAATTTGATGTTTTAAATTGGGATAAGTGATGTGATTTCAATATCAAAGATGGAATAATGTAACGTTGTTTGTCTTTGTGTTAGTTATTCAGCTTCTTCTTGACCCATGTTTTCTAAATAAAGTAATTTATAAGGATTTCCCGTTGATGGGATAAGTGATGTGATTTTAATATCAAAGATGGAATAATGTAACGTTGTTTGTCTTTGTGTTAGTTATTCAGCTTCTTGTTGACCCGTGTTTTCTAAATAAAGTAATTTATAAGGATTTCCCGTTGATGTGATCCATATATTTATCCATCTTAAAGACAACAACCCTAACAAAAATTAAAAAAAAAACATCTGTAATCAATGTTATATCTGAAATAATTATGTCCTATAATTTGCGAGTTTTTAAGTCTTTTTGTTTTTATCTCTAATTCATAATCAACAAAATTTGATACAGTAGTAAAATTACCCCTCACTTCATGACGGGAATTCGATTTGTATTGATTGGTGAATGACTTGGTATGTTTATTTTAGGTTGAAATCACTGTGTTAACGTAAGACAAATTAATTCGTTAAAGTATATATTAATATGTGGATATACTTTGTCTAGAAGATGAAGATTTAGTAGTCCGTGTGGACTTTTACCTAAACATGAACCAAGGTCGGTGTGAAGTAAGACGAGGTAGTAACAAAAAAATGTGAGAACATGTATCTAGGAGAATATTTATGGGTGTAGGTGTTTAGCAAAGTAAAGACAAAATGGATTATTTTCTTTAAAATTATAAAGTGTAAAAAGAATATGAGAAAATAACAAAATACAGTAAAATATGACGGAGTAAATAACCAGCATAATTCTTAAAAATAGTCGGTATTAAATTACCAAAACTAGAGGGTGTGTCGTGTGTTATGCTAGGTGTATAAATACGGCGAGAAACATGTAAACTTATACATTAGTACTCATCCTATGAAACAAAACCACGTTGAAATGGTGATACTAGTAAACAACTTGCACGGTCAAGTAAGACGTCTAAATGTAAAACATATGTTCAATTATAATAAGTAAAAAAAAAATCAAAAAATCATTAACCGGATTGAAAAAGTTTGATTAAAGTGTTAGAAGTGTAAGCAACTTTATTAAAAACTTAGGTTAAATTAACTAATGCGCCAACCATTGATATCCGTCAACCAAGAGTTGGAGTTGTGTTTATCTATGTTTGCGTTTGTGATTTCTTCTGAGATCACGGTTTGTGTGGCGATATTGTTATATGAAGAAACATTTAATTCATGGGTATTGCTTATATAAAGCATTGGTTGTATGTTTTTGGTCTTTGTATGTGTTTATCTATGGGTTTCTTGTCTGTTACACTTACGTGTTTCATGGGTTTGTGTATGTTATATGTTTGCTAAATTTATATGTAAAATATGTATGTATATATGTATGCATTTTTGTAGTACTAATTAACTCACTGCAAAGTTATTATTTGAATGAAAACAATAAGCTAATTAGATCAAAACATCCAAAAATAAGTGAGCCTCAAAAGTGAGATTATAGCAAAAATAAAATAGTTATCATTAAACAAACCTCCAAAAATATGCAAATTATGATGATATAATCAAATGTCATTCATAAAATAGTTATTTTACTTTCTTTTCTTACTTTTTGGATAGGGTTATTAGATTTTATCACCCTCAACTATCGTCTATTGGCCGCTGCCACCCTCAACTATCACTTTGACGCCCGTCACCCCCAACTTAACACTTAGTGTGTTCTGTCACCAAGTCGTTAACCGATCCCTAACTTTTGAACCTGTTACTACACTTTTTGGGGTGTCATAGGGATCTTGGGAAGGTTTTAGGGATCTTAAAACACCCCCAAAAGTATAATAACAGGATCAAAAGTTAGTAATCTGGTGACATAACACACTAAGTGTTAAGTTGGGGGTGACGGGAGTCAAAGTGATAGTTGGGGGTGGCAGCGGCTAATGGCCAATAGTTAAGGGTGATAAAATCCAATAACCCTTTTGGATATTTTAAATTATTGGTGTAATAGTATAGGAGCAAGCGTTGCCATTAAAAAAAATCAATTTCGTATGTAGGACTTGAACTCAGAACCTCCCACTTCTAATCTCATGTGTTTAAAGGTTTTGTTTTTGTCAATTAACCATCAATCCATTGGTAGCTATTATTGTAGTTATTAATTGGGAAACAGGAAGAGAATATAAATGATGTACAAGAACATGTTTTGCTATTATTGCTTTATTATCAAACACAAAATGTGAAACAACTATTTATTGATTACATGAAAATAAAATCCCTTCCATACAACTTTGTCCTCCGTGTTTTTTCTTCATCTCTAGGAAGGTCCGAAGTAAAATCTCAAATCTTTTATATCTTTATTCATGCAAGAATGAAAAGAACTGCATGACAACAAAATATTCAAATCAGTAACATATAAATACATAAAGATGAAAATATAATACGTATAAGATTAAAATAGTGAATGCATGCATGAAAGTAGTTACCTTAAACACAACAGGCACCCCTTAATGGTGGTAAGGAGGAGGTGGTGAACTGTAGATGTAATGTGGTGGTGGGTGGTTTTTCACTGGAGGTGGTGGAGGGGATTTGTATACATAAGGCTTCTTAGGTGGCGGTGGTGATTTGTAGACCGGAGGTGGTGGTGACTTGTGAACCGGTGGTGGTGGAGATTTGTAAACTGGGGGTGGTGGTGACTTGTGAACCGGTGGTGGTGGGGATTTGTAAACTGGGGGTGGTGGTGACTTGTGGACAGGGGGTGGTGGAGGGGATTTGTATACATAAGGCTTTTTAGGTGGTGGTGGTGATTTGTAGACCGGAGGTGGTGGTGACTTATGAACCGGTGGTGGTGGAGATTTGTAAACCGGGGGAGGTGGTGACTTGTAAACCGGTGGTGGTGGTGATTTGTAAACCGGGGGTGGTGGTGACTTGTGGACAGGGGGTGGTGGAGGTGGTGATTTGTAAACATAGGCTTTCTTTGGTGGTGGTGGTGATTTGTAAACCGGGGGTGGTGGTGACTTGTGGACAGTGGGTGGTGGAGGTGGTGATTTGTAAACATAGGGTTTCTTTGGTGGTGGTGGTGACTTGTAAACCGGTGGAGGTGGTGACTTGTGAACCGGTGGAGGGTGTGATTTATGAACTGGGGGTGGTGGTGACTTGTAAACCGGTGGAGGTGGTGGTGGTGACTTGTAAACATAATGTTGCTTAGGTGGTGGTGGGGATTTCTTAGGTGGAGGGGGTGGTGGAGATGAGTAATGGTAGGTGGCGGTGGTCGGCGACGGCAAGCTTAAAGAAACTATAACCACCGCAAGAGTGATTAAAAGTGTGGTTATAGAAGACATCTTCATATTGGTTCCCATTTCTACTATAAGTAGTTAATGGGATCTAAGTTGTGTTTTTGGAGGTTACATATCATCCCTTATATACCCAAAAGAGATCGTTATTTTATTATATTTTAAACAATGAAAGTAATTATATTAAATTTTCGTTGAAAATTATTCTACCAACTACAATAGAATAAGTTATATGAATGTAAACTAAAGACTATCAATGCAACCCAAGTTGTCCTTTATCATCCTTGAATAATTCAACGTTGCATTATTATAGTTTTTTATTCAGAAAACTGATCATACACTACAAGAACAGGGCACTTTTACCGGCGACAGGTGTCGCCGGTATTGACTACCTTTATTGCTGCATAGACTTTTAGCGGCGACATGTCGCCGGTATTGCTGGGACGCTATTGACCGGTTGTCGCCGGTAAAGACTAGTATCGCCGGTATTGATCCTTCACTTTTAGCGACGACAGATGTCGTCCCTAAAAGTGTCGCCGGTATTAACATTGGTCGCTAAAGGTTTAAAGGCAATAGCGGCGACAGATGTCGCCGCTAAAAGTCTATTTTTTTTTAATACAGCAGCTGTATATACAGCTGCCCAGCCGGTTTTACGGCCGAAAAACAAAACCTGCCTATTTTCAAACAACGCAAGCATACGCTATGAACATAATCAACATATACTAAAAGTAATATACTTAAAAACTACGTTTAAGTCGTACATTATATCCTACAACGTTTAATTAATTCTAAATCATACATTAAAAACAAGTCACTCATCGTCATCGTTATCGTTGGGTTCATCGTCGGATTCATTATCGAATAAGTTGTCAGAATCGTAGTCTTTTGACTTTCCTTTTCCTTTTCCTTGTGAAGCAAGATAGTTGTTAAGTTGGTTCAAAAATGACGGGGTTTGGAACAAGCTGTTAACAAAATCCTACAATAATAGATAGCAAAACGTATATTAGCATATTAATTAACGCTACCAACATATATTTAACAAGGAAACATGCGTTCGTTTGTCATTTTATAAATTGCGTAGTTTACCTCGGAAAAGGGTTCTTGCGTTCGAGCTTGCGAAGACGACATGTTAGATGACGAGTGCGAGGACGTGTTGGAAGAAGGTTTAGGCCCCATCCCGCGATACCATCCTCGGCGCTCTCCCAACGCTTCTTGATACGGGGCAATTGGAGGACCATCGCCGCTCCATTCATCTGTGGCCTGTTGTATGTTCCGCTGTATTTTACGAAGATGATTAAATATATATGTGTGTATATATATATATATATATTTGTTATAGAAAATAATACTTAAAAGAAATACTTACGTAATTTTGTTCAGCAATCGGATCAACCCAATTCCCTTGATTGTCCGTGTGGGTTTTAGCATACGTAGGTACCCAATCCAAATTCTGTTTAACATTACACTTAGATTAGACATTAAATAAACAAAAGCTTGCACACACGCACACATACATAAAACATTACATTTTTATAGGCGGTGCTACCGTACGAAGATGTCCCCCCACGGTATGGGAATTGTTGTTTTTCGCGTACTTTTTTGTTGGCCTTGCTTCTTTTAATATAATCTTCTTGCCGGAAACCTTTGATGGTTCTCAACCAGTTTTCATAGGGCATATCCCTGGGATGGTGTGCCCTTGCACTCTCAAGATCATTGTAACCTCCCTTGCTATCAAATAATTGTCTAGCTTCATGCTTGCGGTCATTGTATCGCTTCATAAGCACAGTCCTTATACCACCCTTCAAGTTTTTCGCGTCATAATCACGTTCCACTTCATCAAGATTGAAATTTTCCTACAAATTAAATAAAAGAGTTAAAATATCATATATAAATTATATTTGCATGTGCTATAAAATTTTATGCATATAACTTATTTACCCGTAAGTGGTTCATGACGGCATCCTTGTAATGTGGTTCAACAGCATCCCATCCAATTTTATCAAACGGGATGGCCCGCCACATATACAACCCGGCCTCCCTTGAAAACATGTCTCTTGATCTACCAACAGGGGTAAACGTGACCTGTCGATCAAACGTAAGCGACACAGGCCCCCCCGCTTTTACTAGACGCCGTAGTGCTTCGTTTTTAGCTTTCCCCCTAACCTTCTTTCGGGGAACCGCTGCAATTAAAACAAAAATAATTAGTAACAACATTTATAATATATAAAATATAAGGACTACAAAATAATTTAGTAAAAAACTTACTGTCTGTCTCGTGTGTGCCACGAATCCCACCAGGAGGAAGCGGTGGATCACCAGCGCCGTCACCCCCATGTCCCCAGGGGGCCACATCAGCCATCAGATACGCGAATATCAACAATACCGAAAACATAATCCCTATAAAGTTACAAATGTTACAGCATGTGTATCTAATACAAATTAAGCGAAAGTACAACAACGGTAACTCAAATTCAAATAAATATTTCAAACAAGTGTTTATCAATTACAAATCAATATAAATTACAATAACTTTTCTTTTAGTCAGACTCCACATAATCGGGATCATCCTCATCACAATCAGCCTCGACCTCATCACAATCAGTCTCGACCTCAAACACTTCATCGACGGTAGCCGTTGGGGGATCAACTTCAATTGAAGGCTCACCCGCAGTAACATGAGAAGATCCAATTTGAAAGTATTGGGTCAAGTCAATGACAAGTGGACAGTCAGATGAAGAGTTGTTGTCGACAACGTCATTATCTTCTAAGCCTTTGTCAACATTTTGAACCTTATTGACGCGGTCATCATCACTTAATGGCCGATCCCAAATTCTTCGATGATTAACATTTTCGACTACCCACCTATGTTTGTTTTTTTGGTTTCGAGACGTTTCTTGGATGAAGAACACTTGTTTGGCTTGCGAAGCAAATATGAGTTGATCATCTTTGTCCCATTCACGTTCAGTGCTTATACTGGTGATATTATTGTCATGGTTTACACCCCTTCCAGTATCAAACCACTTGCACCGAAATAGGACAGTGGAATAATTATTTGTATAACGCAACTCAATAATTTCTTCTAATTGGCCATAAAATTTCACACCGTTCTCTCCAACGACTTCCACCCCAGAGTTTTGCGTTGTGCATTTTGCATCACGTTCAAGTGTCTTATACCTAACACCGTTGACTATGCAAGCAGTGTAAGTTAATGCAGTCATTTTCGCACAAATTGAAAGAGCATACAACTCCGGGTGGAATTCTGGAGAATTTTGTGTTTTCATCGAATGTACCTAACAAATATAGAGTAATAATGTTTGTTATATATGTATTACCTAGCAAGTGTAGAGTAATGAGTGTTATATATGTATTATACCTTATGGAGAAACCATCCTGGAAATTTGGTTTTAAGATCATCTTGGGGATGTGTATGTTTGAATTCACTACATTGATGACAAATATAAGAAAGGAATGAAAAATACCAATTAACAGATTATGAAAAGTTAAAGATAGAAGCACTCACTTCATGTACTCCCTAACTTCTGCGCAATTTTCGAGGACAAACCATTCCATCTTGCTTTTTTCGATGAATGATAGATATTTGTCCTTTGTTGCGCCAACAGGACGACATTTGGACTCAAACACCCATAACTTTCTTTTTTCAACAACGACATCAGCGTTTCTATCTGGGCGATTGAACTTAGTCTGAACATCTTTAAGGTACATTGAACAAAATGTTAGAGCTTCTTCAAACACATAACGTTCAGCTATACAACCTTCAGGCCTTGCCGGGTTTTTGACATAGTTCTTTA
Organism: Helianthus tuberosus; assembly: GCA_030545235.1. Classification (NCBI taxonomy): domain Eukaryota; kingdom Viridiplantae; phylum Streptophyta; class Magnoliopsida; order Asterales; family Asteraceae; genus Helianthus; species Helianthus tuberosus. Next base: position 6,443,387 of record CM060378.1, read on the forward strand.
GTTTTTTCATGTACCTTTCAAATGGATACATCCATCTAAAAGCTACTGGACCTCCCGCAATCGCTTCATCAGGTAAATGCACAAGTAAATGAACCATAATGTCAAAAAACGCAGGTGGATAGATCATCTCTAACTTGCATAAGATGGTAACAATGTCATCCTTTGTTTTCTTCATATCATCCACCGATAGTGTTCTAGAGCAAAGTTGCTTAAAGAACATACAAAGGTCTACTATTGGTGTAGATGTATCTTTAGTCAAAAGCCCTCTAACCCCAATCGGTATCAAACGTTGCATGAGGATATGACAGTCATGAGATTTCAACCCGGTAATGTTAGCATTGTTATCTGTCACCCTCTTACTGATATTAGATCCAAACCCATCTGGTAATTTAACATTTTTTATAAACTGACAAAAAAGTTTTCGATCATCGGACTTGAATGAGTACTTTGGGTGGGGACTTAAGAACTTGCCACCCGATTGTTTCAGCCATTGTGTCGGCCGAATGTTTAGTTTTTCCAAGTCGGACCGCGCATTTGGCGTGTCTTTGCTCTTATCGTTCATTAGAAGAGTACCGAGCAAGCTGTCGCACACATTTTTCTCTATATGCATTACATCTAAGTTATGTTTCAGCTGCAGAGAAGACCAATACTCAAGGTCAAAAAATATGCTTCTTTTGGACCAGTTCAACTCGAAATCTAACCGGGTTATCCTCCCACCTCCAAAATCCGGATGCTTGCCTGGTAGACGATTAATTAAACGACCGAGTTGAGCTTCTATGTCAGCTGGGCTAAACTGTCTCGGAGGGTCTCGTGTCTCAGGTCTCCCGTTAAAGTCGAGACTTGTTCTCCAAGGATGGTTGGCATCTAAGAACCGGCGATGACCAACATAAGCACATTTACCAGTTACACGTATTGAAGGAGTGTCTTGGTTACAAGTTGGGCATGCCATGTAGCCTTGTCCGCTCCAACCTGATAGACTACTACGGGCTGGAAAGTCATTTATGGTCCATAACAACGCCGCCTTCATTGTGAAGTATGTGTTTGTTGCTGCGTCTTTAGTACGTACACCTGTCTGCCACAATTGCTTAAGCTCATCCACTAACGGTCTAAGGAAAACGTCCATGTCTTTCCCCGGTGATTTAGGGCCAGGAATCAACAAGGTCAACATGAATGTGGACTCTCGCATGCATAGCCAGGGAGGCAGATTATATGTGGTGAGTATAACCGGCTACGTGCTATGAGTCGAGGATCCACTACCGTTGATAAAGGGATTAAAACCGTCAGCTGCAAGCCCTAAGCGAATATTTCGTGGCTCCATCGCGAAGTTTGGGTACTTTTTATCAAAGTCTTGCCATGCAGATCCATCAACTGGATGACGCATAGTCCCATCTTCCGATCGTCCGGTACTATGCCATATCATATCTATCGCTGTGTGCCTTGAACAATACAAACGTCGTAGTCTAGGCGTCAAAGGAAAGTATCGTAACACCTTACGAGCCACCTTCGTGCCTTTTGTGTCTTTATCGACCCATCGACTCTCATTACAAACGGGACAATTTTGCAAGGACTCGTTTTCTTTCCAAAAGAGAGCACAATCATTTTTGCACACATCTATCATCTCATATGCCAAACCAATCTTCTTAAATGTCTTCTTAGCTACATAATACGAAGGGGGAATCTTGTTGCCTTCTAGCATTGACTCTCGCAACAACGAGAGGAGTCGATCTACTCCTTCATTTTGAAAATGGTACGTATCCTTTATATTCAAAAGCTTTGCTAAAAAGTCGATATAAGAAAACTTGGTACAACCAGGATATAATTCTGTTTCAGCTTCCTTTACCAGGTCTTCAAAATCATCAACAACACCGCTACTATCTCCATTCGAGTTCTCTTGGTTAAGGTATGTATCTTCTTCCATACGCTCCCCCCTAATGTCTTCAATAACGTTTACCATACCGTCTTGTGGCGCAACATCGTTTACTTCTGCAATTGGAGTTGTGGCCCTGTGATAGGTCCACTTCGTGTATTCCTTCCAAAAACTGTTAATACTCAAATGGTATTTCATTTCTGCCATAGTTTTTAAGCCAGAATTTTTACATTTGGTACACGGACATCTAACTTCATCGTGGTTTTTTATCACTCTTTCACACATCTCGATAAATGACTCGAGTCCTTGCTTGTATTGAGGTGAATGACGTGGGGAATCAATCCAACTTTTATCGATAGGCATTATGCAACTGAAAGAAAATCTAATTTAGGATTAACAAGACAAGGGTAGGCTGCTAAACCCACTTTTTGAACACTTTATCTCATATGTGAATGTGTATTACATGATTGTTTGTTTAAGAAAAATTCGGCAGCATTTCCTCTTAGCTCCCAAGTATATATGTAATGATATATATACCCGAGGAGCAAAGAGAAAATGATAACCGAATCCTTCTTAAACAAACAATCATGTAATACACATTCACATCCTAAATGAGATAAAGTATTCAAAAAGCAGTCCCAAGATAAACGGGGACAACCCGAAATTAATTTCTAAATCAATTTCGGGCGGGTATTTCTAAGCTCGCTATGTTTAAAATGATTAATTCAAACACGGGCACAGTTTTTTAAGCTTGTTATGTTCTTAATGATTGTTTTAAATTTTGGGCGGAACGTTATGTTTTAAATCATGATTTCAATTTCGATTGGGTGTTTTCTTAGCTCGTTATGTTTGAAATGATGAATTCAATATCAGACACGATTTTTAAGCTCGTAATGTTCTTCATAATGGTTTATATTTCGGGCGGGTATTTTCATAGCTCCTTATGTTTTAAATGATGATTTTAATATAAAGAGGGTATTTCCTAACTAATATATATTTGTCAAATTTAAATATAAATGTTTAAAACCTAAACACAAATATACAAATTATCAAACTTTAACATTTTTTTCAAACCTACACATTTGCATCCTTACACACACATTTGCATACTTTATACAAACATACATACTAACATACACATTTTCACCAACATACTAACATACAACAATTATACAAACATACTAACAATTTACATACTAACAATTTACATACTAACAATTATACAAACATACATACATACATTCATTCATACACTTACATACCCACATACAACTTAAACTAAAAATTATACAATTTACATACTAACAATTATACAAACATACATACTAACATACACAATTTACATACCTAAACTAAAAATTATACAATTTCTAAACTTTAAAAAAAAAACTAACCATTATACAATTTACATACACATTTTTCAAATACACCTACATTATACAATTTACATACAAACATTCATTCATACACTTACATACCCACATACAACTTAAACTAAAAATTATACTATTTACATACTAAAAATTATACAAACATACATACTAACATACACAATTTACATACCTAAACTAAAAATTATACAATTTCTAAACTTAAAAAAAAAAAAAAAAAAACTAACCGGTTTTTCAAGTGGTGACCGTAGAAGTGAAGGAGGAGAAAAGGTGGTGCCGGTGGAGATGAGGTGGCGGCCGTGGAGACAAGGTGGTGCCGGTGGAGAAATTCTCTAGCATACACCCGAACACACAAAAATATACAAAAATTAAATGCTATAACATGTATATAACAAAAATAAAGAAGAAATGTAACATAAACAAAGGTTCACTTACCGATTTGGGTGAAAATCACGTGTTTCCGGCGGTAGAGGGAAGGTTTTGGGGGAAAAGTGAAGAAAGAGGGAAAAAAGGCGCTGATATGGGTCTGATATCGTAACACCATTAGCGGCGACGTGCTGTCGCCGGTATTGACACTTGTCGCCGGTAATGCTCTGACAACATATAAGGTTTGTGTGGCTAGGGTTTAAAGTTCTGACGCCTACTTTTAGCAGAGGCACATGTCGCCGGTATTGACCCTAGCCCTGTCGCCGCTAATACCTTTTAAATCCCCAACCGTTAGATCAGGATTTTGATCAACGGCTGGGGTTTGGTCTCACACGGATCGACCAATAGCGGCGACACTTGGCCCGTCGCCGCTAATGGTGTCGTCGCTAATGGTGTATAATTCTTGTAGTGATATTTTTGCAGAATTCCTCTTTAATATAAGAAATGGCATTTATTTATAAATTAGTTTCGAATGGAAGTGTGACTTTGCTCAATTTACAGATAAGAAATCTTCTTAATTTGTATATGAAGTATTAATTTGTTTCATGTGAACTGATAGTAGTGATTGTAATCCATAAGTTTAATTTAGAGTTAAATGCCATTTTAGTTCCTGTGGGTTAATTTTATCTATTTTTTCTGTTAACGAGAATGGGAATTCGGTCATTTTATATGTAATTTTGTTAATTAGAAAGGCAGTTCAGCCATATAAAATGACCGAATTGAAGGTTTTGTTTAAATTATTCGGGTTATATTTTTGGAGTTGTGTTTATCTATGTTTGTGTTTGTGATTTCTTCTGAGAACTCGGTTTGTGTGGCTGACATCGGACACCAACACTAGGGAGACCCACAGTCACCTCTTAACCTGTAAACTCCTGTCAATCAAAAACACGAGCAAACCTTGTCAATCAAAAACACGAGCAAACCTTAAATTATTTGGGTTTTATTTTTGGAGTTATGTTTATCTATGTTTGTTTTTTATTTCTTCTGAGAACTCGGTTTGTGTAATATTGTTATATGAAGAAACATTTAATTCATGGGTATTATATAAAGCTTTGGTTGAAGGGGCGGATTTAGAATTGTTGGTCAAAACCCTTTACGAACACGAACATAATGATAAACTACGAACAATCGAACGAATAACTATATTGAATATGAAAGTATAAGTGATTCTGATTATTACAATTGAAATAAACAAACCCTGTTTATACTAAACGAACAGGTGCGATGAATGGACATGTCTCTTCATGAACAGTTGTGTCTCTTGATCTTGTGGATGAGATTGAATATGAAGAGGTGTGTCTCCTGTGAAAAGTCATGTCCCTTTGTCTTTGTGTTGATGCATGCGATTGCGAACTGATGCGTCTCTAGGAGAGGCATCATTTCATTTAGTGTAGGTTACAATCTTTCCTTTTGTCGCATCTAGTCCTTGTACTTCATAACTACCCTAATCTAAAACATAAACTATCTTTATACTGTTTACATAGATAACTCTTGTACTTAGGATGTGAGGGATTAGAACTTCATTCACCCCTCTAATCACGAACATCCTTGAGTTGTTGTAGGTCTTCAACTTGCTTGACTTGCAATAGCATTGGTTCTTCTTCCAACGCGAGATAAGCATCTTCGTCCTTCTCTTTTTCTTTGTTTTTCGCTTGCTACACTCGTATGAAAAATGACCAAATTCACCGCATTCATAACACTTGAACTCGTTCTTGTCTCTATTTCCTCGATCCATATTTCGTCAACGTCATCTTCCTTGTCACACCCCAACCGATGGCAGAAATATCGGGGTGCGGCACTAAGCGTTCAGATTGCTCATGAGATTCCATAACACTAGAATATTCCAATATAAATTAGATTGATTCAAACATTGTCTAACAGAATCCACAACTTAACACAATATCGTACAATCATCAGAATCGTTTCGAAGTTTCTAGATTTAACTAAGATGTGTTTCTAGGCAGCATCCTAGCATATTCTCGATTCACTGCATCCTATCAGCCTGCAACATGTATTAAAATAAAGTCAATACAAAAACGTACTGGCGAGTATACAAGTTTGAGTATATAGCATAATAGATTAAAAGTCTCATATCCATCATGTAAACGATAAAAATAGTTTCAGCCATGCTATTGTTCGCAGTCCAAGTGATAGCCCAAGTGTCCCGATGCTTTGGTGTTTTCCCAAGACTCAAGGAAAACTAGAATCCTCCAAACAATACCCCCGAGAATAATGGGGAGGTGCATCTTCCTATAGCGCTACTATTGTTAAGGCGGAACTACACACAAGGATTAAAATTTCACATAGCATAAAGAATCAAGAATCACAAGTTTCACATTCACATAGGATAGAGTTTAGATTCAAAAAGTATCAAGTTTCAAGTTTCATAGAATATATGTTGCATCCCAAAAGTTTAAAACGAAAAGGGACCGAGTATACTCACAGTGATTGCTTAACAGTGACACTGTTATTGGATCAAAGGGAGCTCTTAGGGTTAGCCTGATTAGAGTACAATAGATAAGCGTCGAATAGAATAATAAGAATCGTGCAAGTGTCGGATCAGTCACCTGGTCGGATGGCCATCCGGACAGATGGTCATCCGGTCGGATGACATGTCTAAGTGGGACGGACCGCCATCCGGTCGGATGGTCATCCGTACGGATGGCCATTCGATTGAATGGTCATTCGATCCAAGATACTAGCTTCCAAAATTTAACCAAGTGTTCAAATTAGGCCACTTCAATCGGATGGTCATCCAATCGAACGGCCGTTCAATCGGATTGCCATTCGATTGTGGAAGTTTCCAAAGTTTCAAAGTTTCTGATTCAAAAAGATTCTAAGTGTTTAAAGGTTATGAGGCTCATACCACTCCAATCGGATGGCCGTTCGATCGGACGGCAGTCCGATCGGATTGCCATTCGATCGGGATGGTCATGTCCCGTTCACACTCTTGCAAAGTTTCTATGTTTCGAGTTTAACTGTGACGGCATGGTACGTATTGAGACAACGGTAAACACATCATTGTTCAGCTGGTCTGATCGGATGGGAATCACCCCAGTCCGATCAGTCGTCTGTTCGTGACGGTGCTTATGTCGGAATCCGTACTCCGGTCACCTTCTCCGGAGATAATCCATTTTCCAGCCGGCTCCAGCCTAATCCTCAATTCTAAAGTCCGTTTGGGTCCGGATTCCACCGTTTTAAGTAAAAGTTTAAGAAAATATGAAGAAAAACATAAGTTTTAGCTGAAAAGTTTAGATCTAGCAAAGTTTCGGCGTAAACTACATGAAATTCCTTAGATCTGAGCTAGATCTTGACTAGAATGACATCACACAACAGTTTGTGCCACCATCATGATGACATCACCCTCAAGAGCTCGAATCTCAGAGATTTCATGGTGAAAAGTGGGATTTGAAAGAAGAATCATGTAGAGAATAGTGCATAGATCAAAGATGTACAAGAATCTAGTGTAAAACGTACCAAAATCGCCGAGAAATGGAAGAAAAGTGGGAGAGCGTGCGTCTGGTCGAAGGAGGCTGTCACATCAGTGAAGAATGATGTGACAGGTCCTATTTATAGTGTGAGAGTGAGATAAAGGCGGTGTGCAGTGGATCGGATGGTCATCCGATCAGATTGCCATTCGGTCAATCCCATCCTTTCCGTTTCACCGTCGTTGATTCGTTTTGCGAGTTAGATTAAGCGTTTCGTTGCGTATTATTGTGTAATAGTATCACATAATTATATCATTAACACAAAGTTTCCAAGTTTCATAAATTCCGCCAGTGACAAGTCTCCAGTCTCTCGTTCAACCAAGTCTCAAGTTTCACGAGTCTCAAGAGTCAAACACCAAAGTATCAAGTATCAAGAATCATAGCTTCCAAGAATCAAGTATCAAGAATCATAGTTTCCAAGTATTAAGAATCAAGTGTCTAGAGTTAAGAATCAAGTCTCATAGTATTAAGTATCAAGAGTCAAGATTTAAGAATCTAGCTTAAGTATCAAGAATCATAGTATTAAGAATCATGCCTCATAGAAATTAGATTCAAAGTATCAAAAGCATCAAGAATCACATAGTCCAGGGACTAAAATTGACAATAGCTAAAAGTTCAGGGACGCAGACGTTACATTCCTCTTCTAAACGAACTTCTTCCATGCCCTCTACCTTGGCGTTGATTCCCATGTCCTTTTCCATGATACCAATTTCCGGAATGGTTGTCAGAACTTGCCATTAATATATTATTGTTCTCTGGTTCGTTTCGGCTCTTGAGGCGTTCTTCAAATGATGTAATCCTACCCACTGCTTCTTCAAATGTCATTTTATCTATTTCTGAATACTGTTGGATTGATGCCACAATCGGTAGAAACTTCTTTGAAACAAAGATAAGTAATTTCCTTACAATCTTCTTATCTTTAATGGTGGTACCGAGACTTTTAAACTTCGATTTTATACCACCCAACTTGCTTGCGAAAGTACTTATTTTTTCGTTTTCTCCCATCTTTAAGGCTTCCAATTCACTTTTTAAAGTTTGCAAACGCACTTTCTGAACCATATCGGCTCCAAGTTATCGAACTTTGATTGCATCCCAAACTTTCTTTACATTTTCGTATTGCGCAACTTGCTTAGAATATCTCCCGGCAACGTTTGAAAGTTCATTGCTTTCGTTGTATGCGCCTTTTTCTCATTTACTCCTTCTTTTGAAACAACCGTATCCCAAAAACTATATGTTTTCAAGATCATTTCCATCAAGATTGCCCACTGAGTGTAATTCGATTTAGTCAACTTGGGGCATTGAAGGGATATATTTCCTTGCTCGCGAATTGACATTGACGTGCTTTCTTTGTCGTCTCTGCCTGACATACTTCCTTTCTGATTTGCTTTCTTAGACTTTTTCTTTTCTATCTTCCTTGCTTTACTTCAATCTTTCTTCTTGCTTGCACCACACAGGTTTTTGATTGCCACACAAGTCTTCTTTGCCACACATGTCTTCTTTGCCACACAAGTCTTCTTTCTTGCTTTGCCACACAGGTCTTGTCTCCACGAAGGTTCTTGCACCACGAAGGATTTTCCACCACGAAGGTCTTGTACCACATAGGATTTTGTACCACACGGGATTTCTCGAATTTCTTACTTGCTATTTGAGATTCGTTTTGAATTGCATTCTCTTTAAAAACAAACTTTATGTTCTTTTTGAAAAACATATTTGTTTTTGAGTTCCAAAATGTGATAGAATCGATTCTTACTGATTTGATTTATAGAAAAATTGATTCTCACTGATTTGATTTGAGATTTGAATTTCAAAACATAAATTTCAAACAAACGAAATATTTTGTTGCAATCAATCAATCTGCAATTCAATTCTGAAGCGAATACAAATCCTAAAAAAATCGAGAGAACCTGGTTATGATGATTCAAATTGGCTTCTTCCCAGGTTTGAAACATGAACATGAACACAATGATAAACTACGAACAATAGAACGAATAACTATATTGAATGTGAAAGTATAAGTGATTCTGATGATTACAATTGAAATAAATAAACCCTATTTATACTAAACGAACAGGTGCGATGAATGGACAAGTCTCTTCATAAAAGGTTGTGTCACTTGATCTTGTGGATGAGATTGAATATGAAGAGATGTGTCTCCTGTGAAAAGTTGTGTCCCTTTGTCTCTGTGTTGATGCCTGCGATTGCGAACTGATGTGTCTCCAGGAGAGGCATCTTTTCATTTAGTGTAGGTTACAATCTTTCTTTTTTTTTGTCTCATCTAGTCCTTGTACTTCATAACTACCCTAATCTAAAACACAAACTATCTTTATACTATTTACATAAATAACCCTTTTAGGATGTGAGGGATTAGAACTTCAAGAATGTTAGTAGGGGTAGCACGGGCAACCCCTCAACCCATCTCCGTAGTGTAAAAATACACCTTAACTTCGTTTCCATAATGTAAAATAAATCACAACTTCGTCTCCGTTATACAAAAGATACCTCTGATCGAAAAAAAAAAATTGGGATACCCCTAAATTTCTAGGCTAGTTCCGTCACTGTTTGCTTGTATGTTGTTGGTCTTTGTATGTGTTTATATGTGGGTTTCTTGTCTATTACGTGTTTTTCATTCGTTTGTGTATGTTATATGTTTGCTATATTTATGTGTAAAATATGTATGCATTTTTGTAGTACTAATTAACTCACAGCAAAGCTTTTTATTTAAAGGACTGTAAAGTTATTATATGAATAAAAATAATAAGCTTAGATCAAAACATGCAAAAATAAGTGATCAGCCTCAAAAGAGATATTATTAGCAAATATAATATAGTTATCTTTAAACAAAACCTCCAAAAATGTGCAAATTATGATGATAGAATCAAATGTCATTGATAAAATAATTATTTTACTTTTTCTTTACTTTTTTGAACGGCAATTGTTGTAGTTATTAATTAGGAAACAGGAAGAGAATATAAATGATGTACAAGAACACGGTTTGCAATTTAATTCTTTCTTTATTATCAAACACAATATCATAGAAAACTATTTTTGAATACATGAAAATAAAAGCCCTTCCATACAACTTTGAACCATTAGTTGTCCTCCATGTTTTTTCTTCATCTCTAGGAAGGTCCGAAGTAAAATCTCAAATCTTTGATATCTTTATTCATGCAAAAATGAAAAGAACTGCATGATAACAAAATACTTATATCAGTAAAATATAAATACATATAAACATCAATATTTAATAAGTGACGATTAAAATAGTGAATGCATGAAGTAGATACCTTAAACAAAGCAGGCACCCCTTAATTAGTGGTGGTAAGGAGGAGGTGGTGAACTGTAAATGTAATGTGGGGGTGGGTGCTTTTTCACTGGAGGTGGTGGAGGGGATTTGTATACATAAGGCTTCTTAGGTGGCGGTGGTGATTTGTAGACCGGAGGTGGTGGTGACTTGTGAACCGGTGGTGGTGGTGATTTGTAAACTGGGGGTGGTGATGACTTGTGGACAGGGGGTGGTGGAGGGGATTTATATACATAAGGCTTCTTAGGTGGTGGTGGAGATTTGTAAACCGGGGGTGGTGGTGACTTGTGAACCGGTGGTGGTGGGGATTTGTAAACCGGGGGTGGTGGTGACTTGTGGACAGGGGGTGGTGGAGGGGATTTATATAGATAAGGCTTTTTAGGTGGTGGTGGTGATTTGTAGACCGGAGGTGGTGGTGACTTGTGAACCGGTGGTGGTGGGGATTTGTAAACCGGGGGAGGTGGTGACTTGTAAACCGGTGGTGGTGGGGATTTGTAAACAGGGGGTGGTGGTGACTTGTGGACAGGGGGTGGTGGAGGTGGTGATTTGTATACATAGGGTTTCTTTGGTGGTGGTGGTGACTTGTAAACCGGTGGAGGTGGTGACTTGTGAACCGGTGGTGGGGGTGATTTGTAAACCGGAGGTGGTGGTGACTTGTAAACCGGTGGAGGTGGTGGTGGTGACTTGTAAACATAATGTTGCTTAGGTGGTGGTGGTGGGGATTTCTTAGGTGGAGGGGGTGGTGGAGATGAGTAATGGTAGGTGGCGGTGGTCGGTGACGGCATGCTTAAAGAAACTATAACCACCGCAAGAGTGATTAAAAGTGTGGTTATAGAAGACATCTTCATATTGGTTCCCATTTCTACTATAAGTAGTAGTTAATGGGATCTAAGTTGTGTTTGAGAGGTTACATATCATCCCTTATATACCCAAAAGAGATCATTATTTTATTATATTTTAAACAATGAAAGTAATGAAATTAAATTTTAGTTGAAAATTATTCTACCAACTACAATAGAATAAGTTATATGAATGTAAACTAAAGACTATCAATGCATCCCAAGGTGTCCTATTATCATCCTGGAATAATTCAACGTTTGCATTATTATAGTTTTTTTTATTAAGAAAACTGATTATATTTTTACAGAATTCATTTTTAATATAAGATAAGGCAGTTTATTTATTAATTAGTTTCGATTGGAAGTGTGACTTTGTTCGATTTATAAATAAGAAATCTCCATAATTAATATATGAAGTATTAACTTGTTTCATATGAACGTACTGATACTGTAGGAATTAGGTTCACCTTTTGTAAAATATAATTACAAGATATATCATAACGAGACTCTCGTTATTCTTAGGAAATATCATAGTGTTGGTGCACTTGTGTCTGTACTTTGTCTGTATTTCGTCTTGATACAAAACGATGTCTTTCATGTAAGTTTGATGTAAGTTTGACCAAGTCAACCATCCTCCGGCTTGACTTGGCCAAACAGTTCGAACAATGGTTGTAATATGGCTGGGTCGAAAGATGGGTCATCGAAGGATAGTTCAGATCCTTCGATGAGCTCGAAGGATAAGCATTCGATAGATGGACCACGAAGGATGTCATCCTTCGAGGTACATGTTGATCCTTCGACGAGTTTCTAGTCGATAGATGATCCTTCGATCAGTCTATCTATCCTTCGACCAGACCTGCTGTGTTCGGGTATATATACCCATGTTGTGTGTTCAATTCAGCAAGAGTTTAGACAGAGTTGGATAGAGTTCGAAAGTTAGACACATATTGAGAGCATTCTGTTCAGAACACACACACACTAGAGTTAGAGAGAGTTTGCAAAACTGATTTGTAAACATTGAGCTTGTAACCGAACCTTTCATACGTATTAATACAAGTGGTGTTAATCGGTGAAGTTTGTGTGTTGTGTTTGTGCTTGTTCTCACTCGGTTTGCATGCTAGCTTGGATTCCGAACTCGCTAGTGTGTTAGATATAACAAGGAATAGGTTAAACCTCAACCTCCGAGGGACCTACAAGTGGTATCAGAGCCGTGGCTCTTTTCCTTGTTAAAAACAGAGTTTTTACAAGACTTTGGTGTGTTTGGATAAAACTCACGATTGTTTGGCAGCCGTTTTTTACTGATTTTCTCGCTTTTCTTGACGTTAAAACGGTTCTGAACTTACCGGGTGTGTTAAAAGACGGGTTGGGTAACTTGAAAACTTGCTTTTAAGTTGTTTGGTCATTTCCGGCCAAATTCCGGCTTACTCCGGTGACCGGTTTCTGGGTTGAACCTTCTGTTTTTAGCAATATTTTATTGGTTCAAAATCTGATTTTGGCAGAAAATCATGGTCTGACCATACCTCTGCCGAAAGATTTCACCAACCCATCAACTTTTTCACCAACCTGTCACTCTTTGTCAACTGTGTCAGTCAGTTCGAAAGATATCCTTCGAAGTCGAAAGATCATCTTTCGATCAGTGGAGGTTCGATAGATCATCATCCTTCGAACCAAGGAATCATTTCGAAGCATACATCTTTCGATCTACAGTTCTTTCTCGAAAGACAAGGATCCTTCGATTGGAGAGTCTTTCGATTGGAGAGTCTTTCGAAATTCATTGCTCGAAACTCAACAGTGATCTTTCGAACACTGTTGATCCTTCGAACAAGTGTTGATCTTTCGATCCCAGTTTGTTTAAGTCTAACAAGTTTGTGTTTCAGGTCTTTCGATCTCAGATCCTTCGACTGGTGTAACAATTTTTTTTCAAAAATGAATCCAAGATGGAATAGACCGGTAAATACAGATATGTATTTTGGTACTCCGTCTCCCGCACCGGTATCTTCTAATGCAACTTCTACCGGTCAATGGGCATTCGTATCAAATCAAACTCCAAGTATTCAAAGCATTCTCTTAAGCGAGAGCGAAACCGGAAGTTTGAATCGGCCTCCAAAGTTGATGCACTTATATGAATATCCAGGATGGATTGATAGATTTCATACATACGTTCTTGGTCAAAATACAGAATTGTGGTTGCGGTTCATTACAGATTTCGATCAAACAATAGAGGTTGCCGCATCATCTGCTGCTACGTTTGCAGATCTTACGGAAGATCAGAAAAAGGTCTATGATTTGGAGAAGAAGGCATATGCCATTCTTACTCAGGCGTTGAGTAAAGATATTTATCATCAATTTGTCAGTTACAAGACGACAAAAAGGTTGTGGGACGCATTGAAGACAAGGGGCGTAGGAAATGAAGCGACACGTCAATTGAGAAAAGAACTGCTGAAGAAAGAGTTTGATGGTTTTACTTGTATGGAGAATGAGTCGTTAGGTGATTTGACAAGTCGATTTAATCATTTGCTGACTGAATTAGCAAATTTTGAGGTCGTTACACCTTCAGCAGAGATTGTGAAAAAGTTTGCAGATGCATTGCCACCTCAATGGAATACTTTCTTGGAAATCATGAAGTACAATGGCACCTTAGCTACAACAAGCTTCAATGACTTTGTTCAAATCCTGGAAAACAAGAATCAGGAAGAAACTCTCAAGGCAAAAAGAGTTCCAGTGCCACAAAATCCTGAAATGTATTATGGAACTTCTAGCACTTCTTCAAAACCTTCTTCACATGCTCCAATTCAAACAGCGTTTGTGTCTAGCACTGACATGTATGGCAATACTATCCAAGTTCCAGTCCCTCCAAAAACAGACATGTATGGAAATCCGCTTGAACCAGTTCATCAACAAGTACCACAACAGCAAAGCCAACGACTTATCAGAACAACAGACATGTATGGAAATCCGCTTGAACCAGTCTCTCAACCAGCACCACAACAGCCTCTCAGACCAACTGATATGTTCGGAAATCCATTACCTGCTCAATCTACCGTACCAACAGACATGTATGGGAATCCACTTCCTCCACAACAGCAAGCGTGTTATGGAAGCACATCATCTGCTGGTCAACAATCAAAGCCAAATACAGTACGGCTCGACACCTCAAGCTTCTCTAAAGTCAGTGTGGAAGTAGCAAAGGAACACATGGAGCTACTAAACACTTTGGTGAGCGCATACTGTGGATTAGTGGAAGGTCAGATTGGTAATATTAATCTGACACAAGAAGACTATCAGCAGATCGATAAATAGGAGATGGAGATGATGGACATCAAATGGGCCTTTGCCAGTGCTGTTAGGAGAGCAAAGGATTTCATGGAAAGAACAGGCAGAACCAGCTTGGAGAGCAAGAAAGACACCAAGTATGGGTTTGATAAGCAGGCTGTTAAGTGTTTCAATTGTGGTGAACGTGGTCATTTCAAGCGTGAATGTACGAGACCATCTCAACATGGGAACCAAAATCCCTTCAGAAATCAAGGCAACCAGCAGAACCAGAACAGGAACAATGTTCGTACATTGGTGCCTGTCAACAACCAGAGTCAAGCAGGACCATCTAATGCCAACCAGGCACTTGTGGTTCAAGTAGATGAAGGCTGTGATTGGTCAATCCAGTTGGGAAATGATGCTCCAGATGGAACAGCTTGTTTTGCTGAAGTTGTCAAGGATCTTAAACACGCCAGTGGTGGAGAATCTTCCACCAATGGTAGTGAATCTTCTGAAGATGAAGACAGCTCAGGTTACAGTGGAAGTTCAGATGAAGAGTCCTCGACTTCAGGCAATGATCAGGTGGACGAGACTTCAAGTGCATCAGTCGATGCAGACATTGATGAGATTTTGGAAGAAGCTGCAGCAGGAACTCAAAGAAGATCTATTTTGGTGGATCAAGCTGCTTATACTTCGTCTTCTCTCCATTCAGCCTTTATGGCTAATGTCGACAGTTCATCAAGTCAGGTATGTGTCGATGAACCCACTACTGATATCTGTGAAAATTGTGATAGATTGCATGTTAAATGTGCTGATTTGGATGCAAACATGTCTGAGTTGCAAGGCAAACATGATGCTTTACAAGCTAGTTTGTTTGACTTGCAAGACAAACATGTTTCTTTGAATGATAAGTGGTGTGAATTGCAAAGCAAACATGAGGCTTTGCAAGAGAAATATGATGTGACATTCATCCACAATCAAAAGTTAACCGTTGATCTTTCCAAGTGCACAGAAGCCAACATGTTTTATGAAAACCATGAAAAGGAATTTAAGTCAATGATTGAAACGTTAAAGAAAGATAAAACAGAGCTGACAAAAATGGTTTCTAGAAAACAAACTGACATTAACCTTTATATAACTCGTCTTGAGGTAATGCAAAAGGAAATGGCTTGTGTTAAAACAGAAAGTGAGGCGATCAGACTCAAGCTAGACAGTTATTTGAGCTCTAGCTATGTGTTGGATCACATCATTGATGTTCAGAAAGAGAAACGGGATGTCACATGCATAGGTTACAAGAAATGTCCACCACCCGTGAGAAACAATTTTGATGCACTGCCTGATGAGGAGTATAGAACTCATTTTGAACCATCTGTTCCTTTGGACGTTGAGGAATTTGCAGCAGGACTCGGATACAAGAAAGAAGTATCATCAGATTCGGATGTGTCAGCAGATACATTTGTAACTGCTGAACAGAATCAGGATCCTCCAGTTGTGATTGAGGATGCTGATTCTTCTGATGATGAGTCTGATGATACTGATTCAGCAAAGTCTGATGCGGTGATAAACGAAGAGGACATACCTCTTGAGAATCATATTCTGTGTGATCCTCCTGCAAAGCCCGCTAAGACTGTTGCAATCGAGTCCTCGTCTGAAAAAGAGTCGGAGAGTGTGGATTTGCTGTACACTCTTGTTGGTGATGATAAAATCTATTCTGACAAAGATTTTCCTATTAAGAATGTTAATCAATCATTAATCAGTAAAGTCTTTGAAAATTCAACAAGTAAGTTTTTAGGAAAGACAGGATCACGTGTTACAGTAACACAGTGCCCTCCTATCCCAAAGGCTGAAGTTAGAAAACAATTTGGCAATCAGAAATTACCAACAGTGCAAAAACAGCAAAACCATACCAAGCCAAAAGGAAAATTACCGGCTCAAGGTCAAAGGAAGCCGAATCAGAAGAAGAAGAAGAAGAAGAATGTGAACTTTGTGAAATCTAAGGGAACAGACAAAATTGCAAAGTTTGAAAACCAATCTAACTTAGATTTTGTCAAGAAAGCAATTGTGATGAAGAGAAATGAACCAAATAGTTCAAAACCTAGTACCTCGGGATCACAAAGTTCATCATCGGCAAGACGATCACATGATACTTCGGGGTTTGTTGAACGAAGATCATGTTTTGAATGTGGTACCATTGGACACATAATTCGAAACTGTCCGTATCTTCATAAGTTGAAAGCTAAGGTTGATGATCCCCGTGAACACAATCACCAAAAGCGATCTGTTTCTGTAAAACAAGATCCTCGACTTGTAAAAGAAAGGGAAAAGAAACAGAAACGCCAACAGGTCAAGAAAATTGAAAAGGCGATTAAGACCGATGTGGTTAACAAAACATCTGTTTCTATCAAACCAAACAATTTAAAAACTTCAAACAACCATGAAGTTAAGGTTTTAAAGAATAACACTGGTATAACAAAACAGACCTGGAAACCAAAAACGGTTATTGAATCAGGGGGACCATCATAATTTTCAAATCATCAAAGAATAGAAGTTATTGTTATTGATGAAAATGGAAGACCCAAGACCACAATGGCTTGGGTCCCCATCTCCAACTAATCAATTGAGTTCATGTGCAGGGTGTTCCAGGAGGAACTATCAGTAGTCATTGGATTGTTGATAGTGGGGCATCCAGGCACATGACAGGCGACATGAAGCTTCTCTACGACGTCAAATCTATTAGAGGAGGTTATGTTGCTTTTGCTGGAGATAAAGGCGGATATATTACGGGTGAAGGAATGATTTCCAACGGGGTTGTTAGTTTTGATAAGATCAACTTTGTGCAACAACTTGACCACAATCTTCTTAGTGTTTCTCAAATTTGTGATAAGCAGTTCTCAGTACACTTTGATGCAAATGGATGTTATGTGCTGAAACCCGGCTTCAAAATTCCGAAAGAATGGATTCTCTTGTCGGCTCCAAGGATAAATGATCTGTATGTCCTTGATATGAGCCAAGCTATCACAACGTCTGCACAAGCAACTTGTTTCGTTTCCAAAGCCACAGAAAAAGACACAATCTCTTGGCACAGACGAATGGGTCACATTCACTTACGCAAAATGAATCATTTGGTGTCAAATGAATTGGTGAATGGTGTTCCGCTTAAAAACTTCCATCTTCAAGATGTCTGTGTCTCGTGCCAGAAAGGAAAACAAACGAAGAAGCGACACCCTACAAAGAAAATCAACACGGTGGCTGTTCCTCTTGAACGTTTGCACATGGATTTGTTCGGTCCTGTCAAGCACAAAAGCATTAGGAATGATCAATACTGCCTTGTGATAACTGATGATTATTCAAGATTTTCTTGGGTGGCGTTCATGGCACATAAGAGCGAAACCTTCGGTATTATCAAAAACTTGATCATTCAGATTGAGAATCTTTATAACTTGAAGGTTAGGCGGATACGTAGCGACAATGGTACTGAATTCAAAAATCATGCCATGGCGGAGTTTTGCACTTCAAAAGGTATTCTTCACGAATTTAGTGCAGCTTATACTCCTCAACAAAATGGCGTCGCTGAACGTAAGAACCGCACATTGATCGAGACTGCTAGGACAATGTTAGTAGAGTCACAATTGCCGATTCCATTCTGGACTGAAGTTGTGGCATCTGCATGTTACACGTTGAACCGAGTCCTTACAGTCAAAAGGCACAACAAGACCTGCTTTGAGCTTATTAACAAACGGAAACCAGATTTGTCATATCTTGAACCGTTTGGAGCTCCGTGCACAATAATCGATCCTAATGGAAAGTTTGGGGCAAGAGCCATTGAAGGATACTTTCTTGGGTATTCCACCCCGAACTTAAGAGTCTGGAATCTAGAGACTAAAAGGGTCGAGGAATGGTCTGAAGTCAGAGTACAAAGGCACACTTTACCAGTCAAATGTCCAGGTCAACCTTGGATGTTTGAGTACGATGACTTTTTCAATTCGATCAATGTTGAAGCCGTTGAAGAAAATGCTGCGACAAGGATGTTTTCCGAAAGTGATAATGCAACAGATTCACCGTTGGTTCGTCCAATTCTTGTCAATCAAGAACCATCTTCGGTGAACAATAATGCTCTCGACAATGAGGATTTTCATGATGCTACCGAATTGAACGAATCTTCAGAGGATGATGAATTTCTCGATGCAGATCAAGAAGCTCCAACAACAGCAGTACATGGTACTTCAGAAGGTACACCTCCAGTGGATGTTCCTAGAACAGCTGAAGCTACTGCATCATCCTCTTCGTCAATTCCGGGCCTTGAATTGATTGTTGATCTCAATCTCAACAATCTGGGTACAAATATTCCAGTTCGAGATAATCCAGAAACAAGGATTCACAATACCCATCCTCAACAAAACATCATCGGAAATGTACAAAGTGGCGTTCAAACAAGAAACATGTTGCGAAACAACAACAATGCAGGCTTGTATGCAACTATCCGAGAATCTGGTCAACAAAATGATTGGTCTTTCGCGTGTTATGTCTCACAGGAAGAGCCAAGAACTTGGAAAGATGCTTTGAAAGATAGCTCTTGGGTTGAAGCAATGCAGGAAGAACTGCAACAATTCCAGAAGCTAGGTGTCTGGAAACTCGTAGAGAAACCTGCTGGTTACAAGAAGATTGGTACCCGTTGGGTGTTTAAATGCAAAAAGGATGACCGTGGAGTCGTTATTCGAAACAAAGCAAGGCTAGTCGTTCAAGGTTTTCGTCAGATTGAAGGGATCGACTACAACGAAGTGTATGCACCTGTTGCACGTCTAGAAGCAATTCGGATTTTTCTGGCTTATGCCTCATTCAAAGGTTTCAAGGTATACCAGATGGACGTGAAAAGTGCATTCTTACATGGTGTGGTGGAAGAAGAGGTGTACGTCGAACAGCCTCCAGGTTTTGAAGATCCTATCCATCCTGATCGGGTTTGGTTGCTCAACAAAGCTCTATATGGTCTACATCAAGCACCGCGAGCTTGGTACGCAACCTTATCTAATTATCTGCTGGAGAATGGATTTCGCAGAGGTCTTATCGATTGTACTCTTTTCATCAAAGAACAAGATGGAGATCTTCTTCTGGTACAGGTATACGTTGATGATATTATTTTTGGTTCTACTAATGATGTTTTGTGTAGGGATTTCGAGCGTGTAATGCAGGATAAATTCGAGATGAGTGCTATGGGGGAAATGACCTTCTTTCTGGGCCTACAAGTACAACAAACCGAGTCTGGGATATTCATCCATCAGACTAAATATGTTGGAGACATCTTGAGCCGGTTCCAGATGTCTGATGCAACGCCCATTGGTACCCCATTGCCGCAAAATCACGGAATTACTCCAGACTTGAAGGGTGAAGCTACTAGCCCCTCATACTACCGCGCGATGATCGGATCTCTTATGTACCTCACAGCATCAAGACCAGATATAATGTACCCAACGTGCCTGCTTGCCAGATATCAAGTCAACCCGAAGGCCTCACATCTTGCAGCTGTAAAAAGGATTTTTCGTTATTTGAAGGGTTGCCCTGACACCGGTCTATGGTACCCTAGGGATAATAACTTTGACTTGATCGCATTCAGTGATTCTGATTTTGGCGGATGCAAAATCGACGGCAAATCCACAACGGCTGGATGTCAGTTTTTGGGAAATCGCCTAGTCACATGGCAGTGCAAGAAGCAGACCTGCGTCGCTACATCAACATGCGAAGCTGAATACATTGCTGCCTCAAGTTGTTGCTCCCAAGTCCTATGGATCCAACAACAAATGCGCGACTACGGTTTTGAATTCCTAACTACTCCTATTTACGTTGATAATTCTGCTGCCTTACAGATCACTAAAAATCCTGTGCAGCATTCAAAGACTAAGCACATCGAAATTAAGTATCACTTCATCCGTGATTGCTTTGAGAAAAGGCTAATCGATGTTGCTTATGTCCACACCGATGACCAACGTGCCGACCTTTTTACCAAAGCATTTGACAAATCAAGATTTGACTACTTATTACTGGTAAACGGCATTAAGGTCAAGCAAGAGTAAAACCAACATCGGAAAATCATTTTTGTAAATACCTTTGTGTTTTAAATTTGTCTTAGTTTATTGATTTTAGGGGGAGTAAATCCAAAATTTGAAAATCCAAAAACATCGAAAAATTTCAAAAACACAAAAACAATAGAAAAACAAAAAATGAGTTTCCTGGCGAGCAAAAGAGAAAATGATAGTACATCAGTGGTCTGTCTAAACCTCTTTAAACCTTAAATGAAAAACGATAAGCAGCTCTATATAAGATGTATCGGTAGGCTCACAATCATTTTAAAGTGTGCAGGGTGATATAAACTTAAATCGACTGAAGACCAGGTGGGAACCATTCATTGGCATATGGTCTTGGTACCGAAATTTCGTTTGAGAGATTGCCGAGGTTCTGAGATATTCGGTCTTTATGCTGCTTATCATCTGGGTATCATGGTTGTATCTTTTACCGAAAAATAACGGGGACGCAAGTCTAGATCTTCCATGATACTATACATACGTGTACATACTGCATACGACCTCAATAAGTGATCAACAATCACATGTCCAAACAAATAAGTGATAATACATCACAAATTCTTTCCGGGAGTCAAGTTCGTCTCTCTGCTGTACGAAAGTACTGACCTGTTCACGAACTTGCTCTTGTGCCCTCATGCATATGAAAATCAAGTTCCTCATCAATAAGTGATTCTATCACAAAGGGCTTGTTTTCAAATCAAAATAAGTGAGAATCTCACATCATATACGGTCAAACAGATGATAATCGGTATACTCACCGGTAAGATGAACCCTCGTACATACCTTGATACGGGAATGTGTCGTGATGTGGATGAACACCGGTCGGTAAGTATAAATCATACCTTAACGTATCCCCTCGCCATGATTACATCTGATAAGTTGAGCTTATGTGGACAACAATACCGATAATTGTTATAGGATGCTTATCTTAATGTTAACTAATTGAACAAAGAGAGCGTTTTGGCATGACCGTACACTGATATGATTCTCTTACCCTCGAAACTCGCAAAAAGAATGTCTGTAAATATTTATTTAATGCTTTCAGCTTCTGCATCTTTGTATATATTTATTTACTGCTTTCAGTCTTTACATTTGAAATATTCAAAAACACCAAAAAGATTTTAGGTGTGTTTTAATATAAACTTTCTAAAAGCCAAAAAGATTCTATTTCTATTTTATTTTCGATCGTACGATGTTGGAGCTCGAGTCTTCGTTACCTGAAACCTGAACGAAAACCGAAAATGACTGAATCTTCATAAACGGTCGAAATTTGCAATTGTTGAAAGTTAAAATTGAAATTGATAAAATACTTTAAACTTTCAAACTGTCGGACGGTGTTTGTTTAAACAATGGTCACACGTGTGTCGTTTGTTTATGTTATGATATTCCAGGCGGTTGTTCTCATTACGCGTTTAGATTTCTTGAATGTGCAGATTCTAAAGGCAAGGAGAACATGGTCGATGACAAGCTTCGGAATGAAGACACGACGTGAAGGCACTCAAATGATGAAGATGATCGAGTTGCCGCTGACCATCATCAACACCTCAAGGATCTCAATTCATAAAGATCAAGACTTTCACGAGCATAACTCAAGGGGGAGCTTATGTTAAGGGGGAGTTTGTCAACACACTTCCTACATAAAACGGGGAGTTTGTTGATACACTTTCTGCTTTCAAGACGTGAAGACTTTGAAGATCCTCCGACTTAGAAGACTTGAAAGGACGTCAAAGACTTGAAGTCACAAAGATCGAGACAAAGCTACAGCCAGACAAAGCTACAGCCAAGGGGGAGTTTGTTGGTGCACTTGTGTCTGTACTTTGTCTGTATTTCGTCTTGATACAAAACGATGTCTTTCATGTAAGTTTGATGTAAGTTTGACCAAGTCAACCATCCTCCGGCTTGACTTGGCCAAACAGTTCGAACAATGGTTGTAATATGGCTGGGTCGAAAGATAGGTCATCGAAGTATAGTTCAGATCCTTCGATGAGCTCGAAGGATAAGCATTCGATAGATGGACCACGAAGGATGTCATCCTTCGAGGTACATGTTGATCCTTCGACGAGTTTCTAGTCGATAGATGATCCTTCGATCAGTCTATCTATCCTTCGACCAGACCTGCTGTGTTCGGGTATATATACCCATGTTGTGTGTTCAATTCAGCAAGAGTTTAGACAGAGTTGGATAGAGTTCGAAAGTTAGACACATATTGAGAGCATTCTGTTCAGAACACACACACACTAGAGTTAGAGAGAGTTTGCAAAACTGATTTGTAAACATTGAGCTTGTAACCGAACCTTTCATACGTATTAATACAAGTGGTGTTAATCGGTGAAGTTTGTGTGTTGTGTTTGTGCTTGTTCTCACTCGGTTTGCATGCTAGCTTGGATTCCGCACTCGCTAGTGTGTTAGATATAACAAGGAATAGGTTAAACCTCAACCTCCGAGGGACCTACACATAGTACAATACCGGTTGCAATAACTAAATAAAAAGAATATAAATATAAATATATATACCAATCTTGATTCAAGCCGCATCTCTGGTAGGTTCTTCACGCGCACTTGATAGCATCCTAGACTCGAGTATTCATCATCTTGAGTCTTGAAAAATACTCCTTGACTGCAACAAAGAGAACACTAAAACGTTGACGATTTTGGTTGAGGCACGTGTTCAACACGCTTCCCTTAAAACAGATTTCGCGCCTCTACTAAAGACGACGCGTCTGTCTCCCAGGGTACAACAGCCGAAGCAGTCTGTACTGCCGGAGATGGCTCACCGGCCCAAGGTTACATCCGGTAATTGTAGTGTTTGAACTCATGTGGTGGAAAACAAGTAGAGAATACTCATCTCTCTAGTTGGTCTTCAAGTGTTTTTCCTACTTCTAGTATTCTCCATGTATAAAACAATACCCTATTATCTTGTCACAAAAGAAAGCACAAAGTCTACTATATGTACAAGACTAGTGAAAAGTTTCACTTAATTATTCACTTAATTAGAGACTTAAAACTCTAATAAAACTAATTAAATACCCAAGAGTTACTCTTAACTTACCACATGAATATTCTAATTAATATTTATAATTTCATTAAATTATAAATATATTTAATATCCATTCACTAAAATTCCAACAATCCCCCACATGAATGGAGATCATTCAAAACACTTAAAATTTCCAATGTAACCTCGACAGTTGAGTTTTGCATACGATAGGTAGGTGTTACCCTTTGAACCTTCGCTCATGAAATGCACTTAGCCCACTAGCTCTGAGTAGATCTCGTTGTCTTTGAACTTGTCTGCTGTTTGTGTAGACGACAATACACTTCACACAAGACTCTCCCTAGCCGGGTCATCTCCTCATAGTCATGTCCAATAATGGTCGTGGAACACTTTCCTGGTTCTGCGAGAGCTCTAGGAATTGTGCCCTCAATTCCATTCGAAGCGACCCCACTTCTCTCTAACATAGGTGATTCTCCTTAGATCCTTAAAAGCATTGTGGTTATCGTGATCTATCCAAATCATTTACCACATATTATGCTTAACCTCATACTTGTCACTTTTAGGAATGGACTAGGAAGTTTATTAATCTTTATAATAAACTACCTTATTAAATGCGTAGGGTTATTCCCCACAGTGACCTCGCTTATTCATACAATTAGGTTTTCCTATTGAACTCAATTCTTGGGATCTCCAGTCTACTGAGTTAGGTTTCCATCATATGAACTTCATTTTTCAAGGGCTTCAGTCTCATTCCACAACTTGATCTCTAATAAACCCTCAGGTTGTTGGATCCATAACATTAGCAAATAACTTTGCGTATTTGAGATCAGTTGTCATGATGTGTTCTTAACTCGTAAGTTAATTTTGCCTATTGTCAACTTCTAAGACTATAACCTCAGTGGCCATCTGAATCTGGTTATAACATATGTCTTCGTAAGATACGTGTATCATTTAAGGCAAACACATCTCCATTATGCACTACGACCTTTGTGTCCTCCACTTAGTCGTCTATTTGCAATGTTAGATTGGATTACAAAATCCTTATTGCTAAAAACAAATGCAAGAGACCCCCCACATTTAAGTGTTATTGGATAACATTTAGATGTGTTAATGAGAACCATTTCTACATACCCTTATAGGGTTGTTTCTTAAATGGTTCCTCCCCCACATTTCTTGCCATTTGATCAACATTTCCGTAACACCACTTATGGCGACATGTATACACATATGATTGAACAAGACCAACCTTGTTGTATCAATGAATTCAACTCATATTACATTAGCTTACACAAGCTTCCGAGCTGACCAAAGAAACACATGCCATTGTCATAAGTTTGTCACCAACTTAGAATAATTCTAATTTAACATCTAGAATAAGCTTAGACAATGAGTTCTCCTCATTAGCTTTTCAAACAAACTTTTAAAAGTTACATGTCATTTCCTTATAATGAATGAAAAATCTCTCTCAACTTTGTCCATACACAAATTCTTTTTGTGTTCATACAAATTTGAATGTTTAGAGTTAATTAGTCTCCGTCAAGACCCATAATTAACCAAGTACTAGTCTAGCATGCTTTAGACTACAATACTTTAACTTGTGAACAGAAGATGCATCATTCTGATTCTTCACAGCCCTAAGGATATCATAATATCACTTTGCAACATTCATCCCTTATTAAGACAAAATAATGAGACTTATTCATAATCCTAAAACATCAATATTTAGGAAGGTCTCACAAATTATTGTATATAGCACAAAGCTAAATTTCATCATTCATTTAAGGAACATAACTTGTTTACCTTTGATCTCCAACGATCTACCATTGACTCATAAGTACTTAAACATAAGCCTTAATCCAAGACACTTGGTGAACACATTCATCACCAACAAGATGAATGTTTCTCATCTACAATCACTATTATGTGTGAGATAGAGTCAACTAGATTAACACTCAACAACATGGCATTCATAATTTTTTCATAAGTGATTTGCACACATCTATTGTTATTCATTAGGAGACATGTATATTTAGGATGCTCTCCCAAATGAAGGTAAAATCTCCATATAGATCTAACAATAATCAAGTGGTAGACGCATCTACTTATAAATCTCGCAAGATTTATTAAAGGTATACAATAACATATAGTACTTTTACTTTCATATGTTAGAATTCACACTTGTGAATTTTTCAATGACTTCTAATGAAGTATGCGACATGAATGTCGTTAGTGTATTTCATCTCAATACACTCACTACGTTCTTTCATTACTCATTCATGATGTGGTTATACATTTGATGTTTCGTCTTTGACTTTTAGTCAATGTAACAACTCTCAAGTTGTTTATGTCCAAATATTTTCATGTACTATCCGTTTAAAACCATATTCTTTTAAACAATGTATAACCGACGTTATAATTATTTTCCACAAAAATAATTTATACGTCACAACCATTAGTGATTTATTTCTTTGTAAAAAATTGCATGTGTTATCCGAAGATATTGAACACAAAACAATAAAATACATTGGAAACTAAATCATAAGTGTCAATCACTTTTGAAATTTAAACGGAAGCATAGACAATATGTAGACATCAAATAGCAAAGTGCTTTTATCTTCAACACTTTATAATCTGACCGAAATCTTCTCAACAATATTGTCCCATGGCGTGTCTTGATGTGCTCCCTCAATAAGACTCCATGCACTTGTAAGTACAAGTTTCCCATTTCATCTTGAAACTTTAAACTTGGACAATTATGCTCAAAACAACACCAAGTTGTTACAAATACTACATTTAAGTAGTAAACTTGAACAATTAAATTTGTTCACAACAACACCAAGTTGTTTTCACCAAATATTTTTTTTTTAACACACATGTTGGAAAAAAAAAGTTATAACAAGCACATTATAGAATCGAACGTTTACATATAACGTTTTCCAAAGATATAGTTTATAAAATAAACTGTTTCTCGTCAGTTTTTTAATGCACACATAGGCAATTAAATGTTTACATAAAACATTTATGTCCATTATGAACAATCTCTAACCTCGTATTCGTGATACACATTTTCTAACACACATGTTAGAAAACTTTAAGTCATTTTATCTATATATATAACATGACCAAATTAAAGCATCAAATGTCATCACTAAAACTCTACTCAAGAGTTTCACCATATGAAGAGTTAAGACTCTCAATAATTATAGACTTAAACTCTAATAAAACTCATCAAATGTTATCATTAAAAATCTACTCAAGAGTTTCACATATGAAGAGTTAAGAGTCTCAATAATTATATATTTAAACTCTAATAAAACTCATCAAATGTCACAATTAAAACTCTACTCAAGAGTTTCACATATGAAGAGTTAAGAGTCTCAATAATTATATATTTAAACTCCAATAAAACTCATCAAATGTCACCATTAAAACTCTACTCAAGAGTTTCACATATGAAGAGTTAAGAGTCTCAATAGTTATATATTTAAACTCTAATAAAACTCATCAAATGTCACCATTAAAACTCTACTCAAGAGTTTCACATATGAAGAGTTTAATTAGTAATTAAACTTTCACTCAAATTGATTTAGAAATCACAAATTAAAGTTGGTGATGAATCCCACACAACTACACTATCACTTTATTGTGATTTATTTTTTAAGCCAATCAAACATCAACTTCAATGTATGACATTTTATTTCTAAATCATACAAAGCATTTAAAATCAATGCTACAACAAATTACTTATATAAAATGTTTACATAAAACATTTCAAAGCATTTGTATTTTAACCATTTTTAACAATCATGTTAAAATGAAAGAAATTCTAACGCGCACGTTAGAAATATTAATATTTTCACAAAATATTAATTTGACTTGCTAAAAGCACATATATGGTTCAAATAAATAAGTCATTTCTAATACACACGTTAGAAACTAAATAATTAAAAATTGCTTCCAAACTAACGCGTTTCATGAACGTTTCTAACACACATGTTAGAAGACAAATGATTACAAAAATCATTATAAGACTTATTTGTTCATATCAATCCATGGGTGGATGAAAAGTCTACTTTAAATAGAGACTTAATTAGATACATAAAACTCTAATCAAGTAACATAAAACTCTTATTAAAAGACAAAAAAAAAAAAAAAAAAAAAAAAAAAAAAAACTCTACTTAAGAGAATTTAACGTTTACAAAAAACGTATGGTTTACACCAATAATTCCGGTCTAACACACATGTTAGAGAATTTAACGTTTACAAAAAACGTATGGTTTACACTAATAAACTCGATCTAACACAAAAGTTAGAAAAATTAACGATTCCCAAAATCGTTTTAAAACCAAATGTTGGAACCAAAACTATTCGTATTGTAACACGGTATGGGATTTAAGATTGTATCTCAATCTCAAAAAATTCAAACACAACAAGTTGTACTACATACATATTTCCAAAAAAATATTTATAAGATCATAACATCTAACAATATATATTTTTTTAATTCTATTATAAATCCTTTCGTAAACCCAAAATCCTTATAAATAAGGTTTTTAAGATTGTACCAACAATCTCATGAAATCTGTTTTAAGTTTGTAGCAATTAGGTTCACCTTTTGTAAAATATAATTACAAGATATATCATAACGAGACTCTCGTTATTCGTAGGAAATATCATAGTACAATACCGGTTGCAATAACTAAATAAAAAGAATATAAATATAAATATATATACCAATCTTGATTCAAGCCGCATCTCTGGTGGGTCCTTCACGCGCACTTGATAGCATCCTAGACTCGAGTATTCATCATCTTGAGTCTTGAAAAATACTCCTTGACTGCAACAAAGAGAACACTAAAACGTTGACGATTTTGGTTGAGGCACGTGTTCAACACGCTTCCCTTAAAACAGATTTCGTGCCTCTACTAAAGACGACGCGCCTGTCTCCCAGGGTACAACAGCCGAAGCAGTCTGTACTGCCGGAGATGGCTCACCGGCCCAAGGTTACATCCGGTAATTGTAGTGTTTGAACTCATGTGGTGGAAAACAAGTAGAGAATACTCATCTCTCTAGTTGGTCTTCAAGTGTTTTTCCTACTTCTAGTATTCTCCATGTATAAAACAATACCCTATTATCTTGTCACAAAAGAAAGCACAAAGCCTACTATATGTACAAGACTAGTGAAAAGTTTCACTTAATTATTCACTTAATTAGAGACTTAAAACTCTAATAAAACTAATTAAATACCCAAGAGTTACTCTTAACTTACCACATGAATATTCTAATTAATATTTATAATTTCATTAAATTATAAATATATTTAATATCCATTCACCAAAATTCCAACAGATACTACTGATTGTAATCCATAAGTATAATTTAATACAGAGTTTATTTTTAAATATTAACAAATAATTAAATTAAATTATTCTCTATAAAACATAAGTTTAATATAAGACAGAGTTTATTTTTAAATATTAACAAATAATTAAATTAAATTATTCTCTATAACTTATATATCACCGTTTTCAAACAAGTCCCAAAGTAAAAAAAGAATATTTTAATCTGATCGAAAAATGAATATATCTTCCCCTGGTGTTCTAAACTCCTTGTATTAGCAGGTTCAAGCTACGATTACACATTAGCAAATTATATGTATATATAATATATAATTAAACATATATTAAACGGGCACCAGAGCCTAAATATTAATTTAATAAGTATTTACTCGTTCAAATACGAACATATTAATATGTGGATATAATTTTGTCTGGAAGATGAAGATGTAATACTATGTAGACTTTTATTACCTAACATGAATCCAGGTTGGTGTGATGAAAGACAAGAGGGCAGAAACTAAATGCAAGGTCTATTCGCACACGGCATTAGTCTTTTTGCACACTCGAAGCGCCCCGCTTTGGCCATAGCGGGGCGCTTTGGCCAAAGTCAACAGACAAGGACTGAGGGTCCTCCACGTAATCCGCCGGATGCGGCGCGTATGTAAACGTGGAAAGAAACTCCCACGTAATCTCAGGGTACGAGTCCTCCATCGCTAACTCAAATAGGCGCGACCAAGGAGTATCTAGTCCAACTATCTCACGCGCCCGCGCGGCCTCTCCCACGGTATCCAACAGGGCCCAGTCTATCCCTACATGCTCCCCAATGGGGATGGCGCGCAACCTCGCGCATCTCCTCCTCGCCCGTGACCCCGGCGGAAACTGCAGGTACGGACATGCCGGCTCTACCTGCTCTCCCTCATCTCCCTCAGCCTCTATATGCTCAATCTCGTCATCGGAATAATCCATCCCTGCACGTTGATAAGATAATATTAAATATAAAATAATAAACAAATAATATTAAATATAATTTAAATAATAAACAAATAATATTATTTATAAAATTTTAAATAATAAACAAATAATATTATTTATAAAATTTTAATATTATTAAACAAATATTATTAAACAAATAATATTAAACAAATATTATTAAACAAATAATATTTAAAAAATAAATAAAAATGAACCAAAGCGCCGCGCTATGGCCTCGGCGCGGCGCTTTGGTTCTTCGCGATGAAGAACAGCCCCCCCCCCAATCGATCCAAACGCCCAAATCAAACAAATATCAAACATTTACAGTTAACCAAAACGATTAAGGGTGTTCGATTTACCTTTTAGCGGTCGAAAGATTGAAAACGAAGATATCCGGATCGAAGTGTGTGTAATCGCACCTTGTGTGTGTGTTTTGTGTGTTGTGTTGAAGTGGGGGAGAAGATGCCCCGCTTCAGGTATAACGATGGACCGAAGCGCCCCGCTATGGCCAAAGCGGGGCGCTTCTGTTCTTATTTAAGGACAAAGCGCTCCGCTTTGGACATAGCGGGGCGCTTTGGGCCTTTTTTAAATTTTTTAAAATTGTTTTTAATTCACAAACGCGTCGATAATAGTCTAAATTTTACATTTTTTCCATTATACATCATTTTTTATTATATATGGACTATACTGCAAGTTCCGGATCAAATCGGTTACGTGTGATGTCTTATTCCGTTATATCGTATCATTTTGGTTTGAAAGCACAAGTACTCCGGTGAGAGGTGTTATGTGTATCAGCCGCCTACCGCACATGAACATGACGTATTTTTTCATTAATTGTTGTATTATGATGTCTATGGTCATTTTGGGTCGTACAAGTGCGTATTGAATCTGATTGGGTCGTGTCGGTGACATTCGGTTTTTAACGTGATGTAACGCATATAATGAACAAACACAAACGTGATTATTATTAAACACATTTAACCTACATCGTAGACATGTGGGGTTACATTAAGGTCAGGGGCACGATACGTAAGCATTTCGTACGTGTTGATTTGATCCCTGTATAATGTATGCCAGGCTGCTGCGCGCTCTGTTCTGTGTGCTGTCCAGAGTGGGTTTGGGGGAGGCATTGGATAACAACCTCCAAGCTCTACATGTATGAAATGCCCATGGTCGACGAACACAACCGCAACCACCATGTGAGGTTCCTCAGCTTCGTTTGGCCCGCCCAGCAGAGGGAAAATTGTACAGCTCCCACGCATGTCGAAGCTGTGAACAATCACACCGTATCGTTGGGCAATAAGAAACCCCGTCTCAGGCATCGTCATGTAATTTTCGATATCTGCTCGTCCCACCCCCTTGAAATTGATCCGTCTAAGCAGCGCATCATAATGTCCTATGTTTTCCGGATCGAAAAACTGCCTCCAAAGCGATTCGTTCCTACGTAACTCCTTTATAAGTTGTTTCCGGATCATCAAATATGAATTCTGTTTCACTCCTAACCCAACAGCCACCGATCGAAACCCACAATGACCATCTGGTTTCACGTCCTTTATTCTAACGATGTATGGATGGATCACTTCGGGAATCTGAGATGCGTAGTTGCGGATCGCTATATCCGTCTTAGGACCGAGCTTTATCATCGGGAAATCAGGGTGTAGGTTGATCGGTTTGGTATTCTTTTGTCTTCTAGAATCTTCGAGTGATATGTACGAGCTGTGACGGGGAAGATCATCTGAGGCCTCGACCCAAGTTTCTTCCGACGGAATGTACGAGCTTTTTCTAGCGGCTTCAACCTTTCTTTCTTCCTGCGTTTTCAATGTTGGGCGACCACGAGTTTTCTTCAGAACAGCAGGAGGTTTTTTGTTATTGTTCCCTGGATTGAGGATTTGCTGAAACTTTTCAAAGAAGCTCCTTTTCACTTGAGGGGGTGTTGGATCGATCTTTTGTTTCAATTTTTCAAATTCTGCGTCTACATCGATATCCTCTATGTTTTTCTTTGCAGGCTTGAAGTTAAGCTTCTTCCAGAACACGTCTATGTGTGTGATCCGGAGTTGCTGACCTGTGGATGAAAACAAATTAGGTGGCAGAATCATAACGACAAAGGTCAAAGATATTAATTACCTTTACTTTCCAACTTTTCCAAACGACAGGCACATGGCAAACCACAGCTGGTAAAAAGTTGGCAACCACAGCTTGCACCGTAGGCTCTCAACCCGTCTTCCTTACGTTTTAGTTCCCTACTCAAAAGCTCAATCGCATATATTGAAACCTTTCTGAGAATATATGCAAGCATGGGCTGCTTCTTGTGGTGCGTCATCACTTTTCGGAGGCTTGTTTCAAAGCTTGTACTAATCTCGGTGTATTGTCTATCAACAACATGATCAACATACAGTACAAGTTTATCCAGTGTGTTGCGATGACTTGGAAAGTGACTTTTTAGTGTTGCATGCATGCCCTCAACCCTGTTGGTCGTAGTTTGGTGAAAGTTGATAGTTTTGTTAATCCAGCATGATACAAACTTTTCACGGTACGGATCCAACCAGGATTTCTTCAAATAATCAAAAACCTCTAAAATTAAAAAAAACGTAAATAGTCAGTTTTTGTTATTATATAAAATTTGAACATAATTATGTAAGAAATACCTACGTTCACGGTCATCTTCTTTCAGCTGTGCTTCAAGGTTTTCCAAGTTATACCTGTATATTTCCTCGGTCGTAGACTCGCACAAGTACGAAAATGTACGTACGAATTCTTTCCATTCCTTGTCAGAGAATTTCTTCTTGCTGTTCTTATTAATATTTTGTTGAATATGGAACCGACAAAGATACTTATGCGCTTTTGGAAAAACTTGTTCACACGCGTTCATTAGCGCAAAATCCCTGTCTGTTAAAATCACGCGCGGTTCCATACATCCTACCAGCATAGACTTGATCCTCTGCAACACCCATAGGTAGTTCTCTGACTTCTCAGCGGAAATTACCGCACAAGCAGCCGTAAACGATTTGTTTGTCGACGTCATGCCTACGACCTGAACAAATGGCAGGTTGTACATGTTCGTTTTGTAGGTGGCGTCAATCATTAGCACATGCGGGAAGGCACACCACATATTGAATGATCTTTCATGAACAAAGAAGACATCTTCAACTTCGTTTGATATCTCATTCGTGCGCATGTAATAAGTGTAATTTTTTTCGAGAAGAATGCTTTCAAGTTTTTGCATCGGAGACTTACCGACATTTTTTTCGGCGTTGATCTTCTGAACAGCGTTGTGTATATCTTTCGGAATAAGCTTTCTAGCCGGATTTTTTTTTGTCAGCGTTCGCCAGATACTTTGGTTGGGAATGTCTTGCTCTGCCAGCTCCTTAACCAGTTTTGTATCCTCCGAAGAAAGCCTTCTCGCATACGCGTGACCCTCTAAGTTTTCAATAGGAGTGTGGTTATGCTTCGCCTTCGTCACCTCGATCCTCCAAACACTTCCGGATGATTCCGAAAACCCGATCATCTCGAATGGGCAGCCTATTTTCTTGCTACCCGTTTTCCTCTGTGTAGCTATACTCTTATGCTCCCCACCAAAAGTACATTGAAACCAAATCTTGTAATTCTCTCCTCTTTTATTCGACCTCTTAGTCACAATGAGGTAACCGTTGTCTTTTGCCGTGTCTTGTACCCAACGCACCAACTCTTTACGTGACGAAAAGGTCTGCGTCGTATCAAACGAAAACGTAACCGGGTAACAGCCTTCCTCGTCAACAGACACATCCCC
The DNA here is from genome assembly GCA_030545235.1 of Helianthus tuberosus. NCBI lineage: Eukaryota > Viridiplantae > Streptophyta > Magnoliopsida > Asterales > Asteraceae > Helianthus > Helianthus tuberosus. The sequence continues at coordinate 6,477,097 of CM060378.1, forward strand.
CGGCTCACCATCGTCACCGAGGTCCGAATATACTTGATGTTCAAAGTCGTGCTCGCCACCGTAACCGAAATTCGAATAACCTTGTAAGCTCTGTTGACAACCGTAACTGTCGTTTGGACCACACTCCTGCTGTAGAAAGCAGTACTCGCCACCGTAACCGAAATTCGAATAACCTTGTTGTACGTAAGGGTCCTCCACAGGGGTATTCAAATCCAGCGTCACCGTGTTATCACGATAATGAATGCCAGATACAACCTCTGCCTCCCTCAAGTTGGACGAGACCGGTTTCTCATACGAGTCAGAAATAGCGGTCCCCTCGTAAGAATCAGGAACAACTGTCTCGTCAGAATATTGACCGAAAATATAGTTGTTTAACCACGACATCGTTTTTTCAAGAGATGTAACTAATACAGCAAAACCGCGCGTTATTTTGAGAAGAAACACAACGGATCTGAAATGAAGGCAAAATGTATATCGAAGACAGTGTGTGATGGAAATGTATGTCTCACAGGTTGCTTTTAAAAGGGGAAAAGGGTGAAATTTGGGGTCGAAGCGCCGCGCTATGGCCACAGCGCGGCGCTTAGGGTTAACGACAAAACATCATGATTAGCTTTATGTCTGTCAAACAGTATCGAATGTTTCAAACGTCAATCGAAGCACGTTTTGTCGATCGAAGCGCCGCGCTTTGGCCATAGCGCGGCGCTTTGGGGTGTGAAAATAATTTTGGGCGTGTGCAGCTAGCATGTAGAATGATGTTGGTAAATTTAATATAGTTACCTAGTACAATTTTATTGGTTGAAAAGTTGAGACAAAATGGGTGATTTTCTTTTTAATAAATAATGTAAAAAAGAATACTATAAAATTAAATTAATACACAGTAAAACATTGCGAAGTAAATAACCAGAGTGCTTTAGAGATGCTTAGTAATTACCAAATTATACTACAATTTCTTTTGCCGGCCTTAATATATTGTTTTAGAAGACCTTGTTAGCTTGAATTGTGCTATGTTATTATATATAATGTAACATGTCAATGTTTTATGTAAAATATATGTGATATTTTATATCACTTATTATAAAGACAAATGTTAGTTTATGACGTGTTACGCCAGAGAGTGTTCAGGTGGTGACACAATGGCTGTTAAGTGGCAGTCAACAGCATGGTTTTTTGGGGAAACGTCTAAGCCAAACTCTGAAGCCAGTGTGAACCCGATTAAGACAACATAGTCTAGCCGAAATGAAGCAACGGGGCTCTCTAATTTGAGGGTGTGGTAGGCTAATACAAGAAAGTAACCGTTTTAAAAAATGGTATCAAATATTGAAGTGAGGGTGGGGTTATTTGTGTATATGGAGAACTGTTGGCTCAAAAATCTAATGTATTAAGTCTTGAGAGCGCAAATATTTCATATTATTACATTGAAAGTTAAAATTTCTGCAATGCGTTTTAAGTTTGCGTTGTTTGGTGTTTTTTTAGAAGTCTAACGAGCCATTTGGCAATACAATATGATCTTAATTAATCCTTTCTTCAATCTCAGTATCAATTTATTTTTCAGTATAAAAGAAACTACTCGGATGTGCTTTTTAAGTTATTCTTAAATAATATAAAAATTACATGAATTTCACAAATTATATATTTCAAAATTAATTTTAAGAAAAACTATAACATAGCTCTAGGGATATGATTAAATTAGCAACATCATAATGGTTAGTTCTTATCGTTTATGTGATCATATAGCCCTTCAAAGCCAAACCACCACTCAGCTTTGTTGAAACCCTATTTATTAAAGACTTCAACCAAAACATCTAAGGTAGTGTTTGTTTTTTCACAAAAGCTCTTCCTGACCTCTTTTGTCTGTGCCGCGCAGACTACATGCAGATGTTTAGGTCTGCAGAGTGTTTGATTTTCAAAAGACACTTCATTAAAAAAGGTCTGCGAGACCTCTTTTTGGTGCAGATGTGAGAATGGGTCTTCTCACCTCTTCTTCCTTTCTTTTTGCATCACAGACATAAACCCTACACCTCTTTCTTCTCCTCCACCCTTCAAACCTAAGCTCCAATTCTCCTAACTAATTACTATAACATTTTCTACACTTTGATCAAATTACTAATTCAAGCTAGAAACGACGATCAAAACATCACAACTGAATTCATAATTCGAGAACCGGTAACTAAAATCAAAACTATAGAAACATCAATTACATCCAGAAACACGCAGACAAAGTAATTGGGAAAGTGTTGAACAAACCTTAGGGCTTCCTCTAGTACAAAATTCAGCAAGTACTCTGTTAAGAGCTTCGATGTTACCGGCAGCTGCTGCTGTGGTCGTGGGATCGCCAAAACGGGACAATTGAGGCGGAGCCGCCATCTCGTCAGTGATAGTAGTGATGCCAGTAGTACTAGTACCCTAAAACCCTAACCCTAACCTTGTGAAGAAGGGGGTAGGGAAACAATTGCCCACCTTAATTGATTGAGTTGATTACAGGATAGTATTGATGAGTAGATTGTTGAGTTTAGGTTGATCGGTGATCGCCAACTTCGATGAATTCATAGGGTTTTCAGAAGAGTTAACATTACTTTTCAGATCCCACTACAACATTGTCTCACTACCTGTTTGATGTCAAGATTTTCTAGACATTTATTAGAAATTTTTTGAGTATGTTCTAAATTTAATTAATAGTTGTTATATTCTGAAAGATTTTAAAGAAATGCTCAGCGTTGGCTGAAATTATAAGTCAACAAATCTTGGTATTAGATTTTTCGTTGTTGCTAGCTTCAATTTGTTCAGCTAAAAGTGATTTGAGCAGTAGTTAATACACAAACAGTATTCTTCTTGCAGACTACAAATTTTTGATCCACCTCTTATGCTACAGATGTCTACAGATATGGTCCGCAGACTGCATACATTTTACGTCTGAAAAAACAAACAGCACCTAATAATATGTTGATGAGCTAATATATACTGATTAGTTACTCATCGTAATTCATTTGCACCACCAATGAAGAGAGTTCAAGTGTATGTATAATAGTCTAATCATATTTGAACAACTCAATTGATCCGAATGTTACTAATAAATATAATTATCTTATTCATTAAGTGTAAAACATGAAACAGAATATAAAGGAAGTACAAGAACAACTTATCTTTTTGCTACTAATTTCTTTATTCTCAAACACAAACAGAAAAATAACTATTTATTGAGTACATGAAAATAAAAGCCCTTTCCATACATCTTTGAACCATTCTTGTCCTGATATTGTCTCCATCTATATTTATTTCTTTAATGCGGCAAGGATGGAAAGAACTGATAACAAAAATATACATATACATTAGCAAAATATATACAAATACGTAAAAAAAAACTTGTGTAGTTAAAATAATATTTCATGCATGAAAATACGTACTCACCTCTAACACCGCAGTCCCTCTTTAGTGGTGGTAAGGAGGAGGTGGTGATTTGTAAGTGTAATGTGGTGGTGGATATTTTTTCACCGGTGGTGGGGGTGACTTGTATACGTATGGTGTCTTTGGTGGTGACTTGTGAACCGGTGGTGGTGGTGATTTATAAACCGGTGGAGGTGGTGATTTGTGAACCGGTGGTGGTGGTGATTTGTAAACCGGGGGTGGTGGAGACTTGTAAATAGGGGGTGGTGGTGACTTGTGAACCGGGGGAGGTGGTGACTTGTAAACCGGTGGTGGTGGTGAGTAGTGAACCGGTGGTGGTGGTGACTTGTAAACAGGTGGTGGTGGTGATTTGTAAACCGGGGGAGGTGGTGACTTGTAAACCGGTGGTGGTGGTGAGTAGTGAACCGGTGGTGGTGGTGACTTGTAAACGGGTGGTGGTGGTGATTTGTAAACCGGTGGTGGTGGCTTGTGAACCGGTGGTGGTGGTGATTTGTAAACCGGTGGTGGTGGAGATTTCTTAGGTGGAGGAGGTGGTGGAGATGAGTAGTGGTAGGTGGCGGTGGTTAATGACGGCAAGCTTAAAGAAACAATAACCACCGCAAGAGTGATTAAAAGTGTGGTCATTGAAGACATCTTGCTTTTGGTTCCCATTTCTAGTAAAGTATTGGGATCTAAGTTGTGTTTTTGGAGGTTGCATGTCATCCCTTTTATACCCAAAAAAAATCACTATTTTAAAATGTTTTTTTTGAAAATTAATCCACCAACTACAATAAAATAATATATCTACATGCAACTAAAGACTATCAATGTATCCCAAGCTGTCATATACTAGCTACCACCCTGGAATTATTCAAATTTGTAGAAAAATCATTTTCATACATACATATACACACACACAAAAGTACACATAAAGTATTTATTTGTTTCATACAAACTGATGCTACTGATTTAGGTCTTAAACAATAATTTTGTATTAAAAAATGGACATTAATATATAGTTATTTTTAATAATTTATGTATCAAGGTTTTTTTTTATGTTATACACCAAGTTAAAAGAATATTTCAATTTGGTTAAAAAGAGTTTTATATATATATATATAGCATTAATTTGTAGTACGAAAAGGTTGGATTTTTGTTGTGTTTATACTTTTTATTACTATTATTTTCCTCAAAAATGCGTACTAAGCATAAAAAAATAATAACTTAAGAATTTCAAAAATAAAGACTTTGATATTTATTAGAAACACATAAGAAAATAAAAAATAATATTGTTTGTCTGAAATTTGTAAGAAAATGTAAAATAAAAAATAATATTATTTGTTGGAAATACATAGAAAAAAAAAATATTGTTTGTCGAAAATGCATAAAAATAAATATAGAAACTAAAATAATTAAGTTATTCAATAATCAAGTCATGTGTTCTTTTTAATAACATTAAACATAAAAAAGATTAATAAAAAATAAAAATAAGAATAATAATGTCAAAAATGCGTAGAAAAATAAAAATTAAAGAAAAATAAAGTTTTCGTCAGAAGTGCGTAGGAAAGTTCAAACGACACTTTTGTGTCAAAAATGTGTAGGAAATTGTGTCGGAAATACCCACGGGCCTTTTTCCTACCATAGCATTTTGTCATAAATGTATCCGTAGGAAACAAACGATTTCTACGCAATTGCAACCGAATCTGCCTTAAGAAACCTCTCAATTTTCTAGCACTGCCACACCATTGATAAATACATATTAATATGAAGCCCAGCTCAGCTGGGTGGAGGTGTGAAGGTTTTCCACATAGACTCGGGTTCCACATAGACTCGGGTTCGATCCCGGTCTGTGGCGGTTTCCTGCACGAAATGCTCAGGTCTGAACCCAGCTTCGACCGAGCTATGGTCATATACAGCCCTGACCGAGCTAGCCGTTCAAAAAAAATATGTGGATATGTGGATATAATTTGTCTAGAGGATGAAGATATAATTTGTACCTGTGGACTTTTACCTAACATGAACCAAGGTCTGTCTGAAGAAAGACAAGGTAGAAAGAATACGAAAATATGATCACATGTATCTTGAAGAATTTTCAATTTTCTATGGAGGTAAAATTTTAATTACTTATTATTACTATTTGATTGGTTGAGAAGTAGAGACAAAATGAATTATATCCATGGGGTGGCCACTAAAATTCAGATTCCCTGCGCTCTTTCGCTTGGAAAAGTATAAAGGCTGTCGTGTTCGTGAAAGATTAGACGTATTGGCAAATGGCCAAGCGTTTGGCCCAAAATGGTGCTGGGCACGAGAACCGGAGTCGCAGCAAGAGCTAATGGAACTTTCGGAATTATGCAATATCATTTCTCAAGTCTCCTTATCAGATTCTGCGGATATTTGGGGTTGGTCATCGGAACAGTCAAAGGAATTCTCGGTCAGCGAAGTCAAAAAACTACTTCAAGATAATAACATACAAAGTGATGTGGATAAATATGAATGGAATCGATGGGTTCCTCGAAAGGTAAATATCTTCGGGTGGCGTATGAATCTGGATCGTCTTCCAACTAGAACGGCACTATCAAAAAGGAATATTTCTTTGACCTCGGTTACGTGCCCACTTTGCGGTGAACGGGATGAAACGGTTGAGCACATTTTTGGATCATGTTATATCAGTTCTGTGATATGGCATATGGTGTCTAGATGGCTCTCCATTCCTCCTATCTATGCCTTTAGCATTTCGGATCTCCTACGGATTCACTACCATATCAACTGGCCGACGCCAATGAAAAAACTGGTTCACGCTATAGTTCTTACAACTTGCTGGAGCCTGTGGAAACTTCGCAATGATGTGGTCTTTTCGGGCAAAAGGGTCGACATCTCAAGATTATGGGCGGATATCAAAACTACAAGTTTCTTATGGATCAAACACAGGGGAAAGATGCACACGCTTGATTGGTCTAATTGGTGTAGTTTTAATATCATGTAATCTTTCTGTTTTTGTTCTTTTTCTAGCATCTTGCTAGTTGGTTTTCTTTTAATAAAATTCTGCCGTTCAAAAAAAAAATGAATTATATCCTTTTAATTAAAAAATAAATAAAAGAATACGAGAAATTAAAAAAAAATATTACCATTCATTATTAGAATTCAAAACTCTAGGTGACTGGAGGCGACAACAGTGTTGGATATCAAAGTTAAAACAGCAAAAAAACACAAAGAAATGGGGCAATTTTCTAGTTTATTTTATGAACTCAAAAGCAGCGATTACAAGGAAGCGAAAAAAACAAACTGAACTGAATACTCTTACTGAAATAAAGCTGCATCTAAACTATTTAATTGAAAACAAAATAACTTCCTAAAGTTACTGGGTCCACGTTCATTTCCACATCTCCCTAAGTCAGGTACCACTTTTCTCACTTTCTCAGTCAACTTTTTTGCTCAGTCAACCGAGACCAAGTCACCTCAGCTAACATTCTCCCCCTGACTTGTGTCTCCGAGATCTTCAATCCCAATCAAGCTGCTCATTTCGCCAAATTTGATTCTAGCCAAAGACTTGGTAAGAATGTCAGCTTTCTGCAAATTTCCATCCACATGCTTAACATAAATCAGCTCCCGTTCTACACATTCCCTGATAAAATGATACTTGGTATCGATGTGTTTACTACGACCATGAAATACGGGATTTTTCATCAACGCTATTGCCGCTTCATTATCAAGCAACAACTTTACACATTGAGGCTCCATTCCAATCATCTCACTTATCAAATTTCGAAGCCACAAGGCCTGAAAGGCAGCTGCAGTTGCAGCCATAAACTCTGCCTCACACGAGGAGAGTGCAACCGTACGTTGTTTCTACGACACCCAAGTTATAGCATTTCCTGACAAGTAAAAAACAGTACATGTAGTGCCTCTTCCATCACTTACATCCGTTCTAAAGCTACTGTCGCTGTATCCGACTAACTTTCCATCTCCCCCTGACCGATACTTCAACCCGTAATGAATCGTTCCTTTAATGTACCTTAGTATGTGCTTCACGGCTGCAAGATGACTCTCTTTAGGCCTCCCCATGAACCGGCTTACAACACCAACCGAATAGCTAAGATCGGGACGCGTGTGAATCAGATAACGAAGGCTTCCAATAAGTCGTCTATAATGCGTTGGGTCGACATCTTTCCCTTTTTCATCCTTTGTCAACTTTAATTTATGTTCCATTGGCCATTGACTTGCATTGCAGTTCGCCATCCCTGCTAAATCGAGTATCTTTTTAGCATAAGCCGACTGTTTTAGAATCACCCCAGTTTCCTGTTGCTCCACTTCAATACCAAGGTAGTATGACAATCTACCCAAATCACTCATATCAAAGATGGACTTCATTTTCTTCTTGAAACTAATTATATCTTGTTCTCTAGACCCTGTGACAATTATGTCATCCACATACACACCCACAACCAGCAACGAATCTCCCTTCTTGATTACATAAACTACTTGCTCATGTTTACACTTAACAAAGCCAAAATCTTTGAGAGCTTTATCTAACCGTGCATTCCATGCCCTTGGCGCCTGTTGTAACCCGTATAAGGCTTTGTTCATCCTATAAACCAGATTCTCCTTACCTTTGACTTCATAACCAGTTGGCTGAGATACATATACTTCTTCCTTGAGGTCACCGTTCAAGAAGGCGGACTTGACATCAAGGTGATGTACAAGCCACCCATTTGTTGCTGCAATGGCCAGAATCAACCGAATTGTTTCCATCATGGCAACCGGTGCGAAAGCATCCTCAAAATCAACACCCTTTTGTTGAACATACCCTTTCGCGACCAATCGAGCTTTATGCTTAACCACTTTACCATCAGCATCTCTTTTTAGTTTGAAAACCCACTTTAGTCCAATTGCTTTATGATTGGGAGGCAATTGAACCAAAGTCCAGGTTTTGTTCTTGTTAATTGCAGCCAATTCCACCTTCATAGCTTTTATCCATTGTGAATCCTTCGCTGCTTCATCATATGTTGTTGGTTCATCGTTATTCAACAACAATTCTTGATCATACAAATTTCGTACCTCCTCAATAGACATAGCAGTCGATCTCTGGTAAACCCCTTCAATCGATTGAAACCCCTGAACAGGTGTGTGCTCGTATGACTTGTTACTATCCGAGTTTTCAAAACTTGAATTTTGAGAATCAGTGATCGGCTCCACTAAAGTGCTCCCCTGTGACTCTTGTGTACCTGTAGACTCAAAAAAATGGGAATTAGGGTTATTAGGTAAAGTTGGTGACATAACGTTATCTTCCAAATTGATGTTTTCCACATCTTGTGGACTGGGTCCAGCTTCACTTTCAACAACCACTTTAGCCCAGCTAGGTTGTAACATGGGCTCTTTATTTTGGGCTACCTTCCAAGGCCACTGCCTTTTTTCATCAAAATCAACATCACGTGAAATTACAATTCTCTTCTTCTTAGGGTTAAATAAACGATGAGCTTTGCTACCTGGTTCTTCACCCAAATACACCATTCCAACGCTACGATCACTAAGCTTGTTACCCTTATTCGAAACCTCTTTGGCATAAGCGACGCATCCAAAGACCTTTAGGTAATGAACTTTTGGTTTCTTACCTCTCCACGCTTCATATGGAGTTGTCTCTTGAAACCGATTTAGTCTTGATTCGGTTCAGCAAGTAGACAGAGTGTCGTACTGCCTCCCCTCACAACGCATCTGGCACCTTCATTGTTTTCAGTAGTGATCGCGTCATGCTTAACATCGTTCTGTTTCTGCGCTCTACGACACCATTTTGTTGTGGTGAGTAGGGCGCCTTCAATTGGCGTCGAATCCCCTCTCGTTGACAATAATCGTTGAACTGATATGAGGTAAACTCACTGCCGCGATCAGTTCGTAGTGTTTTAATTTTCTGTGAGCTTTCTCGTTCCACCTGTTTCTTGAATTTCTTAAATTGAGCAAAAGCATTGTCTTTTGATTTCAACAGATAAACCCACATATATCGCGTACAATCATCAACAAGCAATAGAAAGTACCGATTACCTCCCCATGTTTGTGGAGTTATGGGCCAGCACAAATCCGCGTATATAAGTTCCAACGGCTTCTTTGCCCTCCACTGAGCTTCACTCGGAAACGGTTTACGAGTCTGTTTAGCAACTAAACATCCTTTACATACTTGTTTTGGATGTAAGATATGCGGCATACCAACTACAGCTCCTTTTTTGCTCATGTCTTCAAGTACACCAAAAGTTGCCTGCCCCATTCTAGCATGCCAAACCCACACATCTTCTTCTAAATTCATAGCAAGACAAACTGGTTTTCAACATTTTAGAGAAATCTTGTACAATCTGATAGGTGACCTTTTTACTTTCATGACAAGTTGTTTTCTACCGTCACACATCCTTAAATATTCTTGCTTCATGTTTATTTCATACCCCTCTTCTGTCATTTGTCCAAGACTAATGACATTGCTATGAAGAGCTGGAATGTAATAAACATTTGAAATTACAAACTGATCACCATTTTTGCAATCGAATAAGATTGTACCTTTCCCTTTAATATGTACCTTCGAACCGTCACCAAATCGAACTTGACCGGTCACATTTTGATCCAATTCAGCAAACAATCCGAGATGACCCGTCATATGGTTGCTGGCCCCGTTGTCTAGGTACCATAAATTTTGGTTCGTTTCATCCTTCTCGAACTTCCCTGGAAACACTTTCTCTTCATTAAGTAGAACCATTTTCGGTTCTTCTTCGCCGCATATACTCAATAATAAGGACTGCTCGTCTTCGTCTCCTTAAGTCAAATTAATCTTCTGTTCCCGCTTCTTTTCTTGGTCACACTCAGACGCGTAATGACCAAATTGTTCATATAACAACCCTCCAAAATATTTTTATGACACCCCTAATATAATTAAAATATCCCAATATGTCTTAAAATACACCCCATACTCGAAAACAGGGCCCGAATACCTTTAATTTTATTAAAATTAATTAAAAATGAATTTTTATGGTCTCTCGCGGGGCTCGTAAGCCACCTCTTCGACCTACGCGGGCCGCGACAGCTTGGAGTCAGGGCCGCACCCGGTGCCGCCACCTGTCGTACGCGTGTTGAAGCTAGTGTGATGACTGGGCCATGCTAGGGCCTACCAGCCTACTACGCGGGCCGCGTAGGCCGTGGCCTGAAAAAGATAACATAATTTCCGGGCATAATACCCCCTAATTAACGAAGTTCTACCCCGATATAAGTATCATAGCCCCTGTTACGTATTAGATACGCTGCTCGATTGATCCAGGGTTCCGTAACGGCTGTCGAGGTTCTGCCCGACGTAGTCGTTGGAATGCCGTCTCGGGGAGGGTATAACTAATGTAAATATAAAGGGTTATTATACTAACACGTGTGCATTGTGTAAATTATAGATAATCACCAGGAAACCTTAGAAGAAATCTAAGACAGCAATGTGAGTAATCTTTTTTTGGTAAATTGTTGTAACACCCTTAAAATTTCTACTTGAAATTAGGAATAATTCACGATAGTTTATATATAATTGATGTTTTGGTTAAAACATAAGTTCCAAAAACATAGATCTAGGGTAACAAACATTTGTTAACTACTAACTAATTTAAGCATTTAAAGTTATTTAGCAAACTGATTCATTACAACATTATCTAGACAGAATTTATCAACGCGGAAGCTTCAAAAGTTTGTGTTCGGTTCTTCAAAAGCTAGCTTGACCGTCATCCGTAAACCTTGAATACCTAAAAACTGAAATGTTTACATTAAACATTAGTATTAAAATACTTAGAAATAATACATATACGAAACTACGTTCAAAACTGATTCGAGTGAACAACAAAATACAACTTTTTCATAAATTTTAAAGCCCCACCGTAACTTACGGTAGATACCGTAAGTTACGGTGGCTCCTGGAAAGTTTTGGTTCCACCGTAACACAGGGGGAACCCACCGTAAACTTTTAGTCTCCACCGTAAATTACGGTACTACCGTAAATTACGGTAGACTCTGGAAGTCTATTATTTGCCTGATTTTCTTGTTTGTTTTGTCAAAACTAAATACTCGGATTTCCATTCTAACAGCTAACATGTTAGGTTCTCGTACTTCTGATATATCAGCCAATTATCCAATAACAAGGAATCCATCCATCATATCACGGAACATTATCCATGTCTTAATTGATTATCCGACCCGTTTGGCTCATCTATGGAATCCTCCATTTTGATGACTACCAACGCGATCTAAACGATTATTTATCTATTATTCAACATAGCGATCATTATCACTTTATTTCAACTCGACTTCTATTCTACAATTCAACTACATATATGCTAGTTTATCGAAATATCAAATGTAACGAGTTAAGTTACATACCTTCATAATTTGTCGACATTGCTTTCTAATCATAATTACCCATTCCCGGGCTTGTCGACCTTAGCGTATCCCTTCTAATCCTCGGTTTCTGCTTTTATAACTTAATTTAACGAGTGACGTTCGAGTCACTCCAAACATTACCATTTCGACCATTATTTTAACACATTCTTCATCTAGTGAATTACATCACTTTACTTACATCCCATTATGACTAATTAAACGGTATTATCAATAAACATATTTAACCAACTATTTATTTTGACCCGCTTGGTTTGTCGAGTGAATTCCATCACTTCTTAGACTTACCAAAGGGTTTCAATTTCACTATTTCGACATCATACCTATTTCAACTATTTCTTTTGACCCGTTTGGTTTGTCGAGTGAATTCCATCACTTCTTAGACTTACCAAACGCAACTATTTTCGCTATAACAACATTAGACATATTTACGACTAGGCTTATCTATGTAAATGTAACGAGACGAGAAGTCGCGTACCTTTAGAGCACACCCTTCAAACGCGTATCCGCTCCGGCTTGTCCGCTTGACGATCCGGATTCTTTGCCTAAAGAGTTCAATTCACAATCAACTTAGAACTCAGAACTCTTTTCATAATCATTAACGCATAATTCTCTATAATAATCAAATCTGCGTTTTCATCTGATTTTTTACATTTTAATCCCCACTTAGGCATTTTAACAAACACCTAGCGGGTCAGATTTTTACATCATCAAAACCAAGTTCATGACTTGTAATAATCATCTAAATCAACTTCAATTAGTCACATTTACACATGTTTTAACTTCCAAATTTCAGAAAGTACCTCATAAAACTCAGATTACACTAGAACAAGAACCATGATCTTAGTGTTTACCAAGTTTCTACGACTTATTAATCACCTACAATGGTGATTATGAACCCTACAAGTATCATGCAAGATTTTGACAAGAAATCATCTAGGGTTTATCCCTAAACATCATACTTTTTCTGAAATCACTTTCTATGATCGAATTACACTAGAATAATCATTCTAAACCCTAGTGTTCATCATTATCTTGTAAAACCCATAACCCACATTCAATGTGTTCATGGAATTTCCTGAATTTGGACATGATTTCACATGTAGTTGTCTAGGTTTTACTTCTAGACACCATCTCATCACTAAGCTAACCAAATCACAAACATGCATCATCTAATTTCAGATTTCCCAATTTCATGAGAATTTCAAACAGAGAAATAACACCAAATTTTACATACCTTGTAACCCCCTTGTGATGAGGATCACTAATCTATGTTCGGATTTTGATTTGGACCAGGTTATCACCTTCAATTTATGAGATTTGTGCTTGTTAGGGTTTTGGAGAAGCTTGGTCGCCCCTCCCTGGCTTCTGGTCGATCCACAGACTCAATTTTATTGAGTTTGTGTTTTATTAAAATGTTAACTTAAAACTAGTTTCAAGTTTGACACTTTGGTCCCTCTAGTTTCTTTTATTTTGTTTTAATGTCTTTAACTACTCATAAGTGTTACACTAACTAGGTTAGTGCCATTATTAATTAGTTTATTGTACTAATTTATTTGCAACTTAATTGCAAATTTAAGGATTTGTATTTTCGGGATGTTACAATTGTTTTACAAAACCTTTATTTATTTTGAACTATAATAAGCAGTGATTGAGTCTTTGTAGTTCTTCAATTACTGCCGGCATGTTGGGGTTTTGTATACAAAATGTGGAACACGTTACCATTGGACAACGAGTTAGCCAATGTGTAATATGACCCACCAGTCAGGATTGACAACACTGAATGAGTAATTGTGTAGAAATAAACAATGTGATAGCTCTCAATATTGTTAATGGATAAAACTCTTCTTGATTAAACTGGGATTCACTCACCAGTATTTCCCACTGACAAAAATGTTTTTAAACGCGTTTTAGGTAACAAAATGTGAAAGCCAACTAGAAGCCAGCTGGACAGCACTGAAGGCTTGGAAAAGTGGCTATAAAAGTTACCTAAATAAAAGAAGATGTTTTATTCAATAAAATAGGGATTTTCCCTATGAAAATGTTTGTAATGAAAACTTGGGTTTTATCAATATGTTTAATATTATAAAACTGTGGTATTTACTCTGATAAACATTTCCTAACTACGGTCCTGATGAAATTTTCGCTGCCAAAATGGTAAACAAATGATACCACCAAAACTGGGCTCGCGGCCGCCCGTTCCCGGGACATATAGGGGGCGGGGGTTGCGACAGAAGGTGGTATCAGAGCTAAGCCACTGATTCAGCCACAGAAGTGTTATGTTGACACCAAAATATTATTCAAATTGTTAGGAAATTAATTATGGAAATACATGCATAATTGTATTTTATTGTTGTGTGTTATTTGACTATCTGTTAGTTTACAGTATGAGTGATCAAGGACCCTCAGACGATTATCGTCAGTTGTCCGATTCACCTAGGAGTGAAGGTACTTCCTCACAACCTGCCCTCTCTGGGTATTAAGCTGACTAGGAAGAAGGGATGTTTGTCTTTAAGGCTCAGTCTGAAGAGCCATTCCCTCAGAAAAAGAGAGAATGGTTCAGTAAGGGAGCATTCGAGCGTAGGAAAAGAATGCGAAAGTTGCAACAGCAGAGAGTCCTAGCAGTCGCTAAGCGAGAGTCAGATGCCCATACACAGGATATGCTTAATAGAAGCTTAACTAATTTTCATATCCTAGCAACAACAGCTGCCGACCCAAACCTGGAGCAACTAGTAGCCCCACAACCCTTACCTTTGTTTCCCGCACAGCCGATGGAGATAGAAAACAACCCCGAAAACTAAGTCCAAATGCATGATTTCAACCCTGAGGAGATACCTAGGATACCAGCCCCTAATCCCTTAGATCCAGATTATGATCCATGGTTCGATGATCATAGGGATTATGTGCCACGCTACCACCTAAACGACGAACCCATGCTAAACTTAGCAGCCTATCCAGGTCTGGACCCTCTAGATCCCTACTACTACGATAACGATGAATACATTAGGGAGATCTTAGAGAATTTGTACCCTCAGGAGGAGCCCATGCCCCAGTACCCAGACCCAGTACCAGCACCTGCACCCCCAATGAGTGCAGATAATGTGCAAGAGCTCTGAATTTTCGGAGAAGAGATTTTAGAGAGTAGTGAGAGGATGAGGCAGGTAGGAGAGCGACTCGTCTGGAAATACGACGAGCGCAATATGGATTACTGGATGAATCCAGAACAGTGAAGGTGATGGTGGAGTTGGTAATAATAATAATAATAATAATAATAATAATAATATAATATGTTTGTATGAAAAAAAAATATGTGTGTAATAATAATAATATATGTTGTAGTATAGACCACTTCGTGGTTAGCGATGCCTAGTAGTGTTGTAATTTTTAATTCCAGCTTTAGTGTGTATTCGATGCAAACTATAATAGAAAAGAGTAAGTCGCAATGCTCGACGCTTTTGACCAATATGTGTATTGTGTGATTGTTGCCTAAATTATTAATTATTTTGTGATATTAATAATTGGAAAATGTTTAAAATTCAGATGGACGACGAAGTAAACCAAGAAAACCAGAATAACGATAACCAGAGAAACATTAACCTGGATATTGAAAACCCGAACAACAACAATAATGGAAACCAAGTGGATAACAGTGCCATGCAACATAGAGTGGCACAAGGGATAATAGATGCGATGCCATATATTATCAAAACGGTTAAGGAAGCGGAAAATAAAAGTAAACATGATAACAAATGACCCTATGAACCTGAAAACAGCGTGAACAATGGACCCGTACTTCAAGTTCCCATTCCCAAAAGAAGAAGAACCGTGTCTTACGGTTGTTCTTATAAAGAATTCTGGTCTTGTAAACCAATGGAATTCTCGGGCAATGAAGGGGTCGTTGCATCTCTACGCTGGATAGAAAAGACTGAGGTAATCTTAAGAATAAGTAAATGTGCGGAAGAGGATAAGATAATGTTTGCTTCCAATCTGTTTAAGAATTCAGCACTAGAATGGTGGAACACTATCCTCCAGTCTAGGGGAAATGATAGAACTTACAATATGGAATAGGAGGAGTTTAAAAACATGGTACAAAAGAAATTCTGCCCTCCTAATGAAAATGAGCAGATAGCAAACAAATTCCTAAATCTTAGGATGACTGGAGTAGATAGTAAGGGTTATACTACATTATTCTTTAAATATGCCCGAATAATACCAACCCTTGCTTCACCTGAACCAGTATTAATCTCCCGTTACATCTGGGAATTAATTGGAGAGATTAGATATGTAGTCAAGGCAACTAGACCTCAAACCATAGAAGAAGCAGTAGAACTAGCCAACACCTTGACAGATGAGTTAGTCCGTTTACGAGAAGAGGATCAAAGGATGAACCTAACCCAGACGCTTACCCAAGAATTCTATTCTGGAAATTCTAACCATGGGAGAAATGTAGGTTCTACATCTGCACCTTACTGTAAGTATTGCAAAAGTAAGCATTCAGGAAGATGCTCCATATACTGTAACTTTTGCAAAATATCCGGACACAAGGAGGAAGACTGCAGGAGAAAGCCTAACAACAGAATATGCTACAGCTACAGAGAACAAGGTCATATCGAGCCTAACTGTCCAAAGCTAGCTTGTAACAACACTCATTAAAAAGTCTTAATTATTACTTTAATTGCCCATTAGGAAACCCTAATTGAGAAACCCAAGTGATTCTGAACAAACCCTAAAATTTCCAGAATAATCAGAATCAGGATCAGGGCCCCTAAAACACAGGGGGGTAAACCCTAATCGGTAATATCTATACAGTTCGTTGTCAAAATTCGAAATAACACGAAACCAACTCAGCAAGCCTACAGGGACACAAGGCTACCCTAGGGTAGATTGTTACCTCCCGTGACACGCAACAGAAACAGGGTCACCCTTCGCGACACGCGGGGGAAACAATTTTCAAGTATAAATAGAACAGTCTGTTTCATGCAATTGAGTGTCAGTTCGAAGTAAAAATTCCATACGTACGTTGAGATATTGCTTAATTACTACAAAACACACACATAACACGAAGTGCTGCCGCAAAACAGGGTAATAACTCGATCGCTAGTACGATTCATTGTCCGATCGATCAATATATCCAATGGATGTTTAAGTTCTACCCACATTAGGGTTATCCTTTGTCATTCGTCGTGACTCCGACAGGATGTTTGAGTACCACCTGAAATCGGGGAATACTCTGTCATTCGTTGTGAATCCGATGGATGTTTAAGTGATTGCACTTTGTCATTCGTTGTGAGAGTTTGATCTCGTGAGTTATCGTAAAGGCTGTATTGATTACTAACCCAGTTTTGTGTGCATTGTTATTTAAATTAGGTAAACAAGGCTAATCTCTATACTAGACTCTATCCGTGTTAAATCTGCAATGTGAGTCATTCTCTTTTTATCAAATTACTTTCCAAAAGCATGTTTATTTTCAAGGTTATAATTACAGGGATTAAGTCTTTGTAATCACCAAATTACAGCCGGTATGTGGGGTATTATATACATTACTTTTTCCCGCCACCATTGGACAACGAGTTAGCCAATGGGTGGTCTGACCACAGTCACAGAAGTAAGTCGAGTGACAAATACTGTGGGTAGTTGGTTGATATTAGAAACAATGTAATCACCCCTAATACTGTAAATTATAACAAACAGGTCTGTTTTATTAACTAGAATGATTCACTCAGTATTTCCCGCTGACAAAACCTTTTTCAAACATGTTTCAGGTGATCTGTTGTGATTCAGGAAAGGTGTTGTGGAGCACTACAAGCTTAAGGAAGTGGCTCATTATAAAATAAAGAAATATGTTTTGTAAATTAAAGATTTCTCCGTGAAATCATAATATTGTAAATTAACAGGGTTTTATCCCGAATTGTGAAATAAAATAATCGGGAAAATTTTAGTTTTAAAAAGATCCTGATGATAAACTTCCGTTGTTAAACTCAATTAAATAAATACCACGGGATTTCTGTCCCGCGGCTCCTGAAACGGGTAAAACCGGATCGGGGGCCGTGACAGAAAAAGGTGGTATCAGAGCCACTGAGTTAAGCTAATTAAGTATTTAGAAATACTTAATTTTTCCTGATTACTATTATGTGATTATGTGTTTTATTAACTGACTATTTGTTAGTTACAGTATGGGTAAGCAAAAGCTTTCAAATATCTATCTTAAATTAGATAGGTCATCAAATGAAAAAGGAAGTTCATCCCAAACTCCTGAAGAAGGAATATTCGTTCGAAAAGCCCAATACGAGGAACCACTTTCTCCTGATAAAAGAAGTTTAATTATTAGAAAAACTCAAGAGAAATTAAGGAAAACCCGAGAAAAGAAAGTTAAAAAGGAAACCCAGGAATTAATCAGTAAATCACCTTGGGAAGACAAGTTAGAAGAAAAATGGGCAGATCTTTATATGTTAGCTACAGTAGCAGTAAATGCAGATCTTTAAATAATTTGTTTCAGTTTTAGCAAACCATATCATCTACAAGCTAGAAAATCCATCCAGTAAATAAATAAATTTACAAAAAAACATAACAACAACAACAACAACAACCATACCCAGTAAATCCCATAAATAGCAACGCTACTTATAGGGTCTGGGGAGGGTGGGATGTAGACAGACCTTGCCTCTATCCCTAGGGATAGAGAGACTGCTTCCAGAGAGACCCTCGGCTTACAAAAAAACATAAGTATGTTTTAAATTTCAGTTGTTTTAATAATATGGTATGCAATAATATGAGAAGGTTATTTTTGAAAATTGTGATTAATTATTTTTACATATATGTTAAAACAGCATGAATGAATTATCTGGAACTTTAGAGAATCTCAACCTTTACCCTGTAAATATAGAAGTTTTTAAAGAATTTACTGGGTACTTTCCTGATGTGGAACAACCTATAGAATTCAACGCTCCACCTCTGAAAAAGCCAAAACCAAAGAAAAGAAGGAGATACGTGTGGGGGAGTCGTTTACGTAAGAAAAAACCAGTTAAGAAACTTTCTAAAATAAATAATCCCTTAGAAAAAGGAAAAGAAATTGAAACCGGGGAAAGTTCGAAACCGCAGGACTTGGAGATAGAAATGGGGGAAGATGCTAGAGAAATAGGAATACAATTTGAGAAATATTCTAAGGAAATAGAAATGGAGGTTGGAAAAGGTTCTAGAGAAACTAAAATGGAAATTGGAGAAAGTTCTAAAACAACTCAAGAAATGACATTTCAGGAGGAAATAGATTTTTTTATTGGCAAGCTGTGATACTATTCAGCCTGTCAATACAAATGTTTTTACTCGTCCTATTGAAGCCCAAATCCCTATAAATTTTGAACCAGCAATTTCAGAACCAATAATCCATACTCAACCGCTGGGAATGGACGAATGGTGGACAAATGACTGGCAATTCCAAAACATTGTCAACAGTCCTTATTCCTTTCTCCCACAATTCGATCCAGAACCCCTACCAAATCCACCGATGAGTAACGAGAATATGGCTGAACTTCGCCATTTTGGTGAAGAGTTGATGGATGCTGGGAATAGGATCCGAGAGATAGGAGGACAAATTGCCTGGAAATATGATGAAAAGGAGCTTCATTTTTAGGAAAACAGATGACGAGAGAGGAATGGGTCATGAGTCTGTATTTGTATAATAACAGTAATACTAGTCAGTATGTGTGAAATAACCAATAAAACGGTTTTATATAGAAGCATGATAGAATCTATAAACAAATGGAAATTTTAGAAAATTTACAATTTTGTTGTTTATTTGTTAAGTGATTACGTGCAATTAATTGTAACATTAGATTATTTCTTTTATACTAATTATTTATCTATAAATTAATTATCAGATGGCAAACATTGGTAATGAACCAGTAAATGAAGTAAATCAATCTGAGCCAATTCAGGAAGAACAATTGTTAAATAGGCAAGATATAGAGGATATTGTTGCACAAGGAATAGCCAATGCTATTCCAGCAATTGTTGCTGCTGTTCAAAAACCTGTTAAACCTCAATCAATCATTCCTAGTAAACGTACTCAAGGCGACAATTTTAGTAACAGTATAAACGGAGGCGGAAATCATGTTAATAAGAATAATGATCTGCAATCCCCAATTTTCAAGAAAATAAAAGCTGCAACACCTGGTTGCACTTACAAAGAATTCCTTGCTTATAAACCAACTGAGTTTGCAGGTAACGAAGGGGCTATTGCAGCATTACGTTGGTTAGAGAAAACTGAGGCAGTAATTGCTATAAGTAAATGTGTTGAGGAAGATCAAGTTATGTATGCTTCCAATCTTTTTAAAGAAGGGGCATTAGAATGGTGGAACACAGTATTACAAGCTAAAAGAAGGATTGTGGCCTATGCCATGAACTGGGAAGAATTTAAGAGTCTTGTAGAAAGAAAATTCTGTCCCGAGTATGAAAAAGATCAAATGGCCAATAAGTTTCTAAACCCTTGGATGGTTAATGTGGATTGTCGTGGTTATACTTCGACATTCTTCGAATATGCTAGAGTGGTACCAACACTGGCTTCGCCAGAACCGGTACTCATATCTCGTTATATTTGGGGATTAATTAGCGAAATCCACAATATTGTTAAGGCTGCGAGACCACGCACTATTGACGATGCGGTGGAATTAGCTAACACCCTAACTGATGAACTAGTACGCATAAGAGATGAAAACAGGAAAAAGGAACTGGCTCAGAAAATTACCCAAGGATTTCGGGTGGGTAATAATAGCAACTTCAAGAAAAGAGGAACAGGACAATCTTCAACTTTGCCATTTTGCAGAAATTGCAAAAAGAAACATTTTGGAAGATGTAATGTAATCTGCAACTTTTGCAAAGCTATAGGACATCGTGAAGAAGACTGCAGGAAGAAAACTAGAATCTGCTACAACTGTGGAGAAACAGGACATTTTAAGCCAGAATGTCCTAAATTGGTCAAACCTACAGACAACAAAACCAAGGCGACCGACGGAGCTACTAAGAAGAATGTCCGAGCATTCCAGCTAACCACTCAAGAAGCAGAACTCATTCCAGATGTGATAGCTGGTACGTTCTTAGTTCACAATGTATACGCAAAAGTATTATTTGACTCTGGTGCAAACCAAAGTTTTATAAATACTTTATTCTGTCAAGCTCTTAAGTTACCTTTAACCAACATTAGGCAGATTTTTACAGTCGAAACCGCGGATGGGAATTCAGTTAAAATAGATCATATTTTGCAAAAAGTAGAAATAGAACTTTCAGGTCATAAATTTTCTGCAAATTTGTTACCTATGAAATTAGCTGAATTTGATATTGTGTTAGGAATGGATTGGTTAATAGCCAACCATGCTCGAATCCTTTGTGATAAGAATTCTATAGAAATTCAGGCACCTACTGGAGAAGTAATCACGATTACAGGAGATAAACCACGTAAGCCCATGAAGTTCATATCAGTAATGAAAGTTGCTAGTTATGAACGAAAGCAAGGAATAGTGTATATGATTTCGATAATCATTAGCACTAAGGGTAAGGAACTTAAAGAGATTCTTGTAGTCTCAGAATACTCAGATGTATTTCCGGAAGAACTTCCGGGATTACCGCCTGATAGGGAGGTAGAATTTAGGATTCATCTAATTCCAGGAACTACACCGATAGCTAAGGCACCTTATCGGTTAGCTCCTACTGAAATGTTAGAATTGAAAAAGCAATTAGATGAATTATTAAGTAAAAGATTCATACAACCTAGTTCATCCCCTTGGGGAGCTCCAGTGTTGTCTGTAAAGAAGAAGGATGGTTCGATGAGAATGTGTATTGATTATAGAGAATTTAATAAGGTTACAATTAAGAATCGATACCCATTACCTAGGATTGACGATCTGTTTGATCAACTCCAGGGAGCTAGATATTTTTCTAAGATTGATTTACGTTCTGGATATCATCAATTGAAGGTACAAGAAGAAGACATACCTAAAACTGCTTTCAGAACTAGGTATGGTCATTACGAGTTTACAGTCATGCCCTTTGGGTTAACAAATGCACCTGCTGCATTCATGGACATGATGAATAGGATCTGTAAACCATATTTGGATAAATTTGTAATTGTTTTTATAGATGATATACTTATTTATTCCAAAAGTCAGACAGAGCATTGTGAACACCTTCATGCACTCTTAACTTTGTTAAGAAAAGAAAAGCTTTATGCCAAATTCTCGAAGTGTGAATTTTGGTTAAAGGAAGTGCAATTCCTAGGACACATGGTGAATCACGAAGGGATTCATGTAGATCCTACTAAAATAGAGGCAATTACCAATTGGAAGGTTCCGCAAACTGCAATGGAAATTAGAAGTTTTATAGGTTTAGCTGGATATTATAGACGGTTTATTAAGGATTTTTCCAAGATAGCTGTACCATTAACTAAGCTAACCTGTAAAGCCATTAAGTTTGAATGGGGACCTAAACAAGAAGAAGCCTTTAGAATATTGAAGCAGAAATTAACCAACGCTCCAATCCTAGCTTTACCAGAAGGGACTGAAGATTTTGAAGTTTACTGTGATGCTTCAAAACTAGGATTAGGATGTGTGCTAATGCAACGCAAGAAAGTAATTGCGTATGCTTCAAGGCAATTGAAAAAGCACGAAGAAATTATACAACTCATGACTTAGAATTAGGAACTATAATTTTTGCCCTTAAGATTTGGAGACATTATCTTTACGGAAGTAAATTTACTGTCTATACAGACCATAAAAGTTTAAAATATATTTTTTGGGCAAAAAGAATTAAACATGAGACAAAGAAGATGGATGGAAATCCTAAGTAATTACGACTGTGATATTCAGTATCACGAAGGAAAGGCAAATGTAGTTGCAGATGCCTTAAGTCGTAAGTATCATGAAAAACAACGACGAGTTCGTGCTCTCAGGTTAAATCTATAATTAGATTTAATGGAACAAATAAAGAATGTTCAGGAAACAGCAATCAAGGAAGATGCTGAAGGAATGAAAGGACGAATAAAAGAATTAACACAGGGAGATGGTGGAATTTGGAGATTCCATAAGAAAAGGATTTGGGTACCTAAACAGGGAGAATTAAGAAATAAGATCCTAGAGGAAGCTCATAAATCTAGGTATACTATACACCCTGGAAATAATAAGATGTACCAAGATTTAAGAAACAATTTCTGGTGGATAGGCATGAAAAAGGATATAGCTAGATATGTTTCTAAGTGTCTTACTTGTTCACAAGTTAAGGCAGAACACCAGAAACCTTCAGATCTATTACAACAATTAGAAATGCCTATATGGAAATGGGAACTTATAACAATGGATTTTGTTACTAAGTTACCCAAAACCAGAAAAGGTAATGACGCGACTTGGGTAATTGTGGATCGGTCAACCAAATCTGCTCACTTTTTACCTATGAAAGAAACCTTTAGCATGGAAAGATTGGCAAAGTTGTATGTAGATGAAATCGTATCTCTACATGGAGTTCCACTCTCCATTGTATCAGATAGAGATAGTCGTTTCACTTCTCATTTCTGGAAAAGTTTCCAAGAAGCAATGGGAACTCGACTAAACTTAAGCACTGCATATCATCCTCAAACGGACGGGCAAAGTGAAAGAACAATCCAAACTCAAGAAGACATGTTCAGAGCATGTGTAATAGATTTTGGCGGAAATTGGGACGACCGTTTACCATTAATTGAATTCTCCTATAATAATAGTTATCATTCAAGTATTGAAACTGCTCCATTCGAGGCACTATATGGAAGAAAGTGCAGAACTCCAGTTTGTTGGGCAGAAATAGGAGAAAGTCAGTTATCAGGTCCAGAGATTGTGCAAGAAACTACTGATAAGATCACACAAATCATGGAAAGACTGAAGACGGCTCGAGGTCGCCAGAAGAGTTATGCAGATAATAGATGCAAGCCTTTAGAATTCCAAGTTGGAGACAGAGTCTTATTGAAAGTTTCTCCTTGGAAAGGAGTTGTTAGATTCGGTAAGAAAGGAAAGCTAAGTCCAAGGTACGTAGGACCATTTCCTGTGATCCAACGTATAGGACCAGTTGCTTATCGTTTACAACTACCAGAAGAATTAGCTTGAGTACATGATGTATTTCATGTATCCAGTCTCAAGAAATGTTTATCAGGCGAATCACTGGTAGTACCTCTTCGAGATATAGAGGTTAACGAAAAGTTAAAATTTGTAGAAAAACCTCTTCAGATAGAAGATCGAAAGGTGAAATTTCTCAAGCATAAACGACTAGTGCTGGTTAAAGTAAAGTGGGATTCAAAGAGGGGAGCTGAATACACTTGGGAGCTAGAATCAGAGATGAAGCGAAACTATCCTCATTTATTCCAGTAAATCTCGAGGACAAGATTTTTATTAAGGTATGGAGAATGTAACAACTCTCATTAAAAAGTCCTAATTATTACTTTAATTTCCCATTAGGAAACCCTAATTGAGAAACCCAAGTGATTCTGAACAAACCCTAAAATTTTCAGAATAATCAGAATCAGGATCAGGGCCCCTAAAACACAGGGGGGGTAAACCCTAATCGGTAATATCTATACAGTTCGTTGTCAAAAATTCGAAATAACACGAAACCAACTCAGCAAGCCTACTGGGACACAAGGCTACCCTAGGGTAGATTGTTACCTCCCGCGACACGCGACAGAAACAGGGTCACCCTTCGCGACACGCGGGGGAAATAATTTTCAAGTATAAATAGAACAGTCTGTTTCATGCAATTGAGTGTCAGTTCGACATAAAAATTCCATACATACGTTGAGATATTGCTTAATTACTACAAAACACACACATAACACGAAGTGCTGCCGCAAAACAGGGTAATAACTCGATCGCTAGTACGATTCATTGTCCGGTCGATCAATATATCCAATGGATGTTTAAGTGCTACCCACATTAGGGTTATCCTTTGTCATTCGTCGTGACTCCGACAGGATGTTTGAGTACCACCTGAAATCGGGGAATACTCTGTCATTCGTTGTGAATCCGATGGATGTTTAAGTGATTGCACTTTGTCATTCGTTGTGAGAGTTTGATCTCGTGAGTTATCGTAAAGGCTGTATTGATTACTAACCCAGTTTTATGTGCATTGTTATTTAAATTAGGTTAACAAGGCTAATCTCTATACTAGACTCTATCCGTGTTAAATCTACAATGTGAGTCATTCTCTTTTTATCAAATTACTTTCCAAAAGCATGTTTATTTTCAAGGTTATAATTACAGGGATTAAGTCTTTGTAATCACCAAATTACAGCCGGTATGTGGGGTATTATATACATTACTTTTTCCCGCCACCATTGGACAACGAGTTAGCCAATGGGTGGTCTGACCACAGTGACAGAAGTAAGTCGAGTGACAAATACTGTGGGTAGTTGGTTGATATTAGAAACAATGTAATCACCCTTAATACTGTAAATTATAACAAACAGGTCTGTTTTATTAACTAGAATGATTCACTCAGTATTTCCCGCTGACAAAACCTTTTTCAAACATGTTTCAGGTGATCTGTTGTGATTCAGGAAAGGTGCTATGGAGCACTACAAGCTTAAGGAAGTGGCTCATTATAAAATAAAGAAATATGTTTTGTAAAATAAAGATTTCTCCGTGAAATCATAATATTGTAAATTAACGGGGTTTTATCCCGAATTGTGAAATAAAATAATCGGGAAAATTTTAGTTTTAAAAAGATCCTGATGATAAACTTCCGCTGTTAAACTCAATTAAATAAATACCACGGGATTTCTGTCCCGCGGCTCCTGAAACGGGTAAAACCGGGTCGGGGGCCGTGACATAGCTCCAGCCACGAACACCAAGAATATTAAAAATGCTAGAGCATTTTTCTGACTGCAGAAGAAGCAAAGATGATCCCGGATGTGATCACTGGTACGTTTTTTAGTTAATGATGTTTTTGCTAAAGTATTATTTGACTCTGGTGCGAACCAAAGTTTTATTAATACTTCATTTTGCAAACTTCTTAATCAATCATTAACTAAACTCCCACAAGAATGTCTAGTAGAGACAGCAAATGGGAAAACCATTAAGATTTCTGAAATCTTGCAGGGATCAAGAATAGAAATTTAAAATCAGAAATTTATTGCAAATCTTAACCCAATGAATTTGGCAGGATTTGATGTTGTGTTAGGAATGAATTGGTTAATAACCAACAAAGGCTGTATTTTATGTGATCAAAAGTCAATTCAAGTAAATTCACCAAGGGGTGAAAAGATCACAATTAAAGGAAATAAAACCTCTAGATCCACAAAATTCATCTCTGTGATGAAAACAGCAAGTTATATAAGGAAATGATCATTAGTGTATTTGATTTCTATAATCACTAACACTAAAGGAAAAGAATTAAAGGATATTCCAGTAGTATCCCAGTTTTCAGATGTATTTCCAGAAGAGCTACCAGGGCAACCTCCAGACAGGGAAGTTGAATTCAGAATCCATTTAATACCAGGAACCGCACCAATTGCCAAAGCACCTTACCATTTGGCACCCGCAGAAATGCAGGAACTGAAGAAACAATTAGATGAATTGTTGGAGAAGGGATTCATACAGCCAAGCTCATCGCCATGGGGAGCACCGATTTTATTCATTAAAAAGAAGGACGGATCAATGCATATGTGCATTGACTACCATGAATTGAACAAAGTCATAATTAAGAATCGGTATCCATTACCAAGAATAGATGATCTGTTCGATCAATTGCAAGGAGCACGATTTTTCTCTAAAATCGATTTAAGGTCAGGATATCATCAATTAAAGGTACAGGAAGAGGACATTCCTAAGACCGCTTTCCGAACATGGTATGGCCATTATGAATTTACTGTCATGCCATTTGGTTTAACCAATGCCCCAGCTGCATTTATGGACATGATGGATCGAATATGTAAGCCATATTTGGATAAATTCATAATTGTCTATATAGATGATATTCTTATCTATTCCAAAAGCAAAGAGGAACATGCAGCCCATCTGCACGCACTTCTAAGTTTACTAAGAAAAGAAAAGCTTTATGCTAAGTTTTCGAAGTGTGAGTTTTGGTTAGAACAGGTACAATTTCTTGGACATCTAGTTAATCATGAAGGAATTCATGTAGATCCCACCAAGATCCAGGCGATTACCAAGTGGAAAACCCATGAGTCAACAACCGAGGTTAGAAGTTTCTTAGGATTAGCTGGTTATTATAGAAGGTTTCTTCGAGATTTTTCTAGAATAGTCATTCCCTTAACTAAGTTAACCTGTAAATCTGTTAAGTTTGAATGGGGACCAAAACAAGAAGAAGCATTTAGAATTCTTAAGCAAAGATTAACCCACGCACCCATACTAGTGTTACCAGAAGGAACTAAAGATTTTGTAATCTATTGTGACGCTTCCAAGTTAGGTTATGGATGTGTATTAATGCAACGTCAAAAGGTTATAGCTTATGCTTCTAGACAACTTAAGAATCATGAAGAGAATTATTCAACCTATGATCTAGAATTAGGAGCTATAATTTTTGCCCTTAAAATTTGGAGACATTACCTTTACGGTAGTAAGTTTACCATATTCACCGACCATAAGAGTTTAAGGTATGTTTTTGGGCAAAAGGAATTAAATATGAGACAAAGACGTTGGATGGAGATACTTAGTGATTATGATTGTAATATCCAGTATCATGCAGGAAAAGCAAATGTAGTAGTTGATGCTTTAAGTCGAAAGTATCATGAAAAGCCAAAAAGAGTACGCTCTCTTAAGTTAAATCTGCAAGTAGATTTAAATGATCAGATTAGAAAGGCACAAGAATCAGTAATCAAAGATGATACTAAAAAGTTAAAAGGAATGATTAAGGAATTAGAACAAGGAACCGATGGAATTTGGAGATTCCATAAGAAAAGAATATGGATACCTAAATTAGGAAACCTACGCCACCGTATATTAGAAGAAGCCCATAACTCTAAGTATACGATGCATCCTGAAAGTGATAAGATGTATCGGGACTTAAGGAAAAATTTCTGGTGGATAGGAATGAAAAAGGATATAGTAGCATATGTTGCAAAGTGTTTAACTTGTTCACAAGTTAAAGCTGAACATCAGAAACCCTCGGGTTTGTTGCAACAGTTAGAAATACCAGTCTGGAAATGGGAATTGATAACAATGGATTTTTTTACTAAATTACCCAAAACAAGAAAAGGTAATGATACAATCTGGGTGATTGTAGACAGACTAACCAAGTCAGCTCATTTCTTACCAATGAAAGAAACTTTCAGTATGGAACAGTTAGCTAAATTATATGTAAATGAAATAGTTTCATTACATGGAATTCCTCTATCAATTGTTTCTGACAGAGATAGTCATTTTACCTCTCATTTTTGGACAAGTTTCCAAAAAGCCATGGGAACCAAGTTGAATTTAAGCACCGCTTATCATCCTCAAACGGACGGACAAAGCGAAAGGACGATTCAGACAATGGAAGACATGCTTAGAGCTTGTGTAATTGATTTCGGAGGTAATTGGGACGATCATTTACCATTGATAGAATTTTCTTATAATAACAGTTATCACACAAGTATCAATGCTGCACCATTCGAAGCACTTTATGGACGAAAGTGTCGAACGCCAGTCTGTTGGGCAGAAATTAGAGAAATGTAATAAACATTCATGATGCAAACCAAAACCTTTATTTATTTTGAACTATAATAAGCAGTGATTGAGTCTTTCTAGTTCTTCAATTACTACCGGTATGTTGGGGTTTTGTATACAAATGTGGAACACGTTACCATTGGACAACGAGTTAGCCAATGTGTAATATGACCCACCAGTCAGGATTGACAATACTGAATGAGTAAATGTGTAGAAATAAACAATGTGATAGCTCTCAATACTGTTAATGGATAAAACTCTTCTTGATTAAACTGGGATTCACTCACCAGT
Source organism: Helianthus tuberosus (assembly GCA_030545235.1). Classification (NCBI taxonomy): domain Eukaryota; kingdom Viridiplantae; phylum Streptophyta; class Magnoliopsida; order Asterales; family Asteraceae; genus Helianthus; species Helianthus tuberosus. Next base: position 6,505,836 of record CM060378.1, read on the forward strand.
ATTTCCCACTGACAAAATGATTTTAAACTCGTTTCAGGTAACAAAATATGAAAGCCAACTAGAAGCCAGCTGGACAGCACTGAAGGCTTGGAAAAGTGGCTATAAAAGTTACCTAAATAAAAGAAGATGTTTTATTCAATAAAATAGGGATTTTCCCTATGAAAATGTTTGTAATGAAAACTTGGGTTTTATCCCAATATGTTTAATATTATAAAAGTGTGGTATTTACTCTGATAAACATTTCCTAACTACGGTCCTGATGAAATTTCCGCTGCCAAAATGATAAACAAATGATACCACCAAAACTGGGCTCGCGGCCGCCCATTCTCGGGACAGATAGGGGGCGGGGGTTGCGACAGTTCACACTTGAAACACTTAATATGTTTCCTATCTTTTGGCTTTCGGTTTGCATCATGAATGTTTGTGTAACCACTCCGGTTACCTCTACCTCGAGTACTTCCTCGTCCCCTTGAACTCGATCTACCACCCCGGTCATTTGAGAATGAACCTCTACCCCGGCTACCCGAGAATGGAGCCTTGCTTGTTCTCTTTGTGTTCAAGTGGTTGTCTGCTTTTGTAAGTAACAAACCATTATCGCCACTCGAGTTACCTTGACTGAGCTTTAGACGGTCTTCATACGCTTTCAATCGGCCAACCGCCTCTTCAAACGGCATCATCTCCACATCTGAATATTGCTCCATAGAGGCAACAAGTTGAAGATACATATCTGGGACCCCATCCAGCAACTTTCTCACCAATTTTTCATCTTCAAGTGTAGAACCGACAGTGTTATACTTTGAAGCCAACCCACTCAATCTTCTCGCGAACTCGTCAATCGACTCACCATCTTTCATCTTCATCTTTTCGAACTCACTTGTAAGAGTATGTAAGCGTGCCTTTTGCACACGAGCAGCACCAACATATCTCGTCTTCAACGATTCCCAGATCTCCTTAGCCGTCTTTTTCTTTGCCACCTGCAACAAGACGTCCTCCGGAATCGCTTGAAAGATAAATGCACTTGCAGTTTTGTTCTTCTTCTCGTCGACCGCAACTCCATCTATCGGTTCGACAGATTCCCATAAACCTTGAGCATCCATCACAGCCTCCATCTTGATGGCCCAAGTAGTGTAATTCGTTGGCGTGAGTGTCGGAATTTGAAGAGAAACTGAGTTAGTTTCCTTCGGTGTTGAAGAGGTATTCGCCACAACTGACATCGTATTGTAACGGGGGTATTTGGGCATGCACGTTGAACCTTGAAGCTCTGATACCCCAAATGTTGGATATCAAAGTTAAAACAGCAAAAAAAAAACACAAAGAAATTGGGCAATTTTCTGGTTTATTTTCTTAACTCAAAAGCAACGATTACAAGGAAGCGAAAAAAAACAAACTGGACTGAATACTCTTACTGAAATAAAGTTGCATCTAAACTATTTAATTGAAAACAAAATAACTTCCTAAAGTTACTGGATCCACGCTCATTTCCACATCTCCCTAAGTCAGGTACCACTTTTCCCACTTTCTCAGTCAACTGTTTTGCTCAGTCAACCGAGACCAAGTCACCTCAGTTAACAAACAGGATATCTCAAGAAATGATCGGAAAATAATCGTCCTTGTTCGGAGACTGGACATGGATGTTCTTTAAGATGGTGAACGATGCTGCTATCAAGCATATGGACAGAAGGAAACAATAGGGTGGTAGAGTAGCTAACCCCTATCAAGAAACTGTGAAGAAGATAATTCTCACGGTATTCGTATGAATTTTCCAAGTTTTGTGGATGAATCAACTATGCAAAAACATTGCAATCAATGGGGAATAGTAGCCGACTTCTACATTGCTAGGAAATTATCAAAGGTGGGTAAACATTTCGCATATGTTTGGTTTCTTCATATTGATGATCCATTGATTCAGGTTGGTAATTTACGTACAACTTGGATTGGGAATCATCGTGTCTATTTTGATGTTGCTCGATTTGATAAAGATGATAAAAAAAGGGGATGCTGAATTTTGCAGTGGATCGTTGAACTAAACCTATTCCGGTGAGATTACATGAAATAAACAAGCCTGTGAAACCTGAGAATATGGCTAGTAAGTCATTTTCTTATGCGCCGGTTGTTGAAGGAAACTTGACAGATAGACGGGGCGTACACTCATTGATCAACAGTGATGGGGATAAAAAAATTTAAGCAAAGAAAGATTACTTTAGAGGCTGATGGCCTTTTAGGAATGTTTGAATCTGAGTGCTTATTGTTGTCATGAAAAATATTACTTTGAGGTTGGGATAACCTATGTAGGTAGATTATGGGTTTGGTTAACTTTCAAGAATAGAGATTCTTATATCAATTGTAAGCAAAACGAAGAGATTAAGTTTTACTTTTTCGACCGTCAACCTATTCGAAAGAACTTTGTTCCCAAAGATAGGCTTGTTTGGATCCAAATTGATGGTTTTTCTTTATGTTCTTGGTCTCCAAACGGTTATAAAAAAGGTAGCTGAAACTTAGGGGAAGTTATGTTATTCGATGAAGATAAGGATGAAAGCTTGGCTAGTGGTCGTTTGTGTATTAGAACAAGAATTTTAAAGAATATTTTCTGAAATATTTCGGTTTCGATAACTTTGTGATTCGTCTCACTCTAAACCTCTGCATCTTTCTTTCTCTCTATAAATATCGACAACCTAGTGATTTGATCAGAAAATATGTTCTTCGCCCGTGCATTTATCAACTTTAACCACCCAACGGCTCCGCCTTCCATCATCTTTCTCCGACTTTCCAGCAACTCTCATCATCAGCAACCGTTCTCCAATTAGCAGCAAATGACTGTTGGATCTGCTCCAGACCCATGAATCCTTCCAAAATGTGTTACACCCTAACACAATAATACTCTTTTCCCTGTTGTTTTGTATAGCTCCAAGAATCCATTCACGATTCTCTAAGTTACAGTCAATGACCACAAAATTGGCAGATTTGTATTCATTTGACAACAGAGATTGAGCATTTCCAACTACGAATTCAACCTGGTTGGCGTCCGAGTTGAGGATTGCTTGGAGGACTCAACTTCTTCAATCCCTTTGACAATGCAAACCAACCTACCACCTATTTGATGAAATGTCACAATGAGACCTAATTTGGTCGAACCAGCTGTGGTCGCACATGCAACCACCATGAGTTGAGCATTGTCTCTCGCTGCAATCGCTGCGTTGTACTTGGCTATTTCCGGTTTGTTTGCTCTTTTACCCTGCATAATTTGATTTGTAAATGAGTATTAGTTTAGATTACAAAATACAAACAAACCATTGTACTAAATAGTTCAAATCCTGCATTGACTTTCCATTTTCATGGTTTTGATGTATGTTTCAAAGGCATTTGCAGTTAAACGGTAACCCATTTTTGTTTGAGATTTTATTGACTTTTGTTATTTGTATGACTTCTTGAATGTATTCTTTCGGAACAAATCCAGAGGTTTAGATGGAGATAAAGATGTTAGGGTTTGCCTTATCTTTAGAGAGAGAGATGGGATGAGTAAAAGGTTTTAGAGAGAGAAATGCAGAGGTTTATTTAAAGGTTCTATAATTAAAAAACAAAAAATGGGTAGAATGTCCAAATTATCCCTGAGTTAACGCTAAATCTAAATGGTGTTAGTGATTTGGATGGAAATAACAATAAAACGCAAACCTCAGGGACTCAAATGCAGAAAAAAATCATTTTGGATGGAACAAACAAATATAACCAAACCTCATGGACGATTTTGGCATTTCTCTATACTTTTTCCAGACAACCTAACTGATAGTGAAGGACATTTTTCGATATGTGTAGGATAGATTTCAAAACGTGTAGGATAAAGTGTAAGATAAATTTCAATATGTGTACGATAAATTTCAAAAGGTGTAGAATAAATTTGGTATGTGTAAGCAAAAAAATTGGCGTGTATGATAATAGGGTTTGTGACTAATATTTAGTCAAAGAGAATAATAAACAAGATTGGAGAAAAATTATTTAATATTTTACAATTATACTCTTTGTTGTTTTTCGTTTCAATTTATTTTTCTTCTTAAATGATCCTCCTCCAATATATATAGAGTAATTTTATTGTACAAATGGGTCTTAACATACAAATTGGCTTAATGTGAGAAGTGAAGGAAAAATCTTTTTATTTTATTTTATTTTAAAAAAAAACTCATCTTATTAAGAACGTATTTTAGCCCCAAAATCTAAAAAAAATTGTGATTTTACAATGGTAGAATAATTATGTAATAATGTAGAGTAATTATAATTACTTTAAAATCATGGATTTTTTTTCATATTTTTCAATTAAACATCATTTTTAAGTAGATGGAAAAAAATTCCTTCATTTTTAATGTTAACGTCATTTTGTATGTTAAGACTCATTTGTATTTGACCCTTACACACATACACACAAACACACACAAATATATATATATATATATGATGAGGATCCATTAGGAACCACTCTTTATTGCGAGAATCACGAGAACCAATGTGAACACAACCAAAACTACTTAGAAAAAGCTTAAAAACACAAAAAAAAAATTGTAAAAAGAAAGTCGCGATTTAACTGTAAAAAAAAATATATATTAGCAGTTTTGGGGTTTAGCTTTAAAGTTTAGTTTTTAGCATTTAGCTTTGATGGGGTGAGTGGTGGGTTTAGGTTTTTTTTTGGTTTTTTTGGGGGTGGGGGTTTATGTTATTTTTTACGTATAGCATGATATAAAGCATACTGGAATGCAGGTTTAAAACACCATACGAAGAACATATACTAGAATGCAGGTGTAAAACACCATACGAAGAACAACTATTGGAATGCAGGTGTAAATCACCATACGAAGAACCGCATACTGGAATGCAGGTGTAAACACCATGAATGCAGATTTAAAACACCATACGAAGAAGATCTACTGGAATTGCAGGTGTAAAACACCACACATAATGTGCAATGCAATCATTTCAGGTGTTAAAACACCATGACTGTATTACGATTCAAGTCATGGTGTTTTTAGAATCTGAAGGATGTTTTATACTATTAAAATAATCAATATTATTCCAGATGTTAAAACACTATGACTGTATTGGATTTAAGTTGTGGTGTTTTTTGAAATTCGTATGGTGTTTTATAGCTGCAAATTAACATAAATGTTGATACGAATTTTATGGATTAAACAATACTTTATACAAAATTTCGAATAATAGAAAGATATCAAATCTATAGTTTCCTAAAATCTCTCAAAACAGTTATGGAAAGATTTTGTTAATTAAAATGATTATTATTAAAATTACTCTATTACCCTTAATCTCTAATTATAATTAAAGAAACATGTCATCATCATATTATTTCTTACACTTCTCACATACTTGCCACTTTTTACAGGATCCTTAATTTATATATATCAGGAACAAAATAACAATTTTATCTAGTTATAACATTTTAAATAATTAAATTACAAATCACCCCTATTCACATCACATATGTATTATCTTTATAACATTTAGCAATTAGCAATTGCGGTGAACAGTGGTTCACCTTAGGGGTGAGCATATAACCGAATTAACCGAGCCGTAACCGAAATAACCGAAATAACCGATAACCGAAATAACCGAAGGGTTGGTTATTTATATTTTTAATAACCGATTTTTGCGGTTCGGTTATGGTTATTCTTATTTTCATAACCGCAAATAACCGAACCGAACCGAATATTTTAAACATAGCCAAATCCGTAGCACCATAAGTCTTTAAGTTTGTATTTAAATGCTTAACCATTGCCTAATCTATATGTAACTTTGGTGAAGTATTTGAATGTTTTAACTTTTAACCATGACCCAACCTTATTGGCCCATTACATTTTCACTAACCATGACCCAACCTTATTGGCCCATTATAGTTTACACTAATAATAACCGACCTATAACCGAACCGAAACCGCATTAACCGCAATAACCGATTAACCGAAACCGCATTAACCGAAACCGAACGGTTATGATTTTTTGATAACCGTAGTGTGCGGTTATGGTTATGGTTTCGGTTATAGGTAATAACCGAACCGAACCGCACCATGCTCACCCCTAGTTCACCTGCTTTGTCCAAAGCTAAGAAATTACGATAATACCCTTGCCCCAAAAGTACAATATTGCCTTTTTTTAACTTTACATCTCTCTGATGGTTACCACGCTGTTGCAGTTGGCACCAAAGAAAGGAAGATTGAAAACATGAATGAAGAACACCACCTCCATTGCTGAATCTAGAACGGAGTTGTGGTGGTGTATGCCGTTGCACCACCAAGAAACCCTAGATAACCGTTGCATGTCGTCATCGCCCCTAGAATTTTTTTTTATTTTATAATTTGTTGGATTCGATATTTTATAAACGATAACATTTTTGGCATATGACAATATATTATTTGGGTTTCTTTATTGATTGCTACACCGAGTGTTTGTACGGTAGTAAAATGAACCGTTTTCGACTGAATACCCGCCGCAAAGCGCGGGTATCCATCTAGTTAGTAACATAAAAGAATTATACACAACTAGTTTTTTTCCTTTTCTCAATATTTTATGTCAAAAGTTGTGTATCAAAAGTCAAAATTATCTAATTATAACAGTTTAAATAATCTATTTATATATATATATATATATATATATGATAAAAAGGAAACTGAATGAACAGTGATTTATTATTAAATTAAAATTAGAATTAGAATCACTTAAAATTAGAATTGAATTATTATTAAATTATTATTATTATTATTATTATTTTGTTAAATTAAAATATAACTGAATGAACAGTTATTTATTATTAAATTAAAATTAGAATTAGAATTAGAATTATTTAAAATTAGAATGGAATGAATAGTAACATCATTAAGAGATGAGCAAATAGTATGGGGTATAGGTACCGGTCTCAAATTTACCAAACCGGTGTATTTTCGGTACCGGTTCTGCACAGATATTCATCGGTTTTTACCCTCAAATACCGGTGTCGTACCAGTACCGATCGGTATCGAACCGTACCATACTAGGTATATTTGGTACCGGTACCCACTTTTGGGGATTTCGGTAACGGTATTTTCGGTACCGGTTGGTACCGAGCTCATCAAATCCTGTAGCAACGCAGCAATGCAAGTAATTGCACCGTTTAGCTTACTTTTCATACACACAGTAAGTAAACTGTATTTCGTTTGAATGAGATTTTATATATACAACAGCTTATTTTGCTTTCTTTTTTGTCTTTTTCTGTAATTAATGAATTGTAGCATGTAAAATTAACTTGGATATTTAGAATATTGATGAGCAAATCGTATCAAATCTTGTAAACGAACCGGTATCGTATTGGTACCAAATTTACTATACCAAATCATTTTCGGTACCAATTTGGTACCCACCTTTTGGCGTTTTCAGAATCGTTACTTTCGGTTCGACACCGATCTAGCACCATACCTGTATTTATTGATTTTTACCTTCAAATATCATACCGTATTGTACCGAGCATTTTCGGTGCCGGTACCTAATTTCGATGATTTTCCGGATCGGTACTTTCGCTGCCGTTACCGGTACCGAGCTCATCCATATTTTAACGTGTTAGCACCGTAATAACTGAACTAAAAACAACCAAATTTCCAACGTGTAGGACGTGTGAGTCCTATTATTATATATTAGGTTATTTAAAATCGTTTTTTTATGACGGATTGACTATTCTTACCACGTCATTTTATTCATGTTTTGATATTCGGTATCTGTTTACCGTTGCTGACACGGCTTTTGAAATCATTGGGTCCCGCCGTAACGCGCGAGCGGAAAATAACTAGTTACGATTACAAATCACCCCTATTCACATCATATATGTATTAGTAACATAAAAGAATTATACACAACTAGTTTTTTTCCTTTTCTCAATATTTTATGTCAAAAGTTGTGTATCAAAAGTCAAAAGTTAAACGTAACTTGAATCTATGAACACGTGTGATTAAAAAAACATCGTTCAGGCCCAAATCACTTTTGGATTTGATGGTTCCAACTCCAACCTCGAGTAATTGGAAGCATATATTTGGTGTTAAAAATGCGTGTGTTCTTCGCCTTTGTTAAATTCCGCGTCTAACAATATTTTTTTATTCACCGACATACCTAACTATAATACATTAAGGTCAAAACCAAAGACAAGATATCTTAAATTTAAACAAGAACGCTAAACATTGTGATAACCATGAGAACGAATAAAAAAATCACAAGAACTTGATCAAAAACAATTCAAATTCAAATTTTCTTTTTACACTTATCATTATTATTTGAATTATCATTATTATTTGAATACGATATTAGAAATTAAATTTACACGTTTAAATTTACATGTATACTTAAATAATGAAAATTTACACATGTGCAAATTTGTTGTATTTACACATATGTAAAAAATTTATTAAGCGTTATTTTGAAAGGAGAGATGGATTTTTAAAGAGTAAATTCTTTTTTAATGTTGTATTTTAATTATAATGATGTTTGTATTTAAAAATTTGATTTTTATTGGTTTTCTCATTCGTTCTCATGATTCTCGTAATATTTAGCATTTTTAAGATAACTCCCCCTTATACATACAGTCTGATATAGTTGAAAGGGAAAAGATAAATACAATTTTGATGTTGAATGTTATTTTATTTATTTCAATTTGTAATTTATATTTATAAGTAAGTTATATAGAATTAAGATAACAAAAAAACAGTTGTCAAAGTTTAAAAACTCTATAACGGTTATCGAGCTAGACATTAGAGCATTCACATCCAACCCACTAAAATCTGTGAGTGGAGTTTTTATAATATAAAAAGTATAAAAAGTGGTTGTGACTTGTGAGTGAAGAAGAGAGAAAGTGTTACTGTCCATCTGTATATTTGGGGGGACACTGTTCACCCCCTATAATTTTTTAATATATTTTGAAAGTGGTTGTGAGTGGAGGGGTGAGAAAATGTAATGATAAAGTTATAAAAAATATTATTTAATTGAAAATGAGAAAGAAAATGTAGTGTTTTTTAGTGTAATAAAAAAATATTAGAGTTAAATGCTTGGTTGGTCCCTGTGGTTTTCAAAAATTGCAGACTTGATCCCAATGGTTTACTAATTACACGCGTGGTCCCTGTGGTTTTCAAAAATGCACTCGGTTGGTCCCTAGCCCTAACATTAGTTAAATTTCTCAGTTAAGTCCATGTTAAATGACCAAAATACCCTTGCTTATTAACTCTCTTTATAATTTAAATAATCCCTTTGACCACATCATCTTCCCCAAACAAACCTGCAATTGAATGTGCGTGTGTGAGTGGTTGTCGAAGGAATTTAGGGTTTCATCTTCCCCAAACCTGCAAGTGAAAACCGAGATTCAAACCACGACGACCGGAGCTTCCTCGTTGCCGGATGCATCTTCATCCACACATCCTGCACATACCCACCTTCCCTTCGACCCAGCACCACCGCCATCTCCACCTCCATCGACACCTTCAACCCACCGCCTCCATCTCCACCATAAACCCACCACCACCGCCGTCACCTTCAACCCACCACCTCCGCCGTCACCTTCAACCCACCGCCTCCACCTTCACCGTAAAACCACCACCTTAAACCCACCACAAAAACAAGTCTGATATTCACAAACTGATTAACAAACTGTTTACATCATCATACATAAAAATCAGATCTGAATTTGTTGTTGATTGTTTGAAATAACAATATGCAGTAAGCTGCAATTCACAAGTGATCGAAATCGGACAAATTTCGGTGACATTGATTCTGATTTCGATCATTTTCGAATCTGATTTGGTTGATTTTCGATCAGTTTCGGCTTGTTGTTTGTGTTAATTCGGGCGATTTCGGACTGAGTAATTGCCGATTGTAGGTTAGGGTTGATGCCGATTGTAGAATAATCAAAGATCACATTTATGATATGAAGTTGAGATTTGTATGATTTCAGATCTGGTAATTGCCGATTGTAGGTTAGGGTATGATTTCAGATCTGGTAATTGCCGATTTGTATGATTTCAGATCTGGTGATTGTTGAATATGAAGGTGGGTTGTGGGTTTTTTGAGAGAGAGGGGGAGGAAGAAGAAGAGTCTTCTTTATATATATATATTTTATTTTTTTTAATTGTTCAGGGGTAATATAGTCATTTCACACATAGTTAACTGAGAAATTTAACTAATGTTGGGGCTAGGGACCAACCGAGTGCATTTTTGAAAACCACAGGGACCACGCGTGTAATTAGTAAACCATTGGGACCAAGTCTGCAATTTTTGAAAACCACAGGGACCAACCAAGCATTTAACTCAAAATATTATTTGATTCGTCACTGTTATAAAAAATTTAAGTATGTTTCTAGAAGTGTATTTGTTTTCTCAGTTTTGCAAAGGCGTACTAAAAAATGCATCTTTATTTTCTTGATTCGTTACGAACTTTCGTATTTTTAGATATTTATTTTGTCAATTTTGTTATATATGTTGCTATGGATTTTATTTAATTGAATTTATTTTTTAAAAATACATATGTTATCAGTTTTCTATGATTTTATTAAAGTATTTTTCAAATATTTATTTTCTTAGGGTGATCGGGGCGTAAGCGGGGAGGGCATGCGGTGACCCTTGTCCCCGATCGGGAACACCGCCGCCATCAAAGCGGGGACCCGAATCGGGGGGTCGATCGGTGGGAACTTACCGCTTGTTTGTGCACGAAATACGAGGAACGGTCATATGCAACGGTCGGATTTTTTTTTTTTTTTTTTTAAAAATTCACTTTTCTAAAACATATATAAATAACCATCCCATTCACTCCATTTTTTTATACTCAAACCATATCAACCTCACTTTAATTTTTATACTCTCCAACTACACCACTTCACTTTATTTTTTATACTCTCCAACCACACCTCCTTCACACCGAGCAATGGAGAACCAACCCCGCGAGGCGAAGAAAAAAACTAAGGGACGGGTCTCGCAACCCTCTCGTGGTGGTTCGAGCGGTGCAAGTGCTCAACCACAACCCCCTTTCGGATACACTTCACAACCCCCGCTTTTTTTCCAACAACCTTCACACCCCTCGTTTTACAACACCCAACAACCCAATTTCGGGTATTTTCAAAATTTGTTATCAATGGACGCTCCTCAATCCCCCGCCTTCGACCCATATGCTTTTCGTTCCCCACAAGTTCCATCTACACGAGGAAATGTCGAACGTCGTCCATCTATTTTAGACGACGAGGACGATGAGGTAGTGCCCGAAACTCAAAATTTGGGCGACGAGGACGAGGAAGATGAATACAATGTGGATGAAGACGCGGGCAACGAAGAAGACGACGCTCGGGAAAAAAAGGGAAAAACGAAGAGCACGAATTGGACAAAGCTCGAAGAAGAGGCGTTGGCTAAGGCGTGGGTACATTGCTCTACCAACAAAAAGAAGGGCAATCAACAAAACCGCGACAGTTTTTGGCGTAAGATTTTAGAGCATTTTAACAAAACTGTCGGTGGAAGTAACCGGACCGTTCATCAAGTACGGTCTAAATGGAACCCGATGTTGACGAAAATAAACTATTTCAACGGCCTATACCAACAAGCGGTAAAAATTATATTTTTTTTTAACATTGTATATTTTTAATTTTTTTATACACTTTTTCAACTTATTTTTTTTAACACTTATTATTTTATTTTTATTATTTTATAATATGTAGGATCGCACACGAGGGAGCGGATGCAAGGATTTCGACGTGATGGCAGTCGCGTTAAAAGATTTTAAAGAAAAATATCCGAACGGTTTTCAACATATCGAGGCGTGGGAGGTCGTTCGAAGACACGAGAAATGGGCCCAAGTCCCATTGTTGGGTGAGGAAGGTGAAGGTTCGGCACATAAAAGAAAACCCGTTGAGGTGGACCCTTCGATACCGGATATGAACGAAGATCCCTCGCCACAAAGACCACAACGGCGAGACAAGCGTCAAGCTACATCGTCCGAGGGAAGCTCGGCCGAGTTGGCGGCACAATTCAAAGAGTACACCGCCATGAAAGAAAAGAAAACCGCGATTGAATATAAGGCGGTTGAATTGAGGATGAAAAGAGAGGAGCAGGCTCTCGAGCTCATATCGGAACAACGCGAGACGATGAAAAACTACAATTACGATCGAGATATGGAAATATTCATCAAGCCGCACGACGATGCTCCGCCAAGTATGTTGCCGTTCATCCTCGCCCGAAAACGCGACATCGCTAAGAAGTACGGGTGGCCAATCGATTTCTAAAATTATTATTTTCTAGTTTGAATGTAATTTTTATTTTCTAGTTTGAATGTAATTTTAATTTTCTAGTTTGAATGTAATTTTTTTTTCTAGTTTTAATGTTATTTTTATTTTGTAGTTTTATTTTGTTAAATTTTATTTAATTTTTATTAATATTTTTTTATAAACATGCATAATTTCAACAAATAAAAAAAAACAAACCAAGTCACCTAAAGAGGGGAGTGCCGCCATCAAAATGGGGTGTTAGGGGAGTTTAAGAGATGAGTTGACGTGGCACAAGAGGATTGGTTGGGTGTAAGAGAGGGGACTCACCTCTTAGGTGAGTGCCCCTTACACCCTTATTATTGCTACGGATTTAGTTTGCAATGAATATTCATAGCTAAACTGTAGCAAAACGTGTCCGTAGAAATGTGTAGCTAATTCGTCTCAAAACTTGCTACTATTTTTTCCTAGAAAAAGTCCATGGTAATGTTTTGTAGTGGTTCAGTAACACAAAAGTAATATATTTGTAAACATTAATTTCGTTATTAGCAAAGTCTCGTGACAGAAAAGGTGTTATTAACAAGTAATTAACTAACCAAATATTAGCTAAATTCCTTTACGACGTTTTAAGTGTTGCTATAGGCGTTGCTATTTTCGACATATATGTTTAGGTGTCATGCAAAATCAGCAACACTTTCATCGGGTCAAATGCATGGCTAAAAGAAACGCGCAAAAACAAAAAATAAAGTTCTAGCAGTGGAAAAGGATATATATGCTAAAGTACTATGACATAAAGAATCACTAATGACAAATAAAAACGATATGAAATTTATAATATTAATCATAAAGTCAATTAGAAGATAAAGCTTCAGAGAATCTAGGCTACAATACAAATGCTTTATCATCATATTTCATTTTCTCTTGTAAAAGATGTCAATATGAAACCGGGAAAAATGATATCAAGCGATTTCAAGAAACGTAATGTGAAAAGGAGACAAATAAATCAAATTTCTACTTCCGGATAATAATATTTTTTCAACATTAGTGCACTAGATTTATATATAATTTGAGATATTTGAAGTATTATTATTATCTTTAAGTTTTTGATTTCTTGTTATAACATGATATGATATGATATGATTTGATGGATAGATATATAATAATGGTTCGTCTAATTTTCCATTTCAATTAATTGTTGTAAGTTTTGATTTTTGTTATAATATGATTTGATGGATACTTATATAATATCCAACTTTCAAGGTTCATTTGTTGTTACATGTAAATATATATAACAAAGTGTCCAACTCATTTCAATGGTGTGTATAACTATGCAAGTTTGTTTCATTGTTTTAAGACTATCTCCACTGCGTTCAAACCATGAACGTCTGAGATGATGTGGATTTCATCCATATTTACAGGCGCATTAAAGCCCATCCAAATTATAAGCAAAGTCCGTCTGCAAGGGCTAGTAAATCTTGGTTCTTGTGCCATTAATTCATATATATTTATTTTACTCTTTGTCAACAAATTCTCAATTAAATTATTCCAGCATGCCCTTTAATATATTCACAACTTTATATATGGACTACATTTATTTGTTTTTTCAACTAATCCACTATATTCGATTGATCCAAAATTAAAAGAAAAATGGGAGTAGTTTTTCAGTTTATTTTTAATATGTTTTTTCTTTAAATCTAGTTTATTTTTATGTAATGTAGTTTCTAGTTTTTATAATGTACTTTACCTTTTATTTTAGGCAATTTCAATATTATGTTTATATTTTTTTTTCTTATTCAAATCCTTACTTCTATTTATTTATTTTAAAGAAAAAAAACAAGTGATGTGGAAATATAAGGATGTGTAAGGATGTTTGTATGGTTGGAGAAGAAATTAAGAAGTTTTAAGGATTCTAAGGATTTTTAAGGATTTATAAGGATATGATGTGGCAGCTGACTAGGCAGCTAAGGGCGCCTAAGGACACCCTTAGCATTGGAGATAGTCTAATAAGTTTTGTTTTTACATATACATATATAAAAAAACTCATTGCAATGATATGTGCATTACAACGAAATTGTTAAAATTCTCTGCAACTATATCTTCAAAGCTATTCATCTTCTCACTTTTAATTGATTATTAAATATTAAATATACCAAATGTCATCAGTTATTAGTATGTTGCTTGATTTTCCATAGGTTATTATAATGTAGCTATATAAACCCATGTAAACCTCTATTGAGATATATATAAATAAGAGTAAACTGTCATTTTGGTCTTTGTGGTTTGGGCATTTTTATCATTTTAGTCAAATATCAAACTTTTTAAATCTGCGTCCCAGTGGTTTTACTTTTATTATCATTTTAGTCCAAAAATTAAATTTGGCCAGATTCCTCAACTAAAATCCTGATATTTTGTCTTTATCCTCAGAGGTATTTTAGTCATTATAGATTTATTATAACTCAATATTGATTAAAAATAATAAATCCCAAAAATCTTTGACCCTGTTTAAAGCACTCATCTCCCTCTTCACCTGTTCAAAAACCCCAATCCAAACCCTAATCAGCCACCTCCATCACCATAATCAGCCAACACCTCCACCTGTTGTGATCAACCCACTTCTGCCTCCACCCAAACCCACACCGTGCTCTCAACTGTGTACATTGCGTATCCTGCTAAAGGACGAATTTACCCTCGGCCGGAACGAGATTTTGATTTTCTGTGCGTGCTCAAAAGCTTAAGCATGTTGTCGGTTAGATCAGGTGGGGAGTTATCATCATCTTGTTGTTTGTTTGACCCACAAGTGTGAGTCAACCAGCCTAACGCCTCCACAGCAGCATCCCTCTCAGCAAGTTGTTTGTTTCTTTTCGGTTTTCCTACAAACTGCATTCCTTTAAACTCGACTAATGCTCTGAACTGATTTGTTTTTAGATGCTTTGTTTTGTATTTTGGTGGATTGTGGCCCTCCCGCATCAACAGAGTTTGCAGCAAACTTTTCGGGTTTGCCCCATCTCTTGTGATTGTATCTTTGTCATTTGACTCGATTGACTTTTTGCTTTCACGACCAAATACAAATCTCCCTTCACATTGTAGTGTTTGGGCAGAAAGAAAATTCCTCCAGCAATACTCATAAGCAGATCCTTCTCTTTCAGCTTCTTTCCATCCTTCAAATGCACGAACCAGTGCCATATGATCACAACGGGTGGGGAACAGGTGTGGGTTTGGGTGGAAGCAGAAGTGGGTTGATCATAACGGGTGGAGGTGGTGGCTGATTACGGTGATGGAGGTGGCTGATTAGGGTTTGGATTGGGGTTTTTGAACATGTGAAGAGGAAGATGAGGGCTTTAAATAGGGTCAAAGATTTTTGGGTTTTATTATTTTTAATCAATATTGAGTTATAATAAATCTACAATGACTAAAATACCCCTGAGGATAAAGACAAAATATCAGGATTTTAGTTGGGGAATCTGGAAAATTTAACTTTTGGACTAAAATGGCAATAAAAGTGAAACCACAGGGACCCAGATTTAAAAAGTTTGAGATTTGGACTTAAATGGCAAAAGTGCCCAAAGCACAGGGACCAAAATGGCAGTTTACTATAAGACCCTAATTCACGTTTGACCATAAGTCGCAGCGGAAATATGTAGCATAAAATTTTCTTTCATTATAAACATCTTGACGTACTTAAATTCATTTTTAAAGTTAACTCTTTCTCAATAAATATATTTAGTGAACTTATTTACAATAAGAAAACATAACTTAGCTTCGCTCAATTACGTACTCTAACACTCCCGTACAATCTAACTTGTGACTCGGTCTTCGATCTCTACTCCTTGATGACCCTTCGAGTCTCGTACAACCTGCACTCACCATAAACATTCATAACATTAGCTCACATTAAAAATATAAACAAAGATTCATCCTCGTATACTTTTCATTCCGTTATCCTTTTACATTTAAGCATTGCATCCGTGCATCAATACCCTTGGTGAGGCTACAATATTGTACCTGCATTACTCTTCATTCCCAAGGTACATTATTAATAATATCAATATTCGACCACATTGAAGCCTTGTGTACATACATTCGTACATGCATACTTACATACCTAGATATCTACCTACGTACATACATACACACTCATGTACATTCATACATACCTACTTACATGCCTTCACGCAACCCTACATGCGTGCATACGCTCATATCTGCCTACTTGCATACCTACACACATACATTCATTCATACACACCACTTATATTCATACCTACATACATACATACATACCTTCATACGTATCTATATTTCCTAAAACAAGGAATAAATTAGTCATTCTTAGCTTATACACGTTTAAAAACGGTTCAGACGGGTTCGCATTGCATAAACTAATAAAAACGATTTTTTGCGAAACTGACACATGCTCGCGTAGCGCTACGGTCCGTCGCGCTACGCTAGCACCTCATATTAACAGAAAGTTGCAGCTGGTTGCTGCAGATTCCCAGCACGATTCGGTTTTACGGAAACGAGCATAACTCTCTCGTTTTTGATCCGTTTTACCCGATTCTTTTTCCTACGTGATCGTAATTTAATTCTCCATCACATGGAGTGAAAATCCAATATTTGGACTACCAAAATTTGGGACTTTTAGCCTTCGGCTTATTACCCTTTTTACCAAAACTTTGACCCGTTCATGCATTTAGCAACATAACTTGTTGGTTTGACCTTAACTTCATATGAATTAATAATTTCAAGGTCATTTGTCATAAAAGATTCATTCCCGGATACCTTACATCTTATTCCACCCGTTTTCGCTCAAAAGCTTATTTTGACCCGTTAAGGCTAATTGCGCATTAAAACGTTTATGACTTACAAAACCATACTCCCCACTTTCATACTTGACCAAAACATTACACTAATCGAATAACTTGTTTCTAAACTACTTTTAAGATCGTTTGCCCAAAATACCCATCAAGGGCATTTTGGTCAACTTTAATCCCATCATTTACGATGAAAGACTACGACACATATTTGACCTCAACCATCATGTTTAGTTAATTAAAACACCATATTACTTAATCGAACTAAGAAGTGATTACAGAAATCACTTCCCTTATGCGTCTGTGCTCGTATCCGATTCCTTGCCTCTTCTTGACCCGTTAACACCTCATGCTTGAGCCCGTCTCAACGCGATTCCTATACTTTCATTTCATCGAAATCACGCTCTTATTAGCATACTCATTTGTACACGTTAACAATCATATCAATCGCATATTTCACACTTAACTTTCCTTAGTCATTTCTAACAAGCATAAAACATATAATCAACTTCGTATCCTTTCCAACACATGTACTTCATTATGTAATCACAATTAACGCATATTAACATAACATGCCCAAACGACTTCCTATAATCCTGCTTTTACAACAACGAGTTAAATCATGTTTCTTATACTTGTTGACTTTCAAGAGTCAACTATTAACCATATGTAACTATCGACTTATCAACATATACTCGTAACATCATAATCGACTATACGGACGACACTATATACATTTTATCATACACTTGATGTGCGTACTACCTTTTAAGCATAACGTACAACTAATTCATGCATAAATCTTCTAAACTCATACATAACCCATCAAAACCTACTACTAACCATCATGGATCATTCCCAATTAAACATCAAACATATAATCATCATATTTCTCCTAATTCATCTAACAAGAATTCATCATACCCACATAATACATCAATCTTTCAACAAGACTCGGACATGGGAGGTGATTCTAGTCATCATCTTCACCCTAACTAACGGGTTTCACCTCTAATCATCAAATTAACACAAACCATACGTAACCCGTGTTCTATACGATGATTCTAACCCTTATACATGATCAATTTCATACTAACTCACAGATTTGAACATAACCCACTTCACACTTGATCACCAATCTTAGATTTAATACATACCTTATGATCCCCTCGTGAAGGTGATCATTAATCCGTGTTCCTTCTTGAATTTGAGCTTCGATTCACCCTTCAATTTGGTGATTTAGTTGAGTTAGGGTTTGGAGCTCTTTGGAGCTCCTGAACATTCGTGAACACACACGAAGTGTGTGTTTGTGTGTGTTGAACTTTCATTTTAATAACTCAACTTCCATCTTGTTCCATTTAGCCCCTCGTGTTTGCCACTTAACATAACGTGCACTACTTCCATCTTTTAATACTTTTGACCATACCCTTAACTAGGTTAAATAGCCTAGTTATTTATTTCATGACGTGTCATATAGGAACACACGACAATATTAACATTCGGATTTTGGGGCGTTACATTTACTCATAAAAAATTACTTCAAAATCTCATTGCTTTCATGGTATCAAGAGCATAGTTCTGATCCATATTAATACACGCCTTTTTTCCTCTCATTTTGCATCACAATCATGGCTGGATCAACCCCCCTCCCCCGCCTCCCATAATAACAATTCACGTTTTTCATCTCTCACCAATATCGCCTCATTCGTAAGTGTCAAACTAACCTATGTGAACTACCTCTTGGAAACATCAAGTCATTACCATTCTAAAAACCTTGGGTCTCCTAAAATACATCTCCTCTACCCTAACCTACCCCACTCGCTTCCACTAGCGACGCCTCCCAATGGGAACAAGATGATTGCTACGTCTCCACTTGCATAAGTCACGCTTAATGCTACCATTGCCCATCCCACCATCGGCATAAAAACCGATGTTGAATTATGGAAAGTCCTTGAAGATACGTTCTAAAACAAATTTGAACTTCTGAAGCAAAACAACTAGGTGATCAGTTGCAATCAGTTGGTGATCCTGTCACAGATGAAGCTCTTGTGCTTCAAGTCCTAAATGATCTAGATCACCCAACCTATGATGCATTTGCCTTACATGTCGATCATTCTAACAAACCACAAACTTTGCACAATTAAGATTCAAAATTCTTTTTTATGAGGAGCGCCTTCATCATCAACAAACCCGAACCCATAATTTTGCTCATCTGATAGCCATGGTCGATGGCAACAACATCCTTCCCTCACCCTCTAACCCATAGATTCATGTCATGTGTCAGATCTGTAAGAAAACCGGTCATGACGCCTCCTCTTGACGTTATCACTACATGCCTTCTCATGTGGATGATATTATTATCACATGGAACCAAACCGGCTTTGTTGAACGCCTAACTGGGAATTCAAGCCAACTTTTCTGATTCAACCTTTCACCTATCACAAAACAGGTACTTTCATAGTCTTATTCAATGAAATGGTCTTTGCCTATGCAAGCCATTGTCCACACCAGTTTGTTCTGGTCGTCAACTATCTCGTCACTCAAGAATTCCTTTAGATGATGCATGTTTATACCGTAGTAGAGTGGGTGCTCTCCAATATCTTGTGATTACTCATCCTGAAATTGCTTATGTTGTTAGTAAGGATTCACAGTTCCTTTCTACAACCCACTGATCAACATTGGAAAGCAGAAAAATGCATTCCTTAGTATCTCAAGGGGATTCTACTCATGGGCTTACTATCAATTGATCTTCAGATTTTTCGGTTCATGCTTATGCTGATATGGATTGGGCTGGATGTCCTAATGATCGTCGATCCACCACGGGTTATTGTGTATTTCTAGGCGCTAGTCTTATCAGCTGTAATTCCAAAAAGCAACGCACAGTGGCTCGATCTAGCACATAGCCAGAATATTTTGCTCTTACTCACACCGCCGCCGAGGTATGCTAAGTACAGTCTTTATTATCTAAACTCCACATTTCGTTTGCTTCTTCTCCCACGATTTGGCACGATAATCCCAAAGCCACCTATCTTGCTACAAATCCTATTCTTCATCAACGCACCAAGCACATTAAAGTTCATCTTCAATGTATTCGTGACATAGTTCTTGCATGATCTCTTCAAGTTTGCTATGTTCCGACCAGATATCGATCTACTTACGATGTTCTCACCAAAGGATTGTGTTTTTTTAGGTTTCAAGTTATATAGTTCAAGCTTCACGTACAACCGACCGTCTAGCTTGTGGGGCCATGTTAGACAATAAATTCTCTGCAATTACATCTCCAACTCTTTATCTTCTCACTTTTAATTGATTATTAAATGTACTAAATGTCATCAGTTATTAGTAATAGTATGTCGTTTGATCTTCCGTAGGTTATTACAATATGGCTATGTCTACACAGAAATTACTTCAAATTGTCATTACTTTTACAAATGATGTGCATAACACTCATGTTTGATACAGAAATTTAAAGTCATTTTTATCAGTTCTTATTAGGGGTGCGCAATAACTGAACCGTTAACCGAAACAGAACCGAAAACCGAAAAAACCGAACCGAAATTAACCGAAAACGAATTAACCGAAAGTCGGTTAACGGATATTTTTTTACCATCGGTTAACCGAAATTAACCAAACCGAACCGAACCAAATCATTTATTTTTTATATATATTTCTAGCTTTTATACCTCTATTTCATGTAGTATACTTTCATTTCATGTAAACCGAACCGAACCGAATCATTTATTTTTTTATAAATTTCTAGCTTTTATATCTCTATTTCATGTATTTCATGTTTTATACTTTCATTTCATGTAATAATACCTTTATTTCATTTATTTATGCCTTCATTTCATTTATTTATACCTTCATTTCATTTATTTTTACCTCCATTTTATGTACTTAATCATCTATTCATGCAGTTATACCTCCATTTCATTTATTTACACATCCATTTCATGCATCTATACATCTATTTCATGTATTTATACCTCCATTACATGTATTTTGTCACACCCTGACTTTTGCGGAAGCGTATGATGTGTGACTTGTTCAATACCATTCCATTCAATCATAATAAACAACTATATGATCAAAACGATGTGCATCCATTCATTAAGTTTAAAGTATTACAAACACCAGTTATTTAAGTTTCAAACAACACATCCTTCGACTAAGTTACAAATCAACAAAAGTGGATGACATCTAAACTTGGAATTTACTTCTAGAAATAACACCAGCGCCCAAGATACAACTTGTTTCCTGAAATACATGTTATTTTGAAAACATCAACAAAAGTTGAGCATGTTCATGCGTTTTGTATTAATACTGATAAACTTGTAAACGTTTGAGAGACTCCTTTGAAAACAGGTATGAAAAGCTTCTATGAACAGATCAAATTAATGTTTTGCAAGGACATTAATGCATGTGAAGACATAGGGAGTACTCAATATGAGTAGGCTTATACCCTCGTCGATTTCCTCTCGACTGTGTCGAATTTCCCTTTGACTGTGTCAATTTACCTTGACTATGTCAATTTACCTTGACTGTGTCAATTTTACCCTTGACCGTTGTCGATTTACCTCGACTGGGACACCAAATCACTCAAGTGGTCACATAAGGACCATGAGTGGGGCTCGGCCGTACCCGTTAGATCTAACCTCCGTCCATATTTCTTATGAGAGTTAATGGCATTTCAAATTCAATCTATGCTCACATGATCTAATAGTTCATTTCATAGCCAAACCATACCATTTCAACATATGCAACATGTATTCCACCCCCGAGAGTTATAAATCCGAAAACAGTTAAAAGAAAAGGGGGACATGAACTCACTGTTTTGCGTTCTTCAATCCGACGTAACTCAAGCTGCTACTAGTGTGCACGACTACCTACAACGTACTACGGTCTATTAGACGAGCGGGTCGTGCCTTGACTTAGTATTAATTAGTGTCTTTGAGTTACGTTCCTTTGTGTCCTTAATATTATTCCAAGTTATATAATTATTTGTTAAAATAATAAATATTTTAACTTAAATTATATTTATGAATTTTGGAATATTAGTTAAAATAATACATTTTAACTTGTCAAGTTTATGTATTCGTACTTGTATAACTTCCCAAGGATCGGTGTTTGTATTCGTATTCTTATCCTTCTATATTTTTTCCAAGTATCGATGGCGTATCCCGGTGTGTAATTATACGTACGAGAATACGTATTTTTATTGTGTTTATTAAGTATCACATACTTAATTTCTGTATTAACTTTTCCGGAATAATATTTCTAATAAAATACATCAATATATATTCCCAAAATATATATTTTAAGAAATTTTACATAGAAAAATTATTTATAATTTTTCCTTGGCAAAAATATTTATACTTTTCATATAAGTCTCAAAAACAATATATTTTCAAGTCTAACCTATAAAATATATATATAAATCTATTTTTCACCCAAAAATAATATGTCCAAAGTTTATTTAAGAAAATATATATTTTTACTTACCCAAAAATAATATATTTTCTCCTTGTTGTAATTATTGTAAAATCATATTTTTGTTTTCTTGGTGTCCAAAATACTAATTACCAAAATATACTTATGAATTAAATTTCCGGAATATTTTTGTGAGTTATATTCCTTGTTCGGTTTCTCCAATAATTTGGGTATAATTTATATATTCATTTCTTGGAATTTTGGTAATATTTTGGATGGTAATTTCTTGGTATTTTGGTGTGTTATAATATTTCAAGTCCTAAAATAATATAACTAATACACATAATACACACATGGTGACATCTAAATATATATTTCCTAAATACATATTTAGGCACTTTTATTTACAAAAACCAACCTCCAATATTTATAATTTTCGTAACAAAAATTATGGCAAACTTTGTATAAAAATTCATGGTTTAAAATATACTTGTAAATATTTGTTTATAAATATTTTTCTAAGTGTTCAATTTTTAGAAAATGCCATAGTTTCCCCTTAAAAATGGTGGTTTCCATGCTTTCAAAGCATATCATTTTCTTTTATAAATAACCACAATCAACAATAAACAAACCAACACTTACCAATTTGCCAAAATCAAGCATAAATTACTACTTCATGAACTTGAAAATTTACAAAAATTTGTAGTAACTTACTAGTGTATTTAGTAAGCTTAGTTACCCTTTAAAGTGTGGTTGTTTATTTAAAAACATCATTTTTAAAGAAGTTAGATGTTTATAACTTGTAAATCATTTTTCTAAAAATATTCCTTCTTGAGTTTTTCTTGTTAAATATATATTTCTACACTTGATTAACCACTAAAAATGTGGTTAATCTCTTTAAGAACCAAGCTTAAGTAAGTTTTGTATTTTTAACTTGGTTTCTTGAAAAATCATTCTTAAAATCCTTCATTTATATGATCTACATCACACTTAGATCTGTTGGTGCACTACATCTGTCGACTTCGTCTTGTATCGAGTCTTACTTTAGATAGATTAGATCAGGGCACGTAAAACGAGAAAATGTGAGAGAATTAGAAGATTTCGCTTGAAAGTATGTGATGTATTTGAGTTTTCGCTTGAAGCCTCAAGCGAAATCATCAGATCAGATTTCGCTTGAGTGATGCTGAAGCGAAATCTCATAGTCTATATATAGAGATTAGTGTCAAGCGAAATCAGAAGTTGACAGAAGTTGTATTTGATTAATTCCATACCGAGGTGCTGCCGGTGTGAGAACTGATTGTAATTGTGTTCATATCAATACAAATCAGTGTTAAAGTGAAGATTCAGCTGTTTTAAGTCAAATACTTGTTTTCCGCACCTGTATTTGATAGAATTCCTCTGAACCGACTCGTTTAGGTCGCAAACACGATCCTTACAATTGGTATCAGAGCTCAGGAGGAGGAGCTCTGCAAAATTCAGCCGAAATCGATCAAAATTTCTTACTTCTACACCTTCTTTTCTTACTTCAGAAATTTTACACGGTCAAAAATTATTCAATTTCTCACGGATTGTTTAAAAGTACTAGATAACAAACCCTTGAAAGTTTCACAGCAAAATTCGACCTAAAAGTGATCAAAATCGACATTTGAATGGAGTTCGCTTGAACAGTTCAGTATTATTGGACGATTTCGCTTGAAACTTCAAGCGACACTTAACATTTCGCTTCAAACCAGAGTTCGTTTTCGCTTCAAGATTTTCGCTTCAAGGTGTTCGCTTCAGGGTTCTTTCTTCAGGATCGCTTCAAAGTATTTCGCTTCAAGAACTTCGCTTGAGAGTTGTTCAGTTTAAAGTGGTATCGCTTGAAGGGTATCGCTTGAAAGTGTCTGAAACATGGACAACGATTTCCACAACGCTTTTGCAACATCGCCTAGTTCATCTTCCATTGCTCAGAACATGAATTCAGAAAACGAAACGGGGACGACTCAGAAACCCCCGAAGCTTATGGGAATTGAGGAATACTACGGATGGAAAGATAGATTCGAAAACTGGGTGCAAGCAAATCATCTAAGATCATGGGAATGTATTCTGACAAAGTATACTCCACCACAAACCGAAATGCAGACTGAAAAACAGCTTTCAGATTTTAGTAAGGAAGAACGGGAAATATACCGAGCTGAAAAGATGATGATCAGTTTACTTCAACAGGCCATCAAAGAAGACATATTCATACTACTTCAACATGACAAAACATCACAATCAATATGGGATGCTCTAAAAATTAAGGTTGAAGGCAGTACGAGTATGATTAAAAGCAAGAAGGCATTGCTTAAAAAGGAATTTGATTTGTTCACAAGTTTGCCCGGAGAAGATACGAAGAAACTCATTGAACGATATTGTCACTTAGTGAGAACAATGTCAATGATGAGCATTAAAAAGGAAAATGATGAATGGGTGGATAAACTTGCTGATGCGTTACCTCAGAAAGAGTGGGGAACTTATTTGATGATACTGAAGAATACTGGAGTTTATGATAGATTGTCGATCTCTCAGTTCATTGAAAAGATTGAAAGTCAGGATTTGGAACAGCAGAAGATTGCAAGGATGAATAATCCAAGTGGTCAACAGGATGTAAAGATGTATTACAAGGGTAGTGTTCCGATTTCAGAAGCTGAGAGAAGTCCGAAAATTCAGACTGCTTATAGTGTTGGAGATTCTACAGAAAAGACTGATCAAAACTCAAACAAAAGCAACAGTGGTTTCTCATTGTATCCGAGTGTTAATCCGAAAAGTTCATCAGAAAGTTTTCAATCTCAAAGCACAAAGATGGGAAATG
Source organism: Helianthus tuberosus (assembly GCA_030545235.1). Lineage (NCBI taxonomy): Eukaryota > Viridiplantae > Streptophyta > Magnoliopsida > Asterales > Asteraceae > Helianthus > Helianthus tuberosus. The sequence goes on from CM060378.1 coordinate 6,531,155, forward strand.
GTTGTGTGATTCAATGCAACATAGCTCTAAATCTTCCAGAAGGTCAAAGTTTTTCTGAAGACATTGCGAAAGATCATATGGCATTACTTGGTTCCGTGCTTATCTCTTATGAAGGTTTAGTTGCTGGTCGAATTGGAAATCCTATGCTTACTAAAGAGGATTACGACCAAATAGATGCTGAAGAGATGGAACTAATGGATATCAAATGGTGTCTTGCAAGTGTTCTTAGACGTGCTGAGAAGTTCAAGACAATTACCGGGAGAAATGATTTTCTTGATGCTTGTGTTTCTACTTTAGGTTTTGATAAATCTAAAGTTACTTGTTTCAGGTGCAGGGAAAAAGGTCATTTTAAGAGGGAGTGCAAGAACAGAGAAGTTAGTGGTGCTCAGAATCCATTTGGAAAAGATGACTACTACCGGAAAGCCATTTATCAGCAAGTTGGTCAGACACAAGAGTTACAGACGGCTCATGGTAGAAAGATTGAAGATTCAAAGAAAGGATGTTTGGTAGATTTCAATTGGAGCAACTACATTTCTTCTAACAGCACAGCATGTATAGTGGACCAAAATGATGAACAACTACCTGAAGGATTCAGCTGGGATATGTTTGTTGATGAAAAGGGAGATTTCAAAGCTTTCATTGCAAAGATTGTTAGAGAACCAGATTTGTTTGCTACTTGGATGAAATCAATTGGTGAAACAGTGAAAGATCAATCGAGTACATCTGAAGAAAGTTCAGAAAGTGTTGATTCTGAATCATTAAGTACAGATGAGAGTGTGCAAAATGAGAATACTTCAGAAAAAGAAGTTGTTTTTGATCAAACACCATCTGATTCTGGTGTTTCAGATGCTGAGTCTGAAAAATCGGTAGAGTTTGATCAAACACCGATGGAGAGTAGCAGTGATGATGAAGAAGAGAAACATATTAATCTTGCTAAAAAACATCTTTCTTCTGAAAGTTTTCATTTTTATTTTGCAGATCGCATGGAGAAACTGAAGGAGAAACAAGCTGCAAAAGAACAACAACAAGATGAGAAAGTTGAAAATGTTGTTCAAACTGAAGAAGTTAAAAGTGTGAATGAAGAAAAGGTGATTGAAACTGAGAAAGTAACTGGAGTAGAAAAAGTAATTGAAGTGGTAAAAACAATTGAGGTTGAGAAGATTGTTGAAGTTGAAAAGCCTTGCAAGAGTTGTGAAGAAAAAGATGTTATGCTGTTTGATAGAGAAAGACTGATAGAAAAGTTACTATCTGACATCAGTTATGTGAAAGAATCGTATAGTGTGTTGAACAGAACAGTGACAGGTCTTCAAACAACAAACTCTGAAAGAGAAAAAGCTTTAACGATGACGAATTCTACGTTAATGGCAAAGCAAAAGGCAATTAATCATTACATCGAAGAAAATGCTAATCTAAAGCAAGAGTTGGAAAAAGAAAAGATCGAGAATGAAAGGATCAGAAGGTTATTACTGATTTATTCTTGTTCTGATTATGTTATTGATCGAGTTTATCCTACTGTTGCAGGTTTTGAAGCATTTCAGGATGAGAAGCAAAAGAATGAGACTGGTAAGAAATCGACTGTTAAATACAACAAGTGTCCGCCTCCTATCTGGGAAGGTTATTCTCCTAGAAAACCAAATGAGGAGCAAGTTGAAAAAGCAGTCAATATAAAGTTAAAATCCGAGACAACTGACGTTTTACCAGATAACATTGATATCACGTTTACCTCGTCTGATACTGATCATGAGTCTGAGTTAATCAAAAAGGTGGTCGATCAGGTGTTGGATACTGAGGAGGTGTCTGAGTCAAAGTTTAAGTCTGGGGGTTCAAGTTCGTCAGTCAACAGTTCAAAATCATCGGAAAAACGGTCTTACAGTAAAGAATTTTTGTTATCAAAGGCAAATTTGGATGATGAAACATTTGAAGTTGCATATACTTTAAATGATTCGGACAAATTATACTCTGACAAAGAGTTTCCGATTAGAAGTGTTCGTTTTGACATGATTAAAAAGGTTTTCAAAATGACAGAAATTAATTTTTCTGAAATTAAGGATCTAAAATATATTGAAAAACCTAAAAAATATACTTCTAGAGTTCAACAAAGGTTAAACAAGAAAAAAGGGAAAAAGAATTACAATTCTGATTCTAGTTTTCAAAAGAAAACAAATCAAAATTGTAGTTACAAAAAGAAAGGTCTTGGTTTTATTCCACCTGAAAATCGTAAAAATAAAAAATATGTTAGAGATTTTAAATCAAAAATGACATATGTTGCAGGTAAAAGCTATGAAGAGGAGTCAAATAGCTCATTCTTGAAAAAATCAAATCAAGAGTTCCTTGCTGAAAGAAAAAGAACAGGAACTGGAGTTTTTCATCAAATTGGAGTTTTTCAACCAAAAGACACAAGAACTTGTTTTCAATGTCAAGTTGTTGGACACATCGCTCACAATTGTCCAAACAAAGTCAACAGAAAACAGGGAGTCTCTGAAAAACTTAAAGAAAAAGTGATTGAAAAGAATGATTCACCAACTACAAATTTCAAAAATTTTGAAAATTCAAAGAATGAAGTTGGTGAAAATTCTAAAAGATTGTACAAAAAGAGTGCAAAAGACAATCAAAAATGGATTGTTAAAAAATCAGATGTACAATCTGGCGATGAATCTGATTCCACAAAATCTGAGGAGCCACAAGTTGAGGAAAAACATTCAGTGAATGATGTTGACATTCCATCACTGAACTTTGAAGAAATTAAACAAATGGTTGGTAAAGTGGAAATTTCAAATCAATTCTATTTTGATGAAAAGGAATTTGATATTGAGAAAGCTTTTAATGGAAATGTTAAGAAAATTTTTAAGAAAATGCTTGATGGAAAGGTAAAGGGGGTTAAAGATTTTTATGCAACTAAAAAGGCAACCTACAACCCTACCGCTCAGGAATTGGAAGCCACCAAGTCAAATAAGACTTGGGTGGAAGTTTGTTTTCCTTAAAAGTCTTAGGACTTGCCGGAGATCCCAAGTTTATATCGTGGATCAGGAATCGGCATCTTTCTAATGTTTAAAGATTTTGATTGAAATTTTTTTTATAGTATTTGGATGTTTACAGGTTGTATGACTACGCCGGAGCTTCCAGGTTGGTAAGTGTGAAGCAGGAATCGGCATTTTGATTGGTAAAATGGTGATGTAGACGTAATATTCCTACAAGTGATATTGTGTTCTACATGTGGTAATTTTTACAATTGATATAGATGGTGCATACTTGCAAATGGTAAATCAAGGACATTAATTTGTACTTGATCTGCTACAAATGGTTAAGAATAGACAATGTGATGAACCACACCCCGAATCTACAAATGTTTATATCATCAAAACTTATTTTCCGAAAAAATCATTTTGATTAAAACAAACTTAAGTGTTTTGAAATCTAAATGAGAAAATAGTTTTGTGATAGAGGGAGTTCTGATTGTTTATGCCGAGTGAATGGCGATTTGATGTGATTCGATATCAGTTGTCACTTTATTGTACAGTTTATTTTTTTTTTAAATTTCCTAAAATGTGTTTGCATTTTAGGGGGAGTAAATTTTTTAGAAAATCCAAAAACATTTGAAAATTTGAAAAAGACAAAAACATGATAAAATTCAAAAATGAGTTTTGTTGTATATAGAGGAAATGATAGTACATCAGTGGACTATCACAACATGCTAAAGAAATGTAAAGTAAAATGTGATAAACAATCTTACTGCGGATATGTCAGTAGGTTTTTGCACATTTAGTAAATTGTGACGAGATATAAACCTAAATTTCAAACTTTCTTATTCTGTGCGTTAACAACATCTTGGATATATAGGTAACCCCTGAAATCTTGTTTGAAAGGTCCCTTATTCTGAGATACTAGGTCTTTATGCTCAGTGATATCTGGGGTATTATCTCGGGACTTCTGATTTTGCGGAAGCAATGGCCTAGTCCCCGGAGAATACTTTACATTTGCTTGAAATATAGCTCACCCTCAGCTAAAAAATGATGAAACATTGAAAAATGCTAATCATGGCTGTTGTAATTCAAAAGATCCTCTAAAGGGGACACACCTAAAAGTCAACTAGGCTCTCTGCTGAACGGAAGTTCTGACCTGAGCTATCACGGTTGCATAATTTATTCCCCTGACAGATATCATCTGTGGTATACTCACCTGTAAGACTGAATATTGGGATCTGGATACGGGAGTATATTCAAGTAGTGGGACACACGAATAAGTTCAAGTGCTTAAAACATTAATATCGTATCTCGGATAAATTGAACTTTGTGTGAAAATTTAAGTGGACAAACATACTGACAATCTAGGTAAATTGTTTAGAACTTAATATGAAATGAAGCTTAACGGTGTTAGTGATCTGTCTCAGAAACTGATATGATCCTCTTGCACAAACTCACAAAAAATATTGTTTGTAAAAATTTCTTTATTGCATTCCTTTACAATCAAAAATTACAAAAAGATTTTAGTGTGTTTTAGCATAAAGTTTGAAAAATACAAAAAGATTTTCGACAACTGATATTGGAAAGCTGATTGTCAAAATTTCAAGTGCTAAACATGATGACTTGGTTGTGAGAGGGAGTGAATCTTAAAATGTAAAAAGGTTTGTTAAAATTCTTACAATTGGTATTTTAAAAACCTATATTTGGTTCATCATTGATTTGTGATATGAGAGAGTATTATCTGATTATATCAGATTGTTGGTGCATTTAAATTGTTAAATTTAGAAAATTTATTTCTGGGTTAAGATTGTTACAGGTGAGCCAGATTAATTCATTCAAAGTTTACAAAAGTCAGACTCTGATTATGAATCTAAAAGTTTGCTAGCTGCTGATGCTGATGAACTTAAGGAATCAAGAGATCTGATCAAGAGAATTAGATGAGATCCAGGCAATGATCTTGTAAACAACATTTGAGTCAGACATCGATCCTAAAGCAGATGTTGCTGAAGAACAAATGAATACCAGCAAATCGTGAGGGGGAGTCTGATAGAGAAAGGTGATTCTAGAGAAGAAGATAGAAGGAGAAAAGCCCAGAGACTGATCAAGAATGAAGATGTGAAGACACAGCATTGGTGTGACTCGATAGTCGACTCGTCAACATCTGAGGGGGAGTCTGTTGGTGCACTACATCTGTCGACTTCGTCTTGTATCGAGTCTTACTTTAGATAGATTAGATCAGGGCACGTAAAACGAGAAAATGTGAGAGAATTAGAAGATTTCGCTTGAAAGTATGTAATGTATTTGAGTTTTCGCTTGAAGCCTCAAGCGAAATCATCAGATCAGATTTCGCTTGAGTGATGCTGAAGCGAAATCTCATAGTCTATATATAGAGATTAGTGTCAAGCGAAATCAGAAGTTGACAGAAGTTGTATTTGATTAATTCCATACCGAGGTGCTGCCGGTGTGAGAACTGATTGTAATTGTGTTCATATCAATACAAATCAGTGTTAAAGTGAAGATTCAGCTGTTTTAAGTCAAATACTTGTTTTCCGCACCTGTATTTGATAGAATTCCTCTGAACCGACTCGTTTAGGTCGCAAACACGATCCTTACAAGATCATTATTTTTCAAGAAAACATGTTACACTTCAAGTTCATGCCTTAACATAAAGATGATTACTTTGATCTACAACATAATCATCCTCTTATCTTGCTAGATTATGTCTTTAATCACTATCTAGCAATATCATGTGATGTTTAACATCATATACACCAACAATCACCAAGCATAATAACACATAACAACATGATTTCTTATGATTTTTAAGCTTATGTTTAAGTTTCATGTTCATGATTCATAGTGCTCTTCAAGATTAGTTACTTGTATCATTCTTTAACCACCAAAACAAGATGTAAAATAAGGTGTAGATGATCTTACTACTAGCTCAAGGCTAGGGATGATGTTCAAGAAAATGAAGATGACAAATGAGGTGGATAAAAGCACTCGAGAGAGGTCCTTCCAGTTCCGTTGCTTGCAACCTTCTTAGATAGGCTTAAGACACCTTAGAATATGCTTAGAACACTTGGGAATGGATTGAAAAATGGATGATGATGTAGGGGTGTTTGGGCCGTGAACTTTGAAGGAGATGGATGAGCTTTTGTGCGTTTTGGAATGTGATGAACATAAGTGTTTAATGTCTCTTGGTTATTATAATCTTCCTTCCAACATTTAAGTGGTATATGGCATATATGTTGGTATATTCCTCAACAAGATCTAATAAAATATAGTAAACAAATATTATGTCGGACCCATGTCCCCTAACCGGCCATCAAAAAGGGGGGGGGGGGGGTAAAGTGTAACATTTAATGGTAAGTTAAGTGTTACAGTTAGATTTCAAGTATACTAGTTAGGGTTATATGTGTTATATGTTTATAGGATGTGTTATGATGTTCGGTGACCTTAACTAGCTTTGTAACACTAAAACAATGCTTCTAGTAAGAATTTGATGTTTCGGGTAGTGTCCGGTTGTTCGTTTCGTTACTTTTCGTTAAAGTGCTAAATTGTGCAGTTTAGTGTGCTTTATGTTGTGTTTTGTGACAGTTTTGATTCCCGACACTTAGGAAAGTATTATGGACCATTATATCATAATTCTGCATTATATTTAGATGGTAAAAGCTGAATTTTTGCTGAATTTATTTATTTTCTACAGAATTCTACAGTTTTAGTGTGTTTCTGGCACTTTCCGGTACCTATGTCATCACTAGGAAGGCAGTTTTGAAATCCCTACTTTCCTATACACTATACTAGTGTAACACTTGGTCCTGGGGCTTATTTTGTGTCTTAACATCATGTCTGCCTAAGTACTGAACTCCCGTCAGTACTTCTAGTTTGTCTGATAACTGTGCTAACCCTGCTCTGTGCATTAATAGAACTATATTGTGTTGCATGTAGTAATGATAAAAGTCTTGCAACATGAACTGCCATTGTATGTATATAACAGAAATCGGAAATTCATTCGTCTTGTAAACTAGATCATGCACAGTCATTAGAGAACAAATTACTGTTTAATTATTGTACGGAATGCATGGAAAAGTGCCAGTTGTCACATATTTCTAAGCAAAAAAAAAATTAGCCCTTGTTTGAATTGGTTATTAACTGAAAATTAACCGAACCGAACCGAAAACCGACAAATTAACCGAATTAACCGAACCGATTAACCGATGACTTCGGTTACGGTTACGGATAATGGTAATAACCGAACCGAACCGTGCACACCCCTAGTTCTTATTGCTTGATGTTTAGGCTTAGAGCTCGAAAGAAATAGAATGAGTTATCGTATAATGCAAATGGAATAAAGCAACCATCAAATAGAGGTGTTCAAAATTATCCGTATCCGAAAATCCAATCTGAAATATCCGATATCCAAATCCGAAATATCCTAAAATTCGGATTCAGATAGTGATTTTAAAAATTTTCGGATTTCCGAAATATCCGAAAATTTAATTTTTATTTTTTTCGGATATCCGAATGTCCGAAAATATCCGACGTATCCGAAAACTATCCGGTCCCGAATATTAAAAAAAATAAATATTAAATAAAAAATTGGATATTCAGATATCCGATTCAGTATCTGATTGGATATCGGATATCCAAAATTTCGGATACGGATTCGGATAGTGAAATCTGGTATCCGAAAATTTCGGATATCCGAATTTTCATATATCCGATTTTGAACACCCCTACAATCAAATGGTATAACAAATATTACAACGGAATTAGAACGAGTTCTTCTATACTACAATTGGAAAAAACCATCAAATAGTATAACAAATGTTACTAGTTTTCATGTATGAAAAAAAAAAACACAAACTCTTTACTCGCATCTATAGACTTCTTTTGATATTTGTTTGACAATTTTACTAAATTTTAACTCATTAAACCATTTTTCTGAAAACTTATTACCGATATAAGTTTATCGCTTCTAATCTAACTTGCTTGATTAAATTAACTTGTAGGTATGTACATATTTGATCAAATAGTATCATTTAAGGTTATGGTTCACCTTGTTCTCGTCAATTTTGGTGGTCGATTCTAGTAGAGACCACTATTTTCTTAAAAAAGTCTCATTTATTCATCTAAATAAAACTAATACGATCAAATGTAGCTTGAAACACGAACGTAATAAAAAAGGATGGTTAATTGTGGAGAATATATCTTATTGCTTCAGTTATACGTCTACAAAATGTCAGGTTAAATTTTATATTAAAGGTAATGAAATACATAAAAAGTTATGTATTTTTTTAACGATCAACGAAATAAAAGGCCAGCTACCCGGGTTAACCCAATGGCAAAAGACAACTCCATACGCCAACGACCGCAGGCGGCGATGGATAACACAAACCCACCATCTCCAGTTCCAAGACCCACCACCCAAAGACTCACTGCGATAAAACCTGTTTCAAATAAGATATATGTATGTATCATTAGACTATTCTGAAATAGGGGAAGGTTCAAATGAAAACCACTAGTTATTGTGAAAACTCGAAAACTAATTAAAAACCACTAAAAAGAAGGGGGAGACTTTTAATGAAGGAGGGGTAAAATAGGAAAAAAAAATATGTAACTTTTCAAACATTTCCCATTTCTCCATACGTTATCATTTTAAAACAAAAATGGCACCATAAGATCACAAATTTTTGTATCTTTCATTCAAGTATATTCGAGCATATTTTTTATGACATAAAAAAAGATTTATGGTGTCGTCTTGTTTTTAATACTATTATTATAGTAGTGCACATGTGCAATACAACATGTACTACAATTGCATTACATGCTTAAAATTAGCTTTTTGAATCTAGATTAGCTTTTAGGGTTAGTTGTTTTGGAGGTTTATGATTACGATTAGGTTTTTGGGTGTGGGGGGAGGGGGGTTTAGGTTTTTGGGGGGTGGGGGTGGGGGGTTTAGGTTTTTTTCGGGTTTATGTTTAGGGTTTAGTTTTAGGTTTTCGGGAGGGTGGGGGGGGGGGGGGTTAGGTTTTTGGGGGATGGGGGGTTTAGGTTTTTGGGGGGTGTCGGTGGGGGGTGGGTTAAGTGGTTTAGGCTTTCCGTATTAGTGTACTACACATGTGCAGTACAACCCAAAAAAAAAAATTTTTTTTTTTTTGAAATTTTTTTTTTCATATATAAAAACCAGCGAAATTTATAAAAAAATTGAAAAAAAAAAAAATTTGTGTGTTTTTTAGGCTTTTTTTAGTTAGTTTTTGAGTTTTCACAATAAAAGTGGTTTTCATTTAAACCATCCCCTTCTGAAATATACAAACATGAAATAAAAATTTTGCTTGCTATTTTTCCCCTTGCAATTTTATTTTTAAAGAATGGTGAAGATTTATCTATTACAAGGTAGTTATGATGATACATCAGATACATGATATTAAAGTATATAAATAAATTTTATTTGTATATTTCAAAATACTGTTAGTATAGAGATAAGATATAAGTAAAATATGATTTTAACATAAGTTCACTTGGCTTATGAAAAGACTCGTAGGCTTGAATGTACCTGAACCAAATCAAGACCATGTTCATTTAGCTTTCTAGAAAGCCGGCAGACTTCATCTTATGAAGTTTAATTTGAGTTCGCAATATAATATGAACTCTTTCACCCATATCTTTTGATAATAATCAAACTAAGGGGTTGTTTGGTAGCATCTGAATGACATTAAGAGGCTACCTCTTAATGAAATCATTTAAGAGTTTAACAAAGATAATGTAGAAGAATGTGACATGTGATGGTTTACCATTCAGATGTTACCTCTTATCCAGTCAGACATAAGGTTACCTCTTATTCATTCAGACATAAGGGCCACAAATGATTTCATTAAGAGGCAGCATCTGAATGGATTAAGAGGCTACCAAACAGGGCCAAAGTGTCTTTTCTTTAGTAGACATGTTATAGTTAGTGTAGAGATATGTATTAGTGAGCTACTTACCCATAGTTATTGGTATGGGTTACAAAGTCTCATATATATATATATAGAGGCCGGTTATCATACAAATGCCTTTATCGTACATTACGTACGCTACAATCTTAGCCGTCAGATCATCTTCCCGCATTTTAAAATCGCATGTTTTTTATAACAATTTCGCATGTGATAATTTTTGATGAATTCACATGTTTTTTTGTACCAATTTCGCATGTGATAATTTTTTATGAATTCGCATGTTTTTTTGTACCAATTTCGCATGTGATAATTTTGATGAAATAGCATGTTGTTTTTTTGTAACGATTTCGCATGTGGTAATTTTACAACATGCGAATTCAATGCGGGAAGATGATCGGACGGCTGAGATTGTAGCGTACGTAATGTACGATAAGGAGATTTGTATCCTACCCTTTACCTATATATATATACATATATATTTTTATTTGGTAACATTTTTATTTCATTCCAATCATCAGGGCAAATTAAATAAGGATAGCGGGTAGACGAGCAACAAACTGCGCCGCCATCTTTTGATATATCTCATATATATGAGATATATAAAAAATAGTAATTTTTTAAGAAGCGCTGGGAGATCTACTTGTGGTTTTTTCGGTATAAGGGGGGACGGGGCCCCCATTAGGGGCTTGTGGTCACGCGTGGAACATAAGGAAACACCGCCGCCACCCGTTATCATCACGCTTGGTGATGATAATGCATTGTGTACATCACGTGTTTTATTTTAAGTTGTTTTGTGAATGATTTTTTTTATGGAGATGAGTGTGTGGTGAGTGATGCGCATTTCCACTAAAATCCATCATTAGTGATGGATTAAAGTTCGATGACATGACGAAAATTGATTGGATGTTATGAGTGATGAGTGTGTGGTGAGTGATGGACGCCCCTACCCCCTAAGGCAACCACGGTTTTGGATCATAAACCTTTTTACACAATATGCATACTTAATACATTAATGTTTAAATAAATAAATTGTATTACGCTTGGTATTTTAGAGGCAACATCGAGTAATTATTTTCAAGTCACTCAACATCATATTGAGAACAATTAAGTTTATTTTTTTTTTGTTAAAAATCACAGTTTTATACTTTTATTTGATGCTAATCAAATGCTTTGTGCAATATGATATATGATATATCATGTGATGAAATAAACCGGCAAATCTTAAATCAACGAGGAAAAAAGTATTTGTTTTAATAGGAAAAAAATAGTTATATTTAATAACTTTTTATGCCATATTTTTTACCTGGAAATAATTAAATTTTATAACACAAGTTTGGAAAATTACATAACAATGATAACAAGTTACGCTGCCCTTTTGAATAGCAAATCCAACTCTACCGAAAAAAACCAAGGACAAATATATATAAAAAAAGAATGATGAACTAAACGAAGGAGGAATGTATCATAGTAAAATAATATTTCATTGTAGTGTTTAAATATATGTATTTATATGAAAACTTTAAATATAAATACTAGGGAATAGAAAATCAATTTTCCGATTTATGAATATGAGACGTCTGGCTAAATATAAATTATTTAATAAAAAGTCTTGTTTGTTTTTTAAATTATTCATGACATATATGTAAGTATTAAATGCGAGTTTGACTTGTGTTCTTAAGATTTTAATTTTTTTCAAAGAAATAGACACAAACTCATCATCATTAACCATTTGCACCCGATGGATAATAAACATTCGGCAGATCCCGAAAAACTAGAAGAGAAAATATAACTTGTAAACTAAAAACCCGTTGTTTTTTTTTAACGACAAATTTCTTTTAATCTATGTCGTTAGTGAAACTTGAATTCAAGACTTTTCTCTCTCAAACTCAGATATTTAAAGGCTTTACATTTGCCAGTGAACCACCACCTCATTGGTGAGAAAATACCCCCCAACGAACATATGGTGAGAGAAAGTTTGATTTTGTTATCTTTGGGTGGCACAGTTTAACAACGAGCAACCTGTTAGTGATCGTGAGAACTTATGAGGATAGGATTTTGTTATTAGATGTTGGCCAAGGTTTTTAGTCGTTTGTCAATGTGGGTACTGGGTACCTCAACTGATGATGAAACTGTCAGTAATCCGGTGTAATCAAGAGAGTAAGATTTTGAATTGGATTCACGATCAGACCTTTAGTCGTTTGTTAGTGTGAGGCCATTTGCACTTATTATATGTCGCTAAAAATTCTATAAGTATAGCCACAAGCTTGTTGGTAAATGAAGGGGTATGGTCCCAAAAAGACACGCAGACCATTTTTAGGTCACGCGCTGGACTATACTCCTTACTCAGCAAGCTGATCAATCTTAGTCCCGCGCGGGCTGCTCAAATAGAGCCTGACCTCGCCCGAGTCCCAAACAAGAGATAACATCAGTTTTTACACTTAGTGTTATGAATAAGAGCCTTCAGCCCTTCAACCCTGCGCGGGCTAGTTACGTGCTCAACAAGGGTTGCGCATGAGTTAAGAGCGCAAGGCCACTTCAGAAAGTACAAAAGGTACAAGTGGCAGAAGAATAAGCCAATCAGCGTCCTCCATGCTGTGCTCGATCGTGTTCCACGATCGTCTGACGTGCAGGAGACAGTGAGTACACAAGGACGCCTACGTGACACCAATCAGGGGGCGGCGACAACTGACCCATGATCTCCACTTACCTGCTGATGACAGAGGGACAACAAGGCCGACAACTGCCATTCAAAAAAAAAACAAGGCCGACAACTAGGACACGTGGCTCCAATCATGGTGCGCCAGCACCGGAGATCTTCTAGAAGACAATAACAGTCGATTCCAATGAGACAAGGAGGATATTCCTTGGTTGTCGCCTTCCGGCCCAAGGCCCATCAGCCCATCTCCTCTTACACCTCTCCGGCTATAAATAGAGACCCTCATGCACAGGTTAAACATTCTACACTCTCTTCTCTCACTCTTAACACGCTTATTTCCTCAAGGCAGTTACTTATTCTCACGTCAGAGTCTGGTTAAGAGGGAAACTCCCATATTCTCCTCTTAACGAGCTAACGGTGTTGTTGTTTTGCAGGAAGAACTGGTGAAATCGGAGCTCAGGAAACCCTCATATTCCCCTCTTAACGAGCCCATCCCTTTGGTCTTACTCACTCGTGTTCATAAATTCATCGTCGATAATAAAATAATTATAAATATATAAGTAATTATAAGAAAATACATAATAAAAATAAAATAATAAATAAGCCAAGCTCGACCGGTTGAGCCTAAACAAGTTAACGCTCGGCTTGTTTCGTTCACATCTCTACCTTTTAAACACATCAATTATATAATTATATAAATATTGTTGACGAAGGACGATGAATAATAACTTTATTTTTATAATAATATATAGTTTTTTTGTTTTTCTTTTATTTAATATATTATAATAGTTTATTATTATATTTACTTTTAGTAACATATTTTTAAAATTTTCCCCTTTTTTAAACCATATATTTCCTATACCATTTTTTTAATAATTCTTTTTTTTTCCTTTTTAGAACATATATTAATTTATCGATTAATTTGATACTTCTTTAATAAATTACGTTTATAACTTTTTTCTAAAAACTTAAGCACGCAGTTGTGCTTGATTTTTTCCCGACATTCTGTTATAAGTTTTGTTAAAAACGAAGTTGTACTCTAAATAAAATATTTATTTAGTATCATAAAACGATATGACAATAAACTGAACCGTTCTAATGGTTTGGCTTTCTAAATAACATGCTTTATTTTTTAAATCATGTTTGTTTTACATTATCATTTGCTCGGTTTCGCCGAAACGCGCGTCGTTAAAAAAAACTAGTATTTATATGGACTAAAAACCCTACGCTAATTTTTAATAAACACTTTTAATACACTCTTAATAATTTTTTAAGTATTTGTGACTACAAACTCTTTCATTATTGCATAACTAACATGTGGCAATTCATACGTAGAAATATCTTTTTGTAATAGATAAATCAAGATTTTGAAGTCCGTACTAAGACTTTGTGTCTAAAACGTCAACAAATTAACTAACTTTATATACAAACAAGTTCCATATTTCAACAAAATAATTCAAACCAGCCTAACTAATGCATATTTTCAAAACAAAATGTTGATAAATTCAATCATCAATTTTAAAAACTATATATCTAAATCTTCATTTTCTAACTGGTTATTAAAGTTGCAATTTTCGAATTATAATCACATATGTGACATTTTTATATATAAAAAATATTCAAATATTTAACTGATACCAAAAGTTTTGAAATGTCTTTTTTTAAGTAGTCCCAAATTAAGTGCAACAAATCTTTTTGTTCGCTATGTTTATAGACGAAATTATGTTATTTACATTAGATCAAAGCAAATCATTTATTTATTGTATTTTTAAACTTCTGAATTGATTTAGACCAGAGCCTAATTAATATGTTAGGTTTTGATGATTTCGATTATTATATAAAAACCACATAACTCTTTAAAAAAAAACATATGGTATAAACATGGTGAGGATGTTAGAATCTTACATTTTCTTTTAATAGCAAAGGCCCGAACATCCGCATCACCATGGCAAGCGGATCACTATTTTGGAGTTTTTTCCCAAAAGGGTGTTGGTGGAAAAGTTATTTACCAAAATGGGTGATTTAAAAAATAATTACCAAAATGGGGTTTTTTCTATATTTCTTTATTTTTTTAACTAATCTGTTATAATTCTTCTATTTTTATTTAATCAACCTATCACATTTATATTCTTTTCTTCCATCTAACTCATTATATAGATTTTTTTGACTAACTTATTAATTATTATATATATTTTTTTTTCTTTTTTTATAATGAAACCCATGTTAAAACAAACTGAGTGCTAATACCTCTCATCTACTGTTTTAACTTAATTTTTTTGAGATTAATTTTTTATTTACTATTGTTCGTGTAGTTGATTACCAATTCAAATGAAAACCCATAATATAGTATTTCCCAAAGTTACATAAATTTTATTAACAATCAGTGGGCAAAATATTTACGTAGATTGATTGGTTCGTAATTTTATTGGCCAACTCGGTACTTATTATTATTTTTTATTATCAACTTATTTTTTAATAGTCACGAACAACATTTAAATAAATGAACGTGCTACTTTAGTGATGGTTTACATCTCTAAAATTAGAATGATTTAGGTTACATAAGGTTAAAAGGAAATAAAAGAAAAAATGTTATGAAAAAAGAATTATATTTTGGTCGGTTGAAAAGTAAATACAATATAAAGAGTAATTGTTTGGAGAAAATAAATTAAAACATATAAGGTTAATTGAAAAAAAGAAAAAAAATATAATACATTAGTTAATAATAAAGAAATAAGAAATAACACTCATTTTAATAATTTTTTTAAAAATCACCTATTTTGGTAAATATTTTTTCCACCCTCACCAATTTGGGAAAAAAGTCATTGCAAAACATCTATTTTAGTAATTATTTTTCAAATCACCCATTTTGGTAAATAATTTTTCCACCTACACTCTTTTGGGAAAAAACTCCACTATTTTGCCCTAAGAACAGAACGTGGTGACCTGGCCCACCTTCCCAAGAGAAAACCCGGGAAAACTCCATGGCTCAACCAGAAACAAAGTTTGTCTCTCCCAAGAGAAAACCCGGGAAAACTCCATGGCTCAACCTGAAACAAAGTTTGTCTCAGGCAGGGGCGGAGACAGCATTGTGGCAGCCGTAGCACGGGCTACGGCTCAAAGTCGTGTTCGCAGTGTTTCGCAGTGTTAATTTTTTGTTTTTTTTTTTCGATTTTATATAAAGGATACCCCTAAAAAAATACAAGGATACCCCTATAAAGGATTTTATATGAATACACCGTAATTTTTTTTTTTTTGGATACCACTGGTGTTAAAGTCTAGCTCCGCCACTGGTCTCAGGTGAGACTCCAACCCATAATCTTCCATTTAAAAAATTATGGGGCTACCACTCAAGCAGAAGGCTTTACATAAATCGAAGGGTCAAAAATGAATATCCAACACTTTATATGATGTCAAAGTGTAATGAAACCTAGTTAAATAAAAGTACATAGATATTCTAATACCCTTATGATATTGTATTATTAAAAACTTTGTTTCCTTTATCAAACATCATGAAAATTTTAATATTGTTAATCATAAAAGGTATCCAATTTGCGACCCACCATTATGGTTGCATCTACAAAATCAACTAAGCTTATTTTATACATGTTAGTAAAACATAAATATATGTCCATGGGACATTGAATGTATCGAACTATTTCTTTTATTTCATTCTAATGCTTCCTCATAGAACACATGCAAATTAAACCAACAAATTAAAAGAAGCGGGTATATCATGTCTTTAGCGGATTTAAAAACTTTTTCACTGGGTTCCTTTTGATATGGTAGGTTGTCACTAATTCTTACTATTTTTTTTTTCCAAATCATACAAGGTTCTCACTATTTTTTTCCAAACCGAATGGGTTTCTTGGAACCCACAAAAGCAGCCTAGATCCGCCCCTGTATCATGTCGTGTAGATCAATAACAAACACTGATGATTGATGAAATATAGACCAAGAATCCTCTCACCATCTTCTTAAAGTTGACAAAGATCCTTTCCAACGACAAGTGATCTCATAACGATCGAAGCGTTTAGTGAATGTGACTTATCGGTGTAAAATATTATCAACACCTATACTATGCAGGCATCTTGGTTAATAAAAAATTTCATCTAGAATCTGAATATGTTTGATTTGAAAGGTAGGACTAAACTTGGTCTTTTCAAGGTATTTAATTTCTTATCCCTTTTCTAAGTATATAATTTCCTTATGAATGCTTCTTGGGGTTTTTAGTTAAGTTCAAACAATCAAGAACAAGTAAAAGTTAATTAAGAATGTTTCAAAATTGTTAATACATAAAGAAAGCAAAGGGTTGATAATAAAAAAAATAGTATACAAGTTTTATAGAAAAAAACACTTACAAATTGTTGAAATAATATTAAAATGAAAAATAACATGCTCCTCCTAAATCAAATCATTGGTACGCAAAAATGGTGATTATTGATTTATATAAAGTTTTTATCATATTCTTCACTACTAGAAAATCTGAAACTTCTTACACCAGTTTTCGTAGGAAATGCGTTACAAAACAGCCTTTCCCACACATTTGTGACAAATACATGATGTAGGAAAATGCCTCGTAGGAAACCTGTTTCCAACTCATTTCCTACGCAACTTCCTACCCATTTCCTACAAAATCGCCGTGTCACAAACTGCTACAGATCTCCTACAACAATTCATAGTTATTTTTAATATATTATTTATGATAAATATTAATTATTATATTTTCGGAATTTTTTTAGCTACACATTTCCGACAAAAAAAAATTTTAAAAATTCATTCAGCATTATTCGTGACAAATTTCCGACAGAAAAATAAAAATAGTTGTTACAAATTTCCGACAAAAGCATTATTCGTGACAAATTTCTGACAGAAATATAAAAATAGTTGTTACAAATTTCCGACAAAAGCATTATTCGTGACAAATTTCCGATAGAAAAATAAAAACAGTTGTTACAAATTTCCTACGAAACTCAGTATATTCTGTGACAAATTTCCGACAGATATAGGGAAATTAAAAATAAAAATTTACTATTTTTTTACTGTTTTCCGACAAAAGTTTGTTTTATGTTGTGACACATTTCCAACAGAAAAATGCAAAGTCAGATTTTTATTATGACACTTTTCCGACGACCTAAATTTCTAATAGAAAAAAATTGCAAAATAGAATTAAAATTTACATTTTTCTAGCAAAAAAATGCAGGAATAATCTTTGATACCAAGAACCTGTTTTATAAAATTCATCGAAATTCCAATAACACAAATTCAAAAAATCATGCGTTGCAACGCAAGTTCAAATATGTTTAAACCGTAAACTAATACAATTTAACATATTTCCCAAAAGATATTAGAAACTATAACTAATTAGAAGGAGGACGCCAATTTTTCATAAATTCTTGAAGTTGTTGTTGAAGTTCTTCCCTTGCTTTCCTTTCTTCGTCAAGCCGAGTTGTAAGTAGATTCCTTTCTTCTTCAAGCCGAGCTTCAAGATCTACCATTTGAGTTCGCATAACTTGAACCTAAAACGTTGTTAAAATATATATGGTTATAATTAGTAACTACATTTTATAAAGAAATAGTTGACGCAAAGAAAAGTTCTTTATTGGTTTAATACAGAATACATGTTGGCCCATACTAGAACTTTCAAAATTCCATTTTTCTAACTCTTTAGAACTTTCAAAGTTTCATTTTTCTAACTCTAATAGACTAATTTGATGTTCACAGCTTGATTTTTTTCATTCTTTTTTTGTTTTATTTTTCTTTTTAGCACATAAGCCACAGTAGCCCAAACCATGAAACCGAACCGGAACCAAACCGTTAGTAACGGTTCGGTTTGGTTCGGTTTAAGAATTCAACGGTTCGGTTAGTAACCGAACCGGAACCGGAACTAAGGTAAAGCCCCGAAAAGTTAGATAAACTTAAATTTCTATAGGAACCCTAATTAGCTAAGGCTCTAAACCAAATAAACTCAACGATAACATGAATAGATAACATGAAATATCAAAATATTACCAGTATCAACCAATTAAAACATATTCTTCATATAATTGAATCAAAGGACAAATATAAGTAAAGAAACTGGAAATTTACCTCACAAATAAATAGAAAGTGGAACAATTTTGCAGTGAATTGAACCCTAGAGATGAGGAGATGGCGGCTGGTGGTTTCAGACGAGCGGGAGTGAAAGAGATGGGTCGTATACAAACCCTAGCTAATTTGGGTTTTGAGTTTTGAGCGGGAGTGAAAGAGCGGGCTCGCATAGTTAACCCATTGGTTATTTTTTTTAATTAGTTGTTTTTTTAAATGTGTGAATTATTCGTGAATGTCGGGAGGTCTAGCATACATTGTCTTAATCGGGTCCGCGCTAGAGATCCCCTCGCACAATATATCCCCAATTTAAACCCCTTAATGAGAAACCCCTATCACCCAGACTCGAACTTGAGACCTGGAGGGGAAAACTCACCCGGACCCACCATAGGTGGAACTTAAATACCTGTGGTCACCACTAAGGCACTAGTGATGGTTTTTTTAATTAGTTGTAGTTAGTAATGTTTAGGCATTTGTTTTTAGAAGTATTTTATTTATTTTCAAATTTTATTGTTTCGTAATCCGTATATATGTTTTTTTTGGACATTCCAAGTTATTTGTCCACATGTTCTGATAGTACATCACTGTGGGCGTTGAATAGATATCGGTTCGGTTCGTTACAGTACCAGTACGATACATGCACTCGGTATAAACATTAACACTATTTTACATCGACCGAAAACAATAAAAGGAACATTCGTACCGCCACTGATGTTGTTCGAACGGTACGATATAGTTACATGATGAATGATTAACCATCCCTCTCTTTTAACGTTATTTTCACAACATATATTAACGGTACGGTATAGTTACATTCGTACCGCCAATGATGTTATTCAAACGATACGATATTGTTCGAACGGTACGATATAGTTACATGATACATATCTACATAAGTTTATTGGTTTAAGTTTGGGAAGCCCTCGTGGTAGTGTTTCGGTTTATAAGTAACCATTGGTGTTAGTATATGACTCGAAACAGTAGAATAGATCTGTTGGGTTTGACAAACCCAGCTCCTGGTCAGTCCTGACCATGTGGAAGTGCAATTGGGTCCTAATTGTGATGGATAGTTCATGACTTTTGGGAGTTCTTACATTGCATCATAGACGATACCGTTTTGCGGGTTTTGCCTTGCAATCGCGTATGAGATATATTTGCCAAAACCTAGGTTTTTAAACAATATATTTTGTTGGTTATTTTGGATATGTCATTTAATCTGGTTATGTAAACCTAAATAAGTTAGTATGGTTTGTAACTCTTAAAATCTTGATATCGTTAACTTGATGTTTAAATCATATTAGATGTTTGCTTATCGGATGATTTAAAACTTTTCATGTCACGCCTCAATTTTTTCGCCTTAATTCGGCGGGGTGTGAATATAAACATACACATACACATACACCAATACATACATATACATACATACACAAAACAAATTTACACACATTCATATTCATATATATATACACATACACATATAAAACGCAAACATGTGCAAATACATGACATACACATACATCCATACATATATACACACAAACATACATACACACATACGTACATGATACACACCCACATACACAAATACAAGTATACATATATGCATACGTAGACATAGTTGCTTACGTTTAAAATTTAAAATAGAGTTAAATGCCCGGATAGTCCCTGTGGTTTGCCCTTTTTTCACCTTTAGTCCCTAACATTCTAAAATTACAGCTATAGTCCCCAACTTTTGCAATTTCGTTCTCGATCGGATAGTCCCTGGCACGGATGGGGGTTTGCCCTTTTTGTCATTTCACACACTCTTAACTGAGAAAACTAACCGATGTTAGGCACAAGAAATATCCGGGAACGAAAATTAAAAAGTTGGGGACTATAGCTGTAATTTTAGAAATATAGAGACTAAAGGTGAAAAAAGGGCAAACATGTACTATCCGGGCATTTAACTCTTTAAAATAAGAATAATGGTATTTGTTGTTTCCTACACATTGGTGACAAATACTACCTTTTCGTCGGAAATATGTCACAACTTACGACAGATTTGTGACGGAATTATTAAATTTATTAAAAAATAAGCATTTTATCATTAATGCATAGGAAACTACATGATTGTCTCCTACGCCTTTGTGACAAATCTAATGAAAAATGAACTTTTTGTCACAAATGTGTAGGAAATATAATTATTTTATTATTAATAAACTAAATTTAGTATTATTTATAAATATATTCGTGTATATCCTTGTTATTACATGATTGTTTCCTACGCCTTTGTGACAAATCTAATGAAAAATAACTTTTTGTCGGAAATGTGTCACAGGTTGTGACACAATTCTGACGGAACGATTAAATCAACTAAAAAATAAACTGTTTGTCGGAAATGTGTCACAAGTTGTGACACAATTCTGACGGAACGATTAAATCAGCTAAAAAATAAATATTTTGTCACAAATGTGTAGGAAATATAATAATTTTTAATTATTATACTAATTTTACTATTATATATAAATATAGAAGTGTATATCCTTGTATTTATTTTTAATAAAATTAAGTAATATGACTTAGTTGTCGGAAATGTGTCGCAACTTTAGGGATGGCAATGGGTCGGGTTTGGGACGGGTTTAGGTAATCCCAAACCCGGTTAGATAAGCTTGTCCCAAACCCGTCCCAAAACCCGTCTGGTTTCTAGCGGGTTCGGGTAAACCCGTTAATTTAAAAAGATTACCCGTTGGGTATACTCATCTCAAAACCCATTGGGTATTTATTGGGTAGCTACTAACCAGTTACATTTTGTATTATCATTATAAAAATATATATCAAATAACTACAATGTATACGTAATAGAATACATATATGTGTAAAAAATGGTTGTATCATATATATACATATTTAATAATATAAAAGGAATTATATCGGGTATATAATCGGGTAAACGGGTACACTTTATCGGGTAATTGGGTCGGGTAAACGGGTATATCACTAAATCCCAAACCCATCCCAAACCCGCGAAAAAAATAAAAACTATTCCCAAACCCGATTAACCGACCCCAAACCCGTCCCAAATGTGTCGGGTTTCGGGTTTACCCCGTGGGTTCGGGTTTGATTGCCATCCCTATGCAACTTGTGACGCAGTTCTGACGGAATGTTTAATTAAACTAAAGAATAAATATTTTGTCACAAACTTGTAGGAAATGATTTAATAATCAACCTTTTGTAGATTATTTCTAACAGATCTGTGACGCAACTGTCAATTAATTAGGGTTTTTTTATTTTCTGTCATTGTTGCGTCAAAAATTTGACATAGAATTTTGGGAAAAAAAAATCGTAGGAAATTTGTCACAAATGTGTTTGAATCTGTGACAAAAATAATTGTGTAGGAAATTTCCGTAGAAAATTATGCACTTTTCTAGTAGTGCTTATGCACTTTATCATAAAATTAAAAGTTGATAAAAAAGAATGTATGTAGTTTGTTAAAAGTAACACCTCCAATTTAACTTAAAAAATTACATTTTGATATTTGTTGTTTCAACAATTTATAACATGTTTGGTGTATAACATTCATGATATAAGGATTAAATACGTAAAACCATTTTGAACACCCATAAGAGACACATGGCTATGTTGGATTGATCCACCGGCATAGCCTTTTAAGTAAGTATATAATAAATATTTAACTTTTTAGAGTATTCATATTGGATCTCTTAATTATTTATATGAGTTAAAAAACTTATATTATAAGGAATGATTTTGAGTGGTAGTGAGTGAAAGAGAAAGAATATATATATATATATAGGGTAGGGTTCATGCGAGAACCACCTTTATTGCGAGAACCGCGAGAACCAATGTGAACACATGGCATTATTGTAAATACATAATAAAAATTAAATCAGTTGCCTCTCCTCCTCCTGGACTTCAAACATCATAAACCATCATTTATATTCGGTTCACATCCATTCATCATCTCAGATCCAATCTCTACACAATTCATCAGCTCAGTTCACGTCACACTCCAAATCCCCCAAAATTCATCATCTCGATCTTATAATTCATCATGTATTCGTCATCAAAATTAGTATATATGAGTGCATTAACAACATAATCACCGGTTGCACCTTTTGTATTCCAGTCTAAATTAGGGCAAAATGATCGTAATGCACAGATAGGGATAATCAGAAGAACACAAGTCATCCAACGGACTATCGATCCTCTGTTGCACCGTTCCGTGAAATTGTAAGTTCATACACCTTGTTTTGTACTCGTATATGATAAAACAACTATCAACACTCGATTCAGACATGTTATTATGTGGTTATTACATTTAAACAGTTGTTTCAACAATGAATTATTGAAAATCGTGGTATATATATGATTTTTGAGTGAACAAAAGGGCTAATGTTGTGATGAACTATGTGTAATGTGATTCTGATGTGTTGTTTTCTGTATTTTTTTATTATAGAATGCTGTTATATGCATAATGTTGGATATGATTGGCAACACGGAAGTTGATTTGGTAAATGATAGGGTTTTAGTACTGAATTATGACTGTCGACAAGTTATGTAGTGTTAATGCACATGTGCATTAACACGACAGAATAGGCTTATACAGAAAAGGCAGAATAGGCTTATACGAAACAGGATAATAAGATAATTTTATGATATATATACAGTTAATGCAGATTTTTGAGTGAACAGAAGGGCTAATGTTGTGATGAACTATGTGTAATGTGATTCTGATGTGTTGTTTTATGTATTTTTTTATTAAATAATGATGTTATATGCATAATGTTGGATATGATTGGCAACACGGAAGTTGATTTGGTAAGTGATAGGGTTTTAGTACTGAATTATGACTGTCGACAAGTTATGTGGTGTTAATGCACATGTGCATTAACACGACAGAATAGGCTTATACAGAAAAGGCAGAATAGGCTTATACGAAACAAGATAATAAGATAATTTTATGATATATACAGTTAATGCACATGTGCATTAACACGACATAACAGGCTTATACATAATAGGTTTATACGGAACATGAATAAACTAATTTTATGTTCTATACAGTTATGCACATGTGCAAAGTTTGACAAATTACGATTACACTGAATAAGACAATGAGGTGTGTGATACATAGTTATGCACATGTGCATAAAACATAATAGTATGTTAACGTGTACAAAAATTTGAATAGGATTCACTTAATAAATCAATATAATAAAGTGATTTTGTGTTTTATATAGTTATGCACGTATGCATAAATTATCATAGTTTGTTAATATGCACATTAATTTGAATACTAATCTCAATTATTTATTCATAAATGATATATAATTTGTATGTATTGTTATTTTGGTGTTGGTTTTTGTTATGACATACAGTTATATAGTGATATTATTATGTAATCAATTATATTATGAAGTTATATGAACCCAGTTATATAGTGATATTATTATGTAATCAATTATATTATGAAGTTATATGAACCCGTAACTCATGGTTGAATATGATAATAAGGTAGCATTGGGTGATATACAGTTATGCACATGTGCATAATTTGATAGAATAGGTTAATAAGGTCATTCATGTTGATGTACATGTGCATAGTTTGTCATAATATGCTAACAAGGCCAGTCATGTTAATGCACATGTGCATAATTATGCACAAAACCCGTTTCCCAAATATATTTAGAATGGAACAAGAGAAACGACGACTGGTGGCGGACCAGTACAATCAGGATAATATAAACTTTATGGGGGTTTGGAATTTGTCGAGAAACCCAAGCTCTGCCGAATAATTACTGTAATGGCACGAGTTGATCGGGCTCCTCGATAATGTCACTTTGTCCGATGGCAAAGATGGTTGGGAATGGTTGGGAGGTAATGACTCTGATTTTTCAGTCAATGCTGTCATGAACTTCCTGTATAGCGGCTCTGATTTCAGCAGCAGGCACGTTGTGAAATGGTCGAAATGGGTCCCAAAAAAATGAAATATTTTTGTTTGGAGGGAGGTTTTAGATCGTATTCCCACGCTGACTTCACTCTGGGATCGGAACTGTTGGGGCGGAGACGTGAAATGTTGTCTGTGTGAAGATGGCGATGAAACAGCTGAACACCTTCTTTGTTCGTGCAGGGTAGCGTAATCTGTCTGGTATCACATCAGTCAGTGGTGCAAGGTGAGTCCTTTTATTCTGTTTTCAGCTAAAGATATCGTAATTGCCTCTGAGTTTTACAATCTGGATAGAGAAGTGAAAGAAGCTTTATATGGCATTATGTTCGTGACAAATTGGTGTATATGGTTAGCCAGGAACAATAAAAGGTTCCCGGAGATATTATCCGTAATATTAAGTCCGTCGGTTTTTTATGGTATAAGAATCGGTCCAAACATAGGTCCGTGAGTTGGGAAAAATGGTGTAGGTTCGATATAAGGTAACTGCTCGTTTTCGGTCTTTAGGTTCTTGTGTTTAGTTGTTGTTTTTCGATTTGCTGTAGTGGTTGGTTCGACCGCCTCTGTTTTGGAGGTTAGCTTCCATGAATAACATTTGCATTAAAAAACAAAGTTATGCACATGTGCATAGTTTGTCATAATAGTTTTGTTACCAATTGATGTTAAATATGATTGGTGGTAATACGAATTTTGATTTGGTAAGGGTTAATTTTTTTATTGAAACAAACCTGTTGATAAGGCCAGTCATGTTAATGCACATGTGCATAGTTATGCACATGTGCATATTTTGTCAGATTAAGTTAATATGAATGTATTACGGCATATGCAAACGTGCATTATTACCTTAAAACATAAGCATTGTACATATTGTATGTAATATGATTACTGCACATATACATGAACTAATTGATGTAATGTATGCAGGAAAAAATATTCGAAACTGCTCATGGATTGACAACAAGGATGTATTTGATTAATAGGTTGACGGATGAAAAATTATCGGAAAACGATAGACGAAGATGCATTGAAACATGAGGAGTGTTGGAAGATGCATAGAAATTGGAAAGAAGAGCAGAAGGTGTGAGGTTGTGAACTAAAGCGAATGTTATGTGTAGGTAGTTTGTGGACATGCAATACGGATGATCATGTCTTTTAACATATGATGTATTATGTTGTTTGGTAGAGGTAATGTTGGTATTGCACATGTGCAAAGTTTGATATAACATACATATTGGTATTGTATAATGTATTACGAATGGTAACATTTGTTAATTTAGGATGTCATATTTTGTTTAGTATAGTATATGCTGGTGATGCATATGTGTAATAACGATTGTTCTTCGGATTATGTGATTCCTTATGAAAAGGGTGTTATATTTACTTGTTGTTATACAAAAGTTGTGTGATAGTGTGTTAATGTTGGTAATGCACCTGTGTATTAATAAAAAACAATAAACATGGTAGTAATGAATATATGTATTTTTTTAAGATATTGTATATTTGTTCATATGATATTACGTATGTGGTACCCTATTATGTATGGGGTACCACATTACATATGTTGATGTATATGTAAAGGAAACGGGTTATATGTAGGTAAAATATTCATGTATGCACATGTGCATTGGTAGAAACAATAACAATGTGAGTGATAAAAAAAGTATCACCCGTGCAAGTGCAATCATAAACAGTGCAAGTGCAATCATTAACATCGGAATTTGTAATCATAATATCAGAATACATAGTTTAAATGATGTTTAACCGAGTAGTTCAACGTAAACGCGTAGGTCAAATTGAATGTAAACAGTAATTTAACATAATCAAAATGAACGCAGACGTTTCAAATTAAGTGTAAACAACAGTTCAACGTAGGTGAGCAACTTGAATGTAAACAATTTAGATTAAATGTAAAACGAATAATAAAACAAAATGATCAATATTTTGACGACAAACTTAATCAAAATTTTGATGGTTGGGTGCATTATGACGTCTGGATAAACGTCTAAGGGGCTGTTCATGTACATTTGTATGTGAAGGGTATTCAGAATCATCATATGTATCTTCATTAGTATCATTATCATCATCGGAATAAGAATTGGTTTCATCGTTGGGGGGGGGGGTACAGAATTCCAGCAGCAATGGTAGCAGCTTCATTGTGTATGAATGTTCCTGACAATATAGAAAGAATGTTAAAAAGTGAATAAAGAAATGGTAAAAAGTGATATTTAATAAGGTAAATGTTATGTGTAAGAATGTTGTATAAATGATAACCAGATTATTGGTGATGATTATAGGATAATGGTAACGTGCTGCACATGTGCAGGATGTAGATTATTGGTGATGGTTATAGGGTAATGGTAAAGTGCTGCACATGTGCAGGATGGTGTATTTATACAAGAATCACGTCTGACACTCGAATTACATCAGCAGTTCTCAGTTCTCAAGCATTAGCAGTTCTCTGTATTTCGTCTTCGTCGTCTTCATCTCGATTACATCGGTAGCGATAACGATACACCATAAACCGTTCGTCATATCGATTTTACCATCAAACATTTCAATTTCGTCATATAATTGAGGGTAGTGCTCCAAAATTCGTATTATAATCGGTATTATTGCAGTAAGAACATAATCATATATCATATACTAGTCTAAGAACCCGCGAATTTCGCGGGTGGCTTAACACAAACATTTTATTATTTATTAGTGTTACATAAACTTTAAAAGGTTATTTTTATCTAATGAAGAGCAGCTGATAGAATACCCTATGGAACTACTAAGCCAATGTACACAGCATCAGTCATCAGATCTAGATAATTTGGTGCATATGTCTAGGTGATAAAAAAAAGATACTTAAGAAAAATAAAGAATATCACAAGTATCTCCTAAGTTTAAAGGTAAAACAAAATGAGATAACATCATTAATGGAGGGTAACATGGGCAAAAATTGTCTATAGGGGTGTCTAACTTTGAGCAACATAATTATCCAATCACCTAAACTAACTAATACTTTTAATTGCAACAGTAGACATTTACAGAAGTGTTCATACACGATTACCTTGGAGAATCAAACATATTTATTTCCCTAATCATTGCTGGTACAAAAAACTACTTACCATTGCTTCAAATCTGGTAATTTGACACCAATTAACCAGTAATACAGTCCTGCATCAAGTTGATCCAATCACTCAACCTAACTAAGACTTCTAATTACAACAGTAGATGTCTACAGGGGTGTTTATCTCCCTTATCATTGTTCTTACGAAAAGTACTTATTAATTAACCAAATCTAGTATCACAAGAATTAGCAAATTACTATGTTGACCACAGGTGCACCAAGGCCATTGCTTTTGTCAAAATGGTTCGTTTATATTTACCAAGACAATGAACTACCAACCTAAGTATTAATATTTTAGCCCAATCCATTCGTAATCGAGTATTCCATTCGTAATTAGGGAAACACGATCAGAATTATCGAGGAGTGTGGCACAATTAGGGTTCGAGGAGGAACAATGGTAGGAGGAATGACACGATTAGGGTTACAGGATGAACAGAGTATGAGGAGGATCAATAGATGTATGAGGATCGATACCTGATGAATCAGAAGACGCTATATGCCACCGTAAACACTGTGCCGACTGCAACCACCGTGAAATATGTGAACGCCGCCGTGAAAACCACCATGAACGCCTCTACTCCGCCGTGAAACCACCGTGAATGCGTCTCTGCCACTTGTGAAAACTGTGAACTGATGAAACCCTAAAATGGAGAACAGTGACAAAAAAAAGGAATGAGCGTGTTTTATATTAAACATATTA
This sequence comes from Helianthus tuberosus, assembly GCA_030545235.1. Lineage (NCBI taxonomy): Eukaryota > Viridiplantae > Streptophyta > Magnoliopsida > Asterales > Asteraceae > Helianthus > Helianthus tuberosus. Next base: position 6,559,552 of record CM060378.1, read on the forward strand.
TAATTACAAAATTGCCATGTGTTCACACTGGTTCTCGCGGTTCTCGCAATAAAGGGTGGTTCCTAACGGATCTTTATCCTATATATATATATGAGAATGTTACTGTTCATCTGTAAATATATGGAAAATACTGTTCACCCCTGATAATTTTTTTAATATTTTTAAAGATGACTATGAGTGGAGGAGAGAAAAATAATTAAAAAAGTACAAAAAATTATTATTTAAATAAACACGAGAGAAAAAAATTAATGATTTTTAGTGTAATTATATGGATATGGTCCATATGGATAAAGAATCCAATATGAATGCTCTTAAGACTTTAACCTTAAAAATACAGTTTTAGACCGTGGTGTATGGTGGACTTGGGTTGGCGGCATGAGTTGACACGTTGAGTTCGAGCCCCCCCCCCCCCCCCCCCCCGCCGCCTAGTGACGTGTCCGTGGGGTATGGCGGGGCGTGGGTGCACCGCGTGGATTGGCGGTGGACAGTGAATAGGAGGCCGCCACATCGGATCTCAAGCCCGCCCCACGCCCGGCTTCAAACCCAAGCCCCAAGGGCCACGCCCCAACCCAAGCCCCATACCCCACAGTCTTAGCTAGCCCTAAACACCACCTTGGCGCCTCGTCTCCCCGCTCTTCTACACTTGAAACGACCAATGACACAAGGGATCCCCTCTCCCTAAAGCCTACTTACCGCTAACGGTCCCTTTTCTTTTTCCTCTACGATCTTATGGGTTCTTGGGTTACCATCTCCGCCATTGCAATCACCATATCCATCAAATGTGTCGTATATCTGGTCACCGACTAGATTGCACTGACCTGGACCTGAAATATCACCTTTTTTATTCATGTAATTAAGGGTAAGGGGGTGGGTGCCACCTTAAAAAAATAGTGTGTTTTATAAGCACAAATGCTGATTGACTCCTTAAAAGTTCGGTTAAACCTCTCGATCCCCCTGAGAAAATAAATACCAAATCCACCACCGATTATATTGGAATTTAGGCTGGGATATGTGTATGCTTGTTGAAATTTTCAAGTTTTTTATTAATTCTCTATACATAAAACCCTTTTCAATCTTGTTTATGGACCTGTTAAAAGATGTTATAATATAAAAAAATTGTTGAAACCATTTGCCGGCAACGCATTGAAGAGTCCCAAATCACAATGGATCAAATTCACTGGCTTCCCATTCCCATTCCCATTGTCAAACTAGAGAGACACAGACATGTAGTTGGGGTGGGGGTTGAATTTTAATATATTCTTTATTTTATTTTTTTAATTTAGGGTTGGATTTTTTTTTCTAATTTTTTTATGATATCAAATCATTCCAAAATGCGTTTTACATCAATATCGCAGGTAAGCGAGCAACAAGCTGCGCCGCTACCCCTTTCTGGATAGCAAACCCTAGCCTATTAAAGACAAACCCCTGCCCCCCTGTTGATAAGCCACTGCTGTGGACAACCTGTTGGACCTTAGTCAGTAAACGGATAGCTTCTGGAGCTAGGGATCCAAAGGTGTCGAAGGCGAAGGGGACAAATGCATTTTGGTTATCAGCACATGATTTAGCGTGTTTATCCACCTTTTTAGATTCTGCTTTCTTTACCGCTTGTCCTGCTACAAACCCGTTTTCCCTTAAACCAGCTAAGGGGGAGACTCATGTGAGATCTACACAAGCATGTCCCCCCCCCCCCCCCCCGCCCAGCCAAAGACGAGCAGGTCCGGTGGTCTCAATGTAGATCTCCCTTCCATGGGGTCTGTAAGGAAATTCACAGGGGCCTCCTTCTTGGCAGAAATCCCCGCTCTCCTCAAGATGTCCCCCAAAACATCCCTCACCCAGTCATGCCGGTATTTGAAACCAGGGAGCTCCTTGCAATGAACAGCATGCTCCCCGTATTTATCCATGCAGGCTTTACGGCAGATTGGGCAGGTTTCGTCTTCTGGATACATAGGGATCATCAGCCGGTATTTGAGGATAGCCCTGTACTCAACAGCCGACATGCATTGCCCCAGCCCCTCGATCGGGATAACAGTCAAAAAGTCTTGCGCATGGGGGCCTTTCAAGCACTCAATCACCGCCTTCTTGCGGGGAGGCAGATCAAGTGTTTCTCCCAGATTCCGAGCGATTTTCTCAAATAGAGCATTCGCCAAAGTTTTTTGTGGCTTTGGGGGGGCGGTGTCCATATTAGAGAAACCGCCAATGTCAAAGTCTGGAAGAGAGACACTTAAATACTCGAGGGCATGTTGGTAGTCTACGTCAAGCTTAACAACCCCACTGTTCCGGAGGATGTGGTCTTGCAAAACACACGACTGAGCTCTAGACGCCACAAAAGCATAAACTCCAACATCCCGAGCTGAGAGGAGGCCCAATCCACCCAGGCGCATCGGCAAAGATGCCAAACGCCACTGAAGTTCACCAAAGTAGGGCCCCCCGCAAACAACAATGTCTTCAATAGCCTTTCGGAGACCATCGTCAAAACAGGATACCGCATTTTCCATCAAGTGAGGTTGGCAGGTCCGCAGCCCAAACAGTAACTTAGCTACCCCCATGCATGACCTTAAAAGAAGGAGCTCGCACTGGGGGTCCTGTAAGCAGGGCAAGAGTTTCATAAGGTCAACCGATGTCGATGCCCGCCGCCCTGCTAATTCTCCAATAAAAACAGAGTCTCGGCTAACCGCCCCCCCCCCAAGGAGCTTAACCCCCCTCACAGGTCTACCTATCCCTCTCGGGAAAATGCCGTCCTGCACCTTGAGACCGTCACACGATGGCCAGTACACTTCCGTTTTCTTAATATTGAGATGGAGCCCTATGGACGGTCCCTCCGTGTTGATGATGTCCAAGGCTTTAGCAACTTCCATTGCATTACCTATGATCGTACCATCATCCAAATACCAAGCATGAAAGGGGAGGTTACAGTGCCCCTGCACACGGAGAATAAGGGGGTGCAAGGCTAGGGCAAAGAGGAGGGGCCCCAAGGGATCTCCCTGTTGCACTCCAGTGGTGGCCCCAATACACTCGTTGTCAACATACAACCGAGCGGGTTGGGCGTACAGGAACTGGACCCACCGATAGATAGATGGGCAACGTTGGTGGACCTGTTGGAGGAACGCTGAGCGGTCAACCATGTTGAAAGCATTGGTAAAGTCTATCGTAAGTAAGGTCATGGGCCCATCTTCATGAAAGGAGTTAAGGAACCTGTTCGCACTATGAAGCACCGCCTCCGCCCCATTTGGTGTACCAACCCCGAATTGAAAATCCCCCAAATACTGGGCCATGTCCTTCCCAAGAGTTCTACGAGAGTGACTAATATACTCTCATGTTTAAAACACTTCTGCAACTCACCAGAGTGTGATCAAATCTTTTACAAAATGAAAAAAAATGGTTGTAAATTTAGTGACCAATTTAACCGTAGTCACAACGGTCGCAAAATAACGGCTACAGCATTTCGGCTGCAAAATAGTCGCAAAACTTGTGAATGTTCTATTTATGTTGTGAAATGGTTACAAAAATATTAGAAAACTATAAATTAATACTAGTGATAACTTCCGGTCACAAAACAATCAAAAACAAACAAAAAAATAAATTAAATATAGAAATTAGTATTCAGTAGTAGGGATGAGCATATGACACCGGATACTGGTATTGGTACCGAAGTTCCTGTACCGAATTATTTTTGGTACAATTCGGTATCCACTTTTGGACATTTTTATACTGGTATTTTCGGTACTTGTGAAATTATTTAATTACAAGAATAATTAAAAAAATAGTTTGATTTTGTTTGAACGTATATTTATTTTTTAGATTTTAGATACATATGTTGAATTTGCTTTATTTGTATTCCTATAGATTTGTAACATAATTTCATTGAGACAAACAAACAAACGTACTCGGAAAGTGGTATGCAAAAAAATTCAAAATATATCGGCAAATCTGCGCATTGCAAAATGGGGAAAATAGAGCGCTAGCATATCAATCATAAAACATTCAAATTACTGACCTTAGCTGCTGTTTCTGTGGAGAAATCAAAGAGAGTACTGATCACATTTTTACGGGCTATGCGTTGATCTTAAGGGTTTGGCAGAAGTTCTGCGATTGGGTGCGGCTGCCTCCTCTGTTCGCATTCGGCTTCAATGATGTGGCTGACTTCCATAAGTCATGCAATCTCAATAAGGAGGGAAAGAATCTGGTGCAAGGTCTCATTATGATAGGGTGTTGGTGCATATGGAGGGCTAGGAATGAAAAAATCTTTTCTAATGGCCGCGGTAGATGTGAAGATATTATTGGAGATTTAAAGTCGTTCGGTTATCTTTGGCTTAGGAATATATCGAAACATAAAGATTTAAGTTGGGTTGAATGGTGTAAATTTCCTTTGTATATGTTGTAAGTTGTTTGTCGGCCTTTTGGTTCGGTCTCGGCGTTCTTTATAAAATTTACATTTCAAAATAATAATAATAATAATCATAAAACATGACGGTCACAAAATAGGGTGGTCACAAAACATATTAACGACACAGATTTTTGCTACTACTTTATGACCGTATGGTAGGTCATGAATGGGTTTTTGCAACTAATTTATGACCTAATGATAAATCATGAATGATTTTGTAACTAATTAATATTGTGTTTAAAAAATATTAATTTGAATACTAGTATTGCATTTTGGTTAATTACTTTGTCAATTACATTTTTGTATGAAGAACAATATAGTATCTTATTTCTTATATCAATTTGACTTTTCAATGCATTTAATAAATTAAAATTGCATTATTAATTTATATATTATTATTTACTAGTATGTGGGGTTGGATTCGTTATCTAATAATGCCATGCATGGACATGATTAATGAGACGTGGAAATTAAAGAAATTTGAAACATGATTTGATGTTGACTACTTGACTTTGAGTCATTGACCATGCATTAAGTAGTGTTATCCAGCAAGGAGTAGGTGTTGACCGTTGACGTTAGGCTGCGACAAATACATCCCAACAAAAAGCAAGACTTTCATTTTTTTTTTATAAAGGGCGAAGGCTTTCATTAAAAACATAAACAAACAAACCTCCAGCAAGATGCTCGAGGAAAAGTACAGACATGAAAAAAAGCAAGACTTTCATATCGTCAAGACTCAAAAGAGTCACACGATTCAAAACCAGTGGCGAAACTTGAGATTTTTGACGGAGGTCGAAAACGTATATATCCAAAAAATTCTATAGAACCGGGGGTCGAAAACGTATATACCTAAAAATTTATATACAGAAGCTACATATATAATACTACTGAGCGAAAAGTTCGGAGGTTCGCCCCCCCCCCCCCCCCCCGGCCCCTTCTAACCTGCGCCACTGCTCAAAATGTAATCTCCACGAAATATTTAAGACAGGTATTCAGTATAGGACCAGATACGAAATTAGTAAAGAAAACTACGGATTTGATACAGGTATATTATTGGATTTTTTTTTTTATTAGAAGGGGTAAGTCACATACTCTGTAAACCTACTCATAAATCTATACCAATGTCAACTACTAGATTAGAATTCTCAACCACTTGTGAGTTGTGAGGAACACCTTTAATATACATTTTGATACTGCTAGACTACAAGGCCTTTGACGGGTATCGTGTTAGATGGTACACACCCCATTACCCATACGTGTTTACCTGCATCGAAACCGTATAATCACCAACATGATCATTCGGGGTGAAGAATAATTAGAAATCGGATGCATGAAACTCCCACCAATGGCTGATATACTTTTAAAATTATGATATATTGTATCTTGAAGTTATTAGAAAGAGTAAATTGCAATATGAGTCCCTTGTGGTTGACACTTCTTCACATGATGATCCCCTAGTGTTTTTTAGTATTATTATTTTGCATTCTGAATCTCCGTGGTTAACACTTTATTGCACTCTGTGAACATACCCTCTGTTGTAAAAAGACTGTGATACCCATATTGACTAACGGCCAACAAAGGGTAAGTTCACAGAGGCTCATTATGCGATAATGTGACAACCACAGGGACTCAAGTTGCACCTTACTCTATTAAAAACTTTAAGTTATGAAATTAGCAATATAGGCCCTTTTATGTAACCATATTTATGATTTTTCTGGGTGGAAACTGGAAAAGTCTGCAAAACAAAGAAAATAACGATAATAAATGGGCCCAGTGATCAATCTATAGCCCAACTTTGAATGGTTTTGCGATTTCCAAAAAATGATTACCCAAAAATGGTCTTAAGGGTTAACCTAAGCCCAAATTAAGATTGATGGATTCCAATAGAGCCGAGGTGCACAAACTGGTTAACTTTAATAACCGGTTCGGTTAACCGGTTATACCGGTTAATGCTTTAACCAGTTATTTTTTTAACTGGTTCAGTTAATTACTTTAACCGCTTCGGTTAATAACCGGTTTTTTGTTTTGTTTTTTTGAATTTTTCGGTTAACCGGTATGCCGGTTAATAATCGGTTCCTATACTGAATATCAATAAACGGTTACTAACCTACGGTTAAAAATAACCACTAACTGGTTATTCCTTGATCGGTTATTAACCAGTTACGGTTAATTAACCGGTCATTTCGCACCTCTAGATTCCAATAAGGTCAAGAAAATATGATAAAATCGACTACGCTAGTCATAATCAATGAGTCGTTAACCACAAACATGAGTCATCGCCTCATCCACCGACATCAAAGCAACTCGACTCTGTCAAACAAAATTACTTTGAAGATACTATATGTATTTAACCTTTATTTTGAACCTTCAATTCCTTCAGTTCAAATCCTGAATTTTTTAAAATTATCAGAATAATAAGATGAGTAATTGCTGGTAATACATAGGTAAAAACTCATCTAGCTGTAAGAACACTGAATATTTACAATTAATGTGTTTAATATAAATTAGGTGAAACCTAGTATGATTAGTCCATTCTATAAGAACATATAGATGAACATATGTTAAATATCATTACATAAATTATATTATTGCACTAATATTTCAACATTAAGCAGTTTAGGAGGTTGTAGGCATTACAATTGGTCGAACTTGCCACCTTTACGGGCTTTACTTAGGGGTGTCAGGTGTCAACTGTGTCAGGTGACGGGTTTCAAATAGGCAGATTTTATCAATGAACCTAAACAACCCATAAATTTATTTGTGTCAAAGACAGCAACCTTAAACCAAGAGATACTTCTAATCGTGTAACCTGAACAAGACCCATCTAACATATCCATCCAAACAAGCCAAACAAATTGTAAATGGGTTGTAATCAACTTGTAACGAGTTGACGGATTGTAATAAAAGGGTTGAACATGTCATCAGGTTGTACTAAACGGATTAAACTTTAACGGATCATAATTGAGCTGGCAAATAGACCTTATTAATGTTTTTTATATGTATTGCAACTTTAAAAGGGTTGGCGGTCTCTGTTACGGGTTAGACATGTCTATCCGAACATGACCTGTTAACTAAACAGGTTAAATAGGGCAACCCGAGCACAATAAATAAACAGCATTAAAAAGAATTATTATTATCTTCGCCTGCATGCCAGCTCATCGCCTCCCGCCACGCCGTGCAGTTCCAGATCGCGGACCTGGATTCTTTGAGAACTGCAGCCTCAGGCTTGACGAGCTGGGATCATGTTCATCCATTTTATAACCTGTTTTCAACATACAAACTCTTTTTAACATTTTATAAAAACACTTGGCACATATTCATATTTTGAGACTATGATTACAATTAACATTACAAAAGGAAACTTATTCACCTTGTAAAGCACTCAATGCAGTTGCAGCACACGCTGGAGTAGTGAAGTCCACAAAGCCAATGATAAGGGGGTCACCGCCACGCTGTCATATAACAGAAATTACAACTGAATTTATTTATAAAAAATAAAGAAATATAAATAATTATAGATTCTGGCTTACATGTTTTGATTCCTTGCTTATAAGCCTCACTTCCTTATACCCAACAAACGGACGAAATATATCTTGAAGCTCAAGTAAAGGAATGTTAGTACATCATACAATGCTGCATGACAACCGACAACATACGGATGGCAATGCTGACCCGTTGACTTAAATGGGTTGATTTGAGTTACGTTTTATATCAAAAGGGTAAAGTTTCATAAAAATAAATTATAGGCTTGTAAACGAACTGAACGTTCATGAACTGTTCGTTAACTTTTCGTTTACTTAATAAACGAACAAACATGAACACAATTTTTTGTTCATTTAATAACGAACGAACATGAACACACGCTTTGTTTGTTCATTTATGTTCATGAGCGTCCGTTTATGTTCGTTCATTTGTGTTCATTTATGTTCGTTTATATACATTTGTTTATGTTTGTTCATTTATGTCCGTTTCAATTCAAATACATAAGTAGTTATATTAATATAAATCTTAAACATAAAAGGAACTTTCTAACTACTTATATAAATATAACTAATTGGTAATTGGGCTTTCTATTAATAAAAACAGGTTTTCCAATGGACTTTATCGTAACTAATCACTAATTTATATAAAAAATATACTTAATGTCCATTTATGCTTAGTGGATTATGTTCATTTGTGTTCATTTATATCTTCAATTATGTTCATTTGTGTTGTTTATTGTTTGTTAAATTATGTCCGTTTAGATTTGTTTGTTTTCGTCCGGTTACTTTCGCGAACCGTTCGTTTAGGTTCTAAACGAACACGAACATGCCCTTTTCTTAAAAAAACGAACATGAACAAAAAAAAGTGTTCGATTATATGTTCGTGTCCTGTCTGGTTAAAGTTAAATAAACGAACACGAACATGCCTCTGTTCGTTCGGTTCATTTACAGGCCTAATTGCCTAATAAATTGGTTAAAAGATAACCACTCAAAACCAAAGGATACGAGCTACTTCTCTCCTAGTACAGTTGGACGGAAGTCCTTCAATATATATAGTACTAGAAGCATCAGCGGGAAGGGGTAATGTTTCACGTGGGAGTCGGGCCATCAAATCGAGCGATGAATGGTAGTCAAATGGAAAGGCCCGGGCAATTGCTGCAAGATCTGGGCCCATCGGCCCACCACGGGCCATTCCAACCGGATCCAGTAAAGGAAGAGAATGCATTCCAGCCATTCCACCACTAGCATCCCCCGATGGAAGTTTCTAAAGTATCCGAGAACGGGTTTTAACACTTAAACAAGTAGAAACAATGGCTTAATTAAAGATTAGTGATAAGATACTTACTGCACTTTGGAGGTAACGATCATATGCAGATCCAATGGTTTCTGTGTCCTTTACGTTATTGGCCCCACCAATATCGTTTTGTGGCGGATAATTATGCTTGCCATGAGAGAATGGTAAGCCAGAAGGTGGGAGATCTGTATTTTTCAAAAACGTAAAGTTTCTATCCAAAGTATAATGAAGAAAAACAGCAACTGAAAAATGAATTTGCTTTTAGTTCTAACACATATATCAATTTGAACAAATGTACAGGTAGCAGTTCTACACAAAAACAAAAAATATATTTCCCATAACTCCATCATCATCATCATTATACTGAGTAAATCCCACCAATAGCAAAGCTAAGGTAGCGTCTGAGGAGGGTAAGATGTAGACAGCCTTACCTCTACCCCGTAGGAATAGAGAGGCTGCTTCCAATGAGACCCCCGGCTCGATAGTAGTTTTGCATCAAGCCTTGGACATAAGGCACATGACACTTAGCAATCGGGACAAAAGCCGATTAGTGCATGTAACCCCTTGTCTTTTGGCTATCAACGCCACCACATGATGCATGATTAACCGTCCACCGCTTTTAACATTATTTTCACAAAATTAGTAAAATAACGTTAAAACTAGTGCAATTTCACTTTTGCCTCCCAAGGGCCGACACATATATACATTATATTTCCCATAACTATAGTCCTTTAATTCTGGTGTTCTCTGTTTGTAGCAGCAAATGCATCTAACACGTCAGTCTAAAAGTTTAAAAATCTATGTTGTCAAAAGCGGAAAAAGCGCGCGCCTAGGCGCCCGGGCGCAGCGAGGCGCACCTAGAGCGACTGGTGGCAGCCTAGGCGCAAAAATGGGTTTTTTTGAAAAAAGCGGTCTGAGGCGCAGGAAAGGCGCGCAAAAAAGCCTGAGGCGCAGCGCAAAAAACAGGGAAAAACGAAAAAAAAAGGAAAAAACGAAACTCAGCGAGTATAAAAAACTGCCTCACGCGGGCCCGAGTTTTTCGGAGCTGCATTTGTGTCCGCAGGTGCGGGCACGCATAAGTTCAACCAAATTCTAGCTCAGAAACTCATTTTTGCAACCCCCCTGCGCGCGGGTAGGACTTGTAGTAAAACATGTCATAAAGCTACAATAGAGTAGTAAAGGCTTTACCTTATAAACAACCACTCACTTTGTTGCCACCACACCAATGTGGGACAAAGTATTTACCACCTTTTGAGACTTTTATTCACACACCCAAAACTTACGACATATAAGTCCTAAACTTTTGCTACTAACTATTAGCTCCATGATCATAAATGACATATATAATAGTTTTTTTAATTTTATATGTGGAATCTTATTTATTTTCAAAGCATAACATATTTTTTATATTTTTTTTTCTCTATGTGCGCTTTTCTTAAAGAAGCCCACGCTTTTTTTGCGCCTTGCGCCTAGGCTCCGGGCGAGGCCGATGCGCCTCGCCTGCGCCTTGCGTCTTTGACAACATAGTTAAAAATCATATGTTGAAATCTATGTGAAAAGCGCACTAAGGGGCTGTTTGTTTACTTCTTAATGGGGCTTTTAATGGTTCAGACCTCTTACTGGTTCAGCACTTAATGGTTCAGACTGTTTGTTTCGCGAGCAAATATCTGAATGGTTCAGACATTTGCCTCTGAATGGTTAAGAATTATACAGAATCTGAATGGTTAAGACCTCTAATCTGAATTGGTCAGACATTTGTCTCTGAACGGATAAGTATTATACTGGCTCTTAATGGTTCAGACCTCTTACTGGTTCAGCACTTAATGATTCAGACCATTCAGAAGTTGCCAAACAGCCCCTAAGCTGCAGAAGCGCAGCCCAATGCAGGAGACCGTTGCGCCTGGAAAGCCCTAAATAAGCAATGAATCAACCTAAAACATGTCTAAACCCCTTAAAATAGTAATTTAGGGTTTATTGAATGAGTTAACAACCAAACCAATTGTCATACTTTTTATATATTGGATTCAAGGCATATAAAATTCACCTTTAGATTACTGTACCGGATTCAACTTCATGAAAATTCATGTGTAATGTAACATAATTACTTCAAATTCAACTAGCCAATGAGTTCTATACAAAATCAATACTAATTAAAATTCAACTTGCCATAATGTTCTTCAACTAGGTCAAAATCAAATCATCAATCATGTATACCTAAGTAGAAACAATGAAACAAAAACGAAAAAAGAGAATAATGACGTCATAATATACCATACTCAGAACGAGGTCGTTTAAGCAGTGAGGATGAAGAATGTAGTTGCTGTTGTTGTCGTTGTGTAGTACTCCAATATCCATCTGCCATATCTGCTGTAGTTTCAACTAACGTATCGAATTAAACAAAAGCAAAAAATTGGTGAAGAATAAACCCTAGCTTTTGAGTGCCTGTCTGTAAGCAGATTATCAGAAATTGTACACCGTGAAAGAAGTATGTACTTGAATTACCAAAAACAATAAAGGGTTAATATCTTTTTTTAAACCCTAAGACCATGGGCGAACCGATATGGTGCGGGTCGGATACACGAACCCAAATATTCTGAGGTTTGTTGAAAATCACTATTTCAGTCAACTAGTTTAAACTGTAATGGTTACGAGAGTATGTATGTCACTTATTGCAAACTATGTCTTTAGTCTTCAATAATTACAAAAAACGTACTCGATGTTTGCAAACCCTTGCAAGTTATGTCCTTTAGCCCTAACTCAGTTAATTTTTGTGGTTAATTCTGACCAAATGGACCCCACTATGTCATTTAGCCCTAACTCAGTTAATTTTTGTTGTTAATTCTGACCAAATGGACCCCACGTGAGGGTATTTTGGTCATTTTACTCTAAATACAAAAATAAATAATCATTAACATAATAAATAAAAATTGTTTTAAATTATTTTATGTATTTATAATTCTATACATACACGCACCTGCCACCACCTCCATACACCCCACTGCCTGTTCTCAACACCACCGCCTGTTCCCATCACCACCACCACCTCCACACACCCCACATCGCTTGTCACCACCACTCAAACCCGCCACCAACATCCGCCCCGCCACCATCCGACCACAACTTGTCACACCCCAACCGATGGTGGAGACATCGGGGTGCGAGCACTAAGCGTTCAGATTGCTCATGAGGTTCCATAACACTAATGATTTCAATATAGATTAAATAAGTTTCATGCAAAATTTGTCTAAAACATCAACACGACCATAAGTATCGAATACAACCACAAAACCATCGTTTCAAATTCTAGAATTAAACTAGGCGAGTTTCTAATCATCAACCCTAGCTTGTTTTCCCATAGTTCCAGCATCTATCAGCCTGTAACAGTATTAAAATAGAGTCAGCACAAAAATATACCGGCGAGTATACAAGTTTGAGTATATAGAATAATAGATTAAAAACAACTCATATCCATCATGTAAGTGATACAAAAATAGTTTCAGCCATGCTAGTGTTCGCAGTCCAAACAAGTGATAGCCCAAGTATCCCGATGCTTTAGTGTTTTCCCAAGTCTCAAGGAAAACTAGAATCCTCCTAACAATACCCCCGAGAATAATGGGGAGGTGCATCTCCTATAGCGCTACTATTGTTAAGGCGGAACTACACACTCTGGATTAAACGTTCACATAGCACAAAGAGTCTAGAATCAAGAATCACAAGTTTCACATACACATAGGATAGAGTTTAGATACCAAAAGTTTCAAGTATCATAGTTTATAGAATACATATTGCATCCCAAAGTTTAAAACAAAAAGGGATCGGGTATACTCACAGTGATTGCTTAACAGATTAACTGTTATTGGATCAAAGGGAGCTCTTTAGATTTAGCCTGATTAGATTACAACAGATAAGCGTCGGACATAAATACGAGATTGCGCGAAGTGTCAGATCAGTCACTGGATCGGATGGTTGTCCGATCGGATGGCTATCCGATCGGATTGCCATTCGATTGAGGTGGCTGTTGTGAGTGAGGGACGGATTGCCATCCAATCGGATGGTCATTCGTACGGATGGCCATTCGATCGAATGGTCATTCGATCCAAATGTTAAGACTCCAAAAGATTACCAAGTGTCGGATTGGGCTACTTCGATCGGATTTCCATTCGATCATTGAGGTTTCCCAAAGTTTAAAGTTTCCCAAAAGTTTCCAACTGTTGAAAGGTTCCAAGGCTCATGTGTCACCTGATCGGATGGCTATCCGATCGGATTGCCATTCGATCGGCATGACTTGTTCCATTTTGAAATTTGTAAAGTTTCTAAGTTTCTAGTTTAACGGTGACGGTACGGTACGTCTTGAGACAACGGTAAACACATCCATGTTCAGCCGATCTGATCGGATAGGAATCACCCCAGTCCGATCAGCCGTTTGTTCGTGATGTCGCTTATGTTGGAATCCGTACTTCGGTCATCTTCTCCGGCAACAATCCTTTTCCAAGCTGACTCAAGACTAATCATCAAGTCTTCAGTCCGTTCAGATCCGGATTCCATCGTTTTGAGTGGAAAGTTTAAGAAAAGATGAAGATAAACATAAGTTTTAGTTAAAAAGTCCAAATTTAGTTGAGATTCAGTATAAAACACATAAATTTTCTTAGATCTGAGCTAGATCTTGACTAGAAGGACATCACACAACAGTTTGGTACAAATCGCCATGGTGACGTCACCCTCAAGAGCTCAAAACATAGAGATTCCACGGTGAAAAGTGAAGAATCATGTAAAGAATAACGTGTAATCAAAGATGTACAAGAATCTAGTGTAAAACGTACCGAAATCGCCGAGAAATGGAAGAAAAGAGGAGTGCGTGCGTCTGGATCGAGTGAGGCTGTCACATCAGTGAGAATGATGTGACAGGCCTATTTATAGTGTGAGGCAGTGTAACACCTCGTAAAATCACGTCCAATGAAGTATTGACACGTGTAATAAACCCTAATGAAGTCAAACATTGAATTCAAGGGACTAATTTTTCGAAAAATAAAAAAAAAATGATTATGAAAGAACTGGAAGTATTATCATACCAAAAATAAGTTTCTAATTAACCTTTTATGGTTTTATATTCACAAATGAGCCACTTGTTAATCAAGTGTAGCCGTTTATGTAAATAATTGAAAGTTTGCGCAGAACAGGGTTAAAAGCGTCAACATGTAAATTCTTACCTCTAAGTGACCTTTTAACAAACCGAGAGCCTCATGATATTTGATTATACTCTCGGGAATGCCAATTATTGGCAATCCAAGGCTTTTACGCCTAAAAGTGAAGTTACGCGCAACTTTGCAAGTATAAGGGACTAGAAGTGTCAATATGTTTAATTATACCTCTGAATGACCTTTTATCGAGCCCGAAGCATTATGATGTTTAATAATACCTTCAATAATACCTAATATGAATTAGATGAGGCTTCAATACTATTAAATGATAAGTTACGCAAGTTTGCACATTAGAAGGACCTAAAACGTCAAACTGCTAAAGTATACCGATTCGTATGTTATCGGACCTTCCGGATTATGACCAGGAGAAAAACATACCCTATTTATCCTTAATATAGCTTAGATATAGGCTTAGAGGTGTTTTGGTACGCTAAAATAAGCTTTTAGGTCATGCAGGGACTAAAAGTGTCAAAAAGCGCACAAGTTGTGTTTACGCGCATATCTCACATTCTGAATATCCCCGGACACCCAAAAATTTATGTAAACACTAAAATATGTTATTTTAGTGTTTGGCTTGATAAAATTCCATTCGTCGCGTCAATTGGTCCGTTTTTCGCGTCCGTCCGTGTTTCGTCGTAATTAACCGAACAACGTGACCGTACGACCAAACGAACCGACATCCGGCATATTTTTGAGCATGTTTCATGTTCTCTATGCTTAGGCATCATTGTAGAGCCTTAAAATGATTTAACGGGCCTTGGATGTGTCGGAAATGGCAATTGGAGGTACAGGGGCTAAAACTGCCAACATTTGAAAGTTGCTGATTGCTGGCCAAGGCCTTGCGCACCTCAACACTGTGGTTGTTGCGGTGCGCAAGCAACTTCCAGATGCAGCAACTCGTTTTCTGTTGCCTGTTCAGCCTTTCAAACGTCAAGACTTGCCCTTTAACACTTCCATGAGTTGCCTAAACTGATTTTTAGCCCTTAGGGACACTTGTTGAAGAGTTGTGGTCATTGGTAGACTTACATGTCAACATTTTGTGGATCAAAATTCACTATATAAGGCCTTCAATGTTGCAACATTTCTGCATTCATTCCATCTGCAATTGTGGGACTTTCTGGAGCTCAAGAGCAAACACCAAGCATCCCTAATCGTGATTAGGACTTTGGTAAGCACCCTTGACCTTCCTTGATTAAGTTTTGCTTAGTAATTAGCTTAAAAGTCAAACCATCATAATTAACGGTTGACTTAGCGATTAATCACTGATGGTCCAGTGATTAGTCGAATTGAAAGTAGTTATAAGTTGGTAATTATGTGGGTAATAAACCCTTAAAAGGGTTCCCCCTGATTCCCACTCTAACTAGGTCAAATGTCGGGTCAAACTTTTAAGTAAACAGTCAACAGAATGTTTAAATTCTAATTTATGCATAATTAGCAATGTAGAACACCTACAACCTGTTTGATCATTAATATAACTTGGTAATTAGTGTAAGAACATGTCTAAACATGTTCAACCCGACAATTTAATGTTTAGACCCGGTTCGGGACCAAAAGTCGCAAAGCTTTGACTTTTGCTTTGACTTCAGTTCTGACCCGTTTAAGCATGTTTTAGAAATGCCTCAGAGCTCTATTTAGACCAGGTTACATGCTAGTATAACCCTCTGTGATTATACACCATGGTTCATTAGTTAACCAATTAATACGCATGATTCCGTTAATTGCTCATATGTTGACCATTATGCCCTTTTCACCTTAAAACGTGATTTTTGAAAATGTAAAAGAGTAGAAACCTTAATCACTGATATATAGACTTGTACCCAAAGTTTGACATCAGTTTGAGGTGTAGATTAAGAGTTATGCTCGTTAGCGTAAAATGAAAGCTTTTTGTTAATTAAACGGCGTAATTAGCGTATAGCCTAGTTAAGCCTACTTTTTGATATCAAACTTATTACCCACTGATGTAATATATTATTTTGGGATTTTTGAAGATTTTTAATAAATTTTAGGCTGAGCATAACTTATAGTCGTAGGCTTAATCCGGTAATTGTCGGTTTTGCCCTTACGGGCTATAAAATGAGTTTTACACATCTAATTGACTTCAAACCTTTTGCTACTGATCACATATGATAAATAAATTATTTTAAGCCTTCTGGAATAGTAAAAAAATCAGCTTCTTGTATCGAACCCGGAAATGGCTTCTAATCGCCTTTTTAAGCGTTTTTAACGCATAGTATGTACTAAGACTATTTCAAACATACAAGGGTTTATACCTACTGATATTTGAGGCAAATTATAATATTTTAACAGTAAGCAAAAGTTGTTTAAATCAGACTTCGGTTTTGAGCTTTACGGCTTATGTGAAATTACCGAAATGCCCCTACGGTGCATAGTTTGGTTATAATTGATAAATTTCACATATATAATTTACCCTACTGTTATAACATAGTAAAATAAGTATTTTTGCTGATTACATCAGACCTGTAACTCAGGTAAATACTTAAACTCTTTTATAACCTTTTAAATGACCAAACTACCCCTACGGGGCATAGTTTGAGTTTAATTTCGTTTCGGGCATAATAAAAGACATCTTACTGATGTCACAACATATATGAAGCATATTAACTTAGGAAACCTGTAAATGGCTCATATGTATACCCGTTACGCTTTTTACGCGTTCGGTTCGGTTTATGTAAGTAGTTTACATAAATTAGCCTAAACGGGTCAAACCTTATCGGTTTTATCTCAAAATCCAGAATGTGTATGAAATACCCATATTAAGCAAGTCTCCAAACTTGTTGGGTCTAAATCACATTCTATTCCGGTCTTCGCCTAATCGTGCGTTTAAACCGTATAATTAACCGGTCTAAGCTTAGGCTTAATTAAAGACCCGTTAGCATTCTAATTGGTTATTTATACCATCATTCCAGACTAGAGCCTTCCGGTAAATTGTACCTACGCTTACTTAAGTGAATACGGCTGAGTTATTATAATTCTTGCTATTTAAGACAGGAGCTAGCTCAGGTAAATACTCTTAACTTATTTTCCCTATTACGGGCTTGGGATACGGTAATATAAATACCGCATGGTCAGGTATGGGATTCAAAGACCAATAAGTCGGGAAATCCAAATAACCTGTTTTAATTCGTATTGCTTGACTGAAACATTGGGGATTAATACGACCGTGTCCTGGATATCCTTGACTCATTAAATGCAATGGCCACGACTTAAGCACGGGGTGTAGGCATACACCTGACAGATGCTATATGCTAATTAATTAATTAATTATACCCAATAAGGGATTCCCAATAAGGGAATAGTGGTGTGTCGGTTAATCATGAACCGGCATAGAACCGGGCCCCGTATGTAGAGCAAGTTATGTAAAACTGATAACATGAGATATAGTTTGCCCCAAGTATAAAAGATTTATTTTGCCTCTGTGCATCTAAATCAAAGTATAAAAGATTAATTTTGCCTTGTGCATTTTAATCAATGTGTCTACATATTTTGTGCCGAAGTGCATTCAAACCAATTTTCTTAAACTCTTTTCAAATGAGTCAGTTGAGTGTATTTACCAGTGAAAACTGACGTATTTTCAAAAGTCTAAGTGACAGGTACAAGTACGTAATAGGCTAGAAGCTGCTCAGGACGTTAATAAGGAATCTTGCAAGTTCTAGGCGTCTAAAGTCTGTTGAACAATATTTATGTTTTCAGATCCGCCTGTGGATCCTTTACTTTCCGTTGTAATACTTGATTTTACTTTATATTCGGATTGTAATATATTTATCTTTGCTTCCGCTGTGCATTTATATATTGTGTTGTTTGACTATGATGATATCAACTACGTCACGATACTCCCCACCGGGCCCACCGGTGACACGTGGAAAGTCGGGGTGTGACAGGTTGGTATCAGAGCCAACACTGAGCGAATTAAACACTAGTCTTTTGTGTTTAATCTCAGTTACACAGTTGCACATTCTTGAGTCTAGACAAGAACATAGGACGAATTCTAAATTGTTTTATTTGTCCTTATTTGGTTCCTTATTATTTTCTGATTAGCTCTTGCATGGGCAAGTCATTTTTGTAGAAGTCCCGTTTAGGGCAACCATGTACTTGTTTAAATTTTAAAGGAACGATTTTATAAAAAAAATATCATTCCTATATTATAAAATCTACCATTATAATAAAATGGCAATATCTAAAAAGGACAAGACCTAGCTCATGTGTCATTTTAAGACAGGGCCAATACGGTAGTTCCACAATTAGATTCAGACCCTTGTTAACATTTCAATTTAGGATTGTTCTGCGTTAAATATTAAAGGAATCTTAAAGGTAAAACCTAGCCTAAATGTCAATGCAGACATGGCCAAGATGGTAAAACCTAGCCTAAATGTCAATGCAGACATGGCCAAGATGGTAAAACCTAGCCTAAATGTCAATGCAGACATAACCAAGATGGTAAAACCTAGCCTAAATGTCATTGGAGACATGGCCAAGACGGTAAAACCTATCCAAAGGATTCCAATCCCTGTTAACATCTGTAAGTACGTTAACATTTTTGGTAAACTGTGAATCGTTAAAGTCACACAGGCCATCTTTTAAAAAGGGGGTTAATCTAAATTCCCTCATTTGAAATAATCATCCATTAGTGATGAAATGCCTACGGGCCATACTTATTGTCCTAAGGGACTAAAGACAGTAGTAGCCTTTGCCTCTCTGTCCAGAAAAGGGTAATGGACTTTGATTCGAACCTTAATGCCTCGATTCTCTGAAATCATGGCTTATATCATCCTATAAGATGATCATATTATAAACATCCCTTAGAAGGGAAATGCCTACGGGCTATAGTTAATGTCCTCTGAGACTAAAGATGGTGGTAGCAATGACTCCCTGTCTGAAAAAGGTAATAAACCTTGATTCAAACCTTAATGCCTCGATTCTCTGAAATCAGGGCTTGTAAATTAAACTTGTCTACGCGACTAGGCCATTTGTGCTATTATTAACTTATAAATTAGGATTTATAATAAAAATCCTGAATAAAATAAATATCTTTTTTTTTCCATGCCAGTATACATATGAATAAGAATCTTAAGAGTGAAACCTAGCCTGAGTGTCATTATAAAGACCTGGCCAAGATGGTAAGACCTGTTTAAAAGATTCGTATCCCTGTTAACATCTGAAAATATGTTAACACTCCTGGCAGACGTGATTCATTAAAATCACACACGTCATTCTTATATAAGGATTCTTCAAAAGATTCCTAACCCAACTTAATGATCTCTGCATCATGGGTTTAAATCATCAATTGAGATGATCATATTTTGACCATGCATTGGTAAGATAGTGCCTACGGGCCTTGCTCATTTCTACATGAGCCAAAATACAGGGGTAGCGATGACTCCCTGACCGAAATAGGTAATGAACTATGATTCAACCCTCAATGCTTGGATTCTCTGAAATCAAAGCTTATAATTTATAAATGTCCGTGTGACTAGGCCTTTCGTGCCACTAATAAAACTGTTATTTTTATAATTAGGATAAGTTATAATATAAATCCTAAATAAATGTGAATGATAAATTAACCAAATATGGTCTATGTTTACCATGGTTAATGAATTGCCATAAAAGACAATTCCAAAATAAACTCCTAAATAAACTATTGTTTTATGCAACAGTTCAAATTTAAAAATGGCTGACTCAGATGAAATAAACAGTCACCCAAAGGAGAATATTGACAACGCCCGAATTAATCTAACGGGTGCTGAGTTAAAGGCGTTAGTAGACGACGCCGTTACAAAAGCCTTAGAACGGCAATATGAAGAGTATAGTGGGACTCGAAGTAGGACCCTATCAACACCGCATGCAAAGCCACCTCCTAAGAAGGATGAACCCAAGAAGGAAGATGACTAGTGTCACTCTTCTAATCATCACAGTGATCCGTCTCAACAAATCATACTGAATCAAGGACCCCGTGATAAGGGTTGCTCCTACAAGTACTTTGTTTCATGTAAACCCCGGGATTTCACCGGGGAGGAAGGAGCTGTAGATTGTATGACGTGGTTAGATGAGATGGATACTGTTGTGGATATCAGCGGATGCGCTGAGAGGGATGTGGTCAAGTTTGTGTCGCAATCATTTAAGGGTGAGGCCTTAGCCTGGTGGAGATCATTAATTCAAGCCACCGGGAAGATCCCTTTGTACAACATGACTTGGGATCAGTTCGTTGCTCTTATCAAAGAAAATTATTGTCCTCAACATGAAGTTGAGAAGATTGAGACTGAATTCTTGACATTAGTCATGGAGAACTTAGATTGTCAAGCATACCTTACAAGTTTCAATACCAAGTCTCGATTGGTTCCTTATTTAATCACTCCGGAACCAAAGCGAATAGCTCACTTTATTGGGGGTTTAGCCCCAGAAATAAAGGCAAGTGTGAAAGCATCGAGACCTACTACATTCAGGTCAGCGGCAGATCTGTCGCTATCTCTCACACTCGATGTGGTTAGAAACAAGGCTGCCAAGGCTTCTGAAGATGGGAAGCGTAAAAGGGAGGAGGATAACACCCAGAATCCTAAGAAGAGCAAATCCGAGCTCAACAATAACCAACAGGATTCCAACAAGAAGCCTACATGCAAAACTTGCAACAGAAGGCACTGGGGACAGTGTCGATCAAACCAACAGATAAAGCAATGTGGCATCTGCAAAAGAACTGGTCACCAGTCCCACGAATGTAGGGACATAAAGAATGCAAATTGTTTCAGCTGTGGCGAAAAGGGGCACATCAGTACTAACTGCCCTGAGGCTGCCAAGGAAGGATCAGCTAATCCTGGGAAGGATAAGAAAGGAAACCCTGAACTACCGATTGATGACAGAGACAGTACATATCAATAATAGCATCAGGTACGTCCCGTACCATTTAGCATTGATAGTTTCTGCTAAGTATCTTACGTTAATGCAAGGAATAATAAACCTTTAAATAAACCATAAGCCTAGTAAACTCTTGATTACATTCATAAGAATTCAGGTATTAAAAATAAGGTATAATTTACCAATAATGACCTTCTCTCCCATCCTCGGAGATAAATCCTTTCATAAGAATCGGGAGTACTCTTCCCCAGAAAGAGTACGACAATATATATTACTTTATTTTATTATTTTCTCATTATTTCATATCGTCTGCGAATGCCAAACTATGTTTGATAAGAGTACCATATGAGGATTGGCGTGTCCTAGTGTGTCCCATAGATTGCTTCCATGCCTGATCAGTATGGAGGTTTAATGCATGGAACCCCTGAGATATCCCTATGGTCATATTGTACTAAAGTCGACTAGTAGTATTCAAAGAAGATATCCAATATAAAATGTCCTTATAAGTATCTCTACTTAGGACATCCTTGCAATTTGTAAAAAGAATGTGTCATTTATCTGACACCGACATCGATAGATGAACCAAAGCCTGAGTGTACGGTCATCTCTGACATCTCTGTGTGCCAAATTTGTTAAATTATCAGGCTAGTTAAGCTCTGAATATATAGAATCATTCGAAGGAAATCGAATGTATCAAGATCAAGTAGCTTATAAGCTAAAACCTATTCAAGGAGCTTGGCGGAGCTCGCAATACATTACACACTAGTAACCAAAGGATGTGTTTCGCCAATAACCGCAAAACATTATCACGTAAAGATAGGCAGACTAATGAAACTTTATGATTAAACAATAAACCTGTATAGACTAAGAATCGACAGGTTAAGAAACTCCGAAGGAGAGTATGTACCTATTGTATAGGTCAACTGGGATACCCTTAGAGGCCCAAATATACTATGGAAGTAAGTCCATGCTACTTCAGAAAATACTTCCATTATTCTAGCAAATCTCGAGGTCGAGATTTCTTTTAAGGGGGTGAGGATGTAACACCTCGTAAAATCACGTCCAATGAAGTATTGACACGTGTAATAAACCCTAATGAAGTCAAACATTGAATTCAAGGGACTAATTTTTCGAAAAATCAAAAAAATTTGATTATGAAAGAACTTGAAGTATTATCATACCAAAAATAAGTTTCTAATTAACCTTTTATGGTTTTATATTCACAAATGAGCCACTTGTTAATCAAGTGTAGCCGTTTATGTAAATAATTGAAAGTTTGCGCAGAAAAGGGTTAAAAGCGTCAACATGTAAATTCTTACCTCTAAGTGACCTTTTAACAAACCGAGAGCCTCATGATATTTGATTATACTCTCGGGAATGCCAATTATTGGAAATCCAAGGCTTTTACGCCTAAAAGTGAAGTTACGCGCAACTTTGCAAGTATAAGGGACTAGAAGTGTCAATATGTTTAATTATACCTCTGAATGATCTTTTATCAAGCCCGAAGCATTATGATGTTTAATAATACCTTCAATAATACCTAATATGAATTAGATGAGGCTTCAATACTATTAAATGATAAGTTACGCAAGTTTGCACATTAGAAGGACCTAAAACGTCAAACTGCTAAAGTATACCGATTCGTATGTTATCGGACCTTCTGGATTATGACCAGGAGAAAAACATACCCTATTTATCCTTAATATAGCTTAGATATAGGCTTAGAGGTGTTTTGGTACGCTAAAATAAGCTTTTAGGTCATGCAGGGACTAAAAGTGTCAAAAAGCGCACAAGTTTGTGTTTACGCGCATATCTCACATTCTGAATATCCCCGGACACCCAAAAATTTATGTAAACACTAAAATATGTTATTTTAGTGTTTGGCTTGATAAAATTCCATTCGTCGCGTCAATTGGTCCGTTTTTCGCGTCCGTCCGTGTTTCGTCGTAATTAACCGAACAACGTGACCGTACGACCAAACGAACCGACATCCGGCATATTTTTGAGCATGTTTCATGTTCTCTATGCTTAGGCATCATTGTAGAGCCTTAAAATGATTTAACGGGCCTTGGATGTGTCGGAAATGGCAATTGGAGGTACAGGGGCTAAAACTGCCAACATTTGAAAGTTGCTGATTGCTGGCCAAGGCCTTGCGCACCTCAACACTGTGGTTGTTGCGGTGCGCAAGCAACTTCCAGATGCAGCAACTCGTTTTCTATTGCCTGTTCAGCCTTTCAAACGTCAAGACTTGCCCTTTAACACTTCCATGAGTTGCCTAAACTGATTTTTAGCCCTTAGGGACACTTGTTGAAGAGTTGTGGTCATTGGTAGACTTACATGTCAACATTTTGTGGATCAAAATTCACTATATAAGGCCTTCAATGTTGCAACATTTCTGCATTCATTCCATCTGCAATTGTGGGACTTTCTGGAGCTCAAGAGCAGACACCAAGCATCCCTAATCGTGATTAGGACTTTGGTAAGCACCCTTGACCTTCCTTGATTAAGTTTTGCTTAGTAATTAGCTTAAAAGTCAAACCATCATAATTAACGGTTGACTTAGCGATTAATCACTGATGGTCCAGTGATTAGTCGAATTGAAAGTAGTTATAAGTTGGTAATTATGTGGGTAATAAACCCTTAAAAGGGTTCCCCCTGATTCCCACTCTAACTAGGTCAAATGTCGGGTCAAACTTTTAAGTAAACAGTCAACAGAATGTTTAAATTCTAATTTATGCATAATTAGCAATGTAGAACACCTACAACCTGTTTGATCATTAATATAACTTGGTAATTAGTGTAAGAACATGTCTAAACATGTTCAACCCGACAATTTAATGTTTAGACCCGGTTCGGGACCAAAAGTCGCAAAGCTTTGACTTTTGCTTTGACTTCAGTTCTGACCCGTTTAAGCATGTTTTAGAAATGCCTCAGAGCTCTATTTAGACCAGGTTACATGCTAGTATAACCCTCTGTGATTATACACCATGGTTCATTAGTTAACCAATTAATACGCATGATTCCGTTAATTGCTCATATGTTGACCATTATGCCCTTTTCACCTTAAAACGTGATTTTTGAAAATGTAAAAGAGTAGAAACCTTAATCACTGATATATAGACTTGTACCCAAAGTTTGACATCAGTTTGAGGTGTAGATTAAGAGTTATGCTCGTTAGCGTAAAATGAAAGCTTTTTGTTAATTAAACGGCGTAATTAGCGTATAGCCTAGTTAAGCCTACTTTTTGATATCAAACTTATTACCCACTGATGTAATATATTATTTTGGGATTTTTGAAGATTTTTAATAAATTTTAGGCTGAGCATAACTTATAGTCGTAGGCTTAATCCGGTAATTGTCGGTTTTGCCCTTACGGGCTATAAAATGAGTTTTACACATCTAATTGACTTCAAACCTTTTGCTACTGATCACATATGATAAATAAATTATTTTAAGCCTTCTGGAATAGTAAAAAAATCAGCTTCTTGTATCGAACCCGGAAATGGCTTCTAATCGCCTTTTTAAGCGTTTTTAACGCATAGTATGTACTAAGACTATTTCAAACATACAAGGGTTTATACCTACTGATATTTGAGGCAAATTATAATATTTTAACAGTAAGCAAAAGTTGTTTAAATCAGACTTCGGTTTTGAGCTTTACGGCTTATGTGAAATTACCGAAATGCCCCTACGGTGCATAGTTTGGTTATAATTGATAAATTTCACATATATAATTTACCCTACTGTTATAACATAGTAAAATAAGTATTTTTGCTGATTACATCAGACCTGTAACTCAGGTAAATACTTAAACTCTTTTATAACCTTTTAAATGACCAAACTACCCCTACGGGGCATAGTTTGAGTTTAATTTCGTTTCGGGCATAATAAAAGACATCTTACTGATGTCACAACATATATGAAGCATATTAACTTAGGAAACCTGTAAATGGCTCATATGTATACCCGTTACGCTTTTTACGCGTTCGGTTCGGTTTATGTAAGTAGTTTACATAAATTAGCCTAAACGGGTCAAACCTTATCGGTTTTATCTCAAAATCCAGAATGTGTATGAAATACCCATATTAAGCAAGTCTCCAAACTTGTTGGGTCTAAATCACATTCTATTCCGGTCTTCGCCTAATCGTGCGTTTAAACCGTATAATTAACCGGTCTAAGCTTAGGCTTAATTAAAGACCCGTTAGCATTCTAATTGGTTATTTATACCATCATTCCAGACTAGAGCCTTCCGGTAAATTGTACCTACGCTTACTTAAGTGAATACGGCTGAGTTATTATAATTCTTGCTATTTAAGACAGGAGCTAGCTCAGGTAAATACTCTTAACTTATTTTCCCTATTACGGGCTTGGGATACGGTAATATAAATACCGCATGGTCAGGTATGGGATTCAAAGACCAATAAGTCGGGAAATCCAAATAACCTGTTTTAATTCGTATTGCTTGACTGAAACATTGGGGATTAATACGACCGTGTCCTGGATATCCTTGACTCATTAAATGCAATGGCCACGACTTAAGCACGGGGTGTAGGCATACACCTGACAGATGCTATATGCTAATTAATTAATTAATTATACCCAATAAGGGATTCCCAATAAGGGAATAGTGGTGTGTCGGTTAATCATGAACCGGCATAGAACCGGGCCCCGTATGTAGAGCAAGTTATGTAAAACTGATAACATGAGATATAGTTTGCCCCAAGTATAAAAGATTTATTTTGCCTCTGTGCATCTAAATCAAAGTATAAAAGATTAATTTTGCCTTGTGCATTTTAATCAATGTGTCTACATATTTTGTGCCGAAGTGCATTCAAACCAATTTTCTTAAACTCTTTTCAAATGAGTCAGTTGAGTGTATTTACCAGTGAAAACTGACGTATTTTCAAAAGTCTAAGTGACAGGTACAAGTACGTAATAGGCTAGAAGCTGCTCAGGACGTTCATAAGGAATCTTGCAAGTTCTAGGCGTCTAAAGTCTGTTGAACAATATTTATGTTTTAAGATCCGCCTGTGGATCCTTTACTTTCCGTTGTAATACTTGATATTACTTTATATTCGGATTGTAATATATTTATCCTTGCTTCCGCTGTGCATTTATATATTGTGTTGTTTGACTATGATGATATCAACTACGTCACGATACTCCCCACCGGGCCCACCGGTGACACGTGGAAAGTCGGGGTGTGACAGGGAGAGAGTGTGAGGCGGTGTGCACGGATCAGATGGCACTTCGATCGAATGGCCATCCGATCGGTTGGTCATCAGATCGGATGGTCATCCGATCGGATGGTCATCCGATCGGATTACCATTCTGTCAATCCCATCCTTTCCGTTTAACCGTCTTTGATTCGTTTTGCGAGTTAGATTAAGCGTTGCGTATTATTGGGTAATAGTATCACATAACTAGATTCATTATTAACACAAAGTTTCATAGTTTCCGCCAGTGACAAGGCTCCAGTCCCTCGTTCAACCAAGTCTCAAGTTTCACGAGCCTCAAGAGTCAAGCACCAAGGTATCATAGTTTCCAAGTATCAAGTATCAAGAATCATAGTCTCCAAGTATCAAGTATCAAGAATCATAGCATAAGATTCACTAAGTATTAGAAGTATTAAGTACCACATAGTTTAGGGACTAAAAGTGTCAAATAGGTAAAAGTCTAGGGACGCAGACGTTACACAACTTACCCCACACTACGTCTCATCGCCACTTAAACCCACCACTAACAACACACCCCTACAACCACAACCCACCACTAACATCTGCCCCCTATGATTGTTATACCTACAAACATACCATACATCAGATTTTACACCTACGAAACACACACATAGTACCAAAATTAGGGCAAAACCATCACACATGTGTTTTCAAACCGAAAAGCACACACAGTAGCTAAATTAGGACAAAGTGCTCACCGAAATCTCAACTGTTCACCGAAGCCCCACCGTGACGGAGCGAAATCGTTCAACGGAAGCAGATCAATGGAGCTCAAATTGTTCACCAGAATCCCAGTCGTTCACCGGAGCTTCGCCGTGACGGTGTGAAGGATTCAACTGAAGCATAACTACAATTGATGAAAGACAGGGCAGAATTGTTCAAAAACCTAACGTCATCGGTGGATTTTGGTGGTGAGATCTGGTCGGAGAGATGACATCATTGGTGAATTATAGAGAGAGAGAGATGACATGACTGGGTGATGGTGGTGGTCGAGTGACGGTGGTCGAGTGGTGGTTGTGTCGAACAGAGAGAAATGGGTGAGAGAAATGTGGTTGTTTATGTTGGTGGTGGTGGTAGAATGGTGGTGTGAAGAGGGAGAGAGATAGTTAAGAGAGAGAGAGAATGAGAGATGAAAGAGAGATCTGCCATTCAAAAAGAGAGAGAAGATCTGAATTTTTTATAAATTTATTTTTTTAGTATTTAGGGTAAAATGACCAATATAGCCTCATGTGGGGTCCATTTGGTCAGATTTAACCACAAAAATTATCTGAGTTAGGGCTAAATGACCTAACTTGCAAGGGTTTGCAAACATCGAGTAGGTTTTATGTAATTATTGAAGACAAAGGACACAGTTTGCAATAAGTGACATACATAAAGGACGATTTTTGTAATTTACTCTAGTTACAAAAATGAAAGTATTGTACTGTTTTTGTTAATTTTTAAACTAACGAACTGAAATAGTGATTTTAAACAAACCAAAGGGACGAAAAAACGTAATTAACTCTAAAAAAATAGTAGAACCAGTATGTTAAATTTTTCAAGGACCCTATAAAATAAATTAATTAGACCCCATAGTATTAAAAACAAAGATAGTGTGGTGGTAAATCCTGTTGTGTTCCAACAACTAGATCACAAGTTCAAGTCTATACATGTCTTGTTTTTTAGGTGGTATTTGTTTTTCTAAAAAAGATCTGCGCAAGCTCTTCTGTATGCGTCGCGCAGACCACTCGAAGACATTGCCATCTGCAGGATGTTTGTTTTTCCGAAGAAATTTCATTAAAAAACGTCTGCGCAAGCTCTTTTTGGTGTAGACTTGGCCCAGCCACTTCTAAGATCTTATAAGGTCTGCAAATGGTTAAACACCACCACCACCCACCACTGTCCATCACCACCACCGTCCACCACCCACCACCGTCCATCACCACCACCATCGTCCACCACCCACCACCAACGTCCACTACCCACCACCACCATCTACCACCAATGTCTACCACCACCATCCACCGCCTCCTACCACTACGCACCACCATCGTCCGTACTCCACCACCAGTTTATTTTTGAAGTCTACATACGTTAAAAAACAAACAGCCTTCTTCTTGCAGACTGCAGAGGTTTGGTCCACCTCTTCTTCTACAGATGTCTGCAGATGTGGTCCGCATACTGCAGACATCTTACTTCTTAAAAAACAAACAACACCTAAGTGTGTAAATAGAAGGGAAATCAAGAGGACAAAAGAATCACCAACTTAGAAGTTTTTAGGCTAAATGGTGTGGGGGGCATGGGTTGGATCATCAATCGCCATGTAGGACCATTAATGGATTGCTACGTCACTCCCTTGCCTCATCCATCATGGCTGGCATAGATTAAACCATGGCAACCATGAGTCTCCTTTCTTTTTTCAACAATTCTTTTTTCTTTTCACAAAAGTAAATTAAAATAAAGGGTAAATTACACTTTTCGTCCTTTATGTTTGTACCAGATTGCAACGAATAGCATTTAACTTCAATAATTACAATCACAGTCCTTTATTTGCAAAACCCGTTACACTCTATATCCTTTAGTACTAACCATGTTAAAATTTTCATGAAGGGTATTTTGGTTAATTCATATTTTTATTTAGATGTTTAATAAATAAAACAAAAAATATTGCATATACACTTCATCCTCCCCAATTTCCTAACCCTAAAAACCTAACCACCACATCTTACCACCACCACAACATCCTGCCACCACCAATTGTATTTGATGACTGAATCAGTGAATTTTATTAATACGCCACCAAACAAAAATCTGGTATCCCCAACCCTTTATCTCCTCTATTTATGCCTTTCTGTCCATATGGCCGTTGAAGCACCTCATCTTCCTCCTTACCCTCCTCCTCATTTTCTCCTTCGCAATCCAATGATAATGATCGAATCCATTGACAAATAATCTAAGCGATAGCCACATGTTTAACTCCTTATAATCTGTCAAAAGCAAAACGTAAGCTTTTCAGACATTTTGTAGAAACTGAAATGAAATCAAATTGGTGTATCACCCTGTGCCAGGGTTATCTTGCAAGAGCATAACGGTTTAGCGATTTAAAGGCTTCCCCATCCTTTGCACCAACAAATGAAAAGTTCTCTGTGAAGCAATGAAGTTTTGCTTTTGCTAAGGAAGCTTCCTACCAAGCAAAATAAAAAAAGTGCACTCAAAACATGCAGAGATTTTTTGACTAATTCCTCGTTTTTTTAATGAAAGCAGAAGTCGTTTCTCATAAACCCTAACAATATAATCCTTCTGTCACTCCAAATCACATCATGATGTTTAGCCGCAACGGTGGCATTAAAGCTACACCCTTAGCCGACTTCCTTAGTTCGGTATCAATGTCCGGTTCACAGACCAATAGTGCATTCACATTGTAATAACACAGATCTGGATTCTGAAACATCACCTCATACCAGAATCATAATTAATGTTACTAAAGCTATATACTCCTCAGATCCGACAGCAATAACAGCTCGAGATCAATCAGTTTGTGGCTCGACATGTATTATGGCGGCAGGATGAGGTGGTGTTGGCAAGATGTGGCCGTTAAGGTTTTAGGGTTAGAATGTAACACCCCGTGTTTCGAAAGTCAAAGTCAAAGTCAAGATTGAAGTCAAAGGAAGAAAAGATTGCTAAATGCGATCTGTCTCTCCTTGCTCAACTCCTGTTTTGACTTCTTTGAGTTGTAATTAGTCTATTTTATTATCGCTTTAGTTGTATTATGTGGAGTATCTATTAATAATCGCAGAGTAATCGCTGTTTATCGCATGTTTGATCGCTTTATCGCTATCGCAATCGCACTCGCAACTCGAATTACACTTTTTGGCTATTGTTATACGTGTGTGTGTGCCTTATGTGTTACTTGTGCATATTTATTTATGTTATATGTGGTAATCAATCGAAACGCAATCGCAATCGAATCGCCAACGCTAAACGAATACGACATAAGGATGATTGTATGTTGATATAGTAGTTGGGATTAAAAGTAATTTGACTAGGAAATTCTCCCGCATCGCAACGCTCGCAATAACAATCGAAACAGCAAAACTCGTCGCACCAAACACTCGAACCAAGCGATCGATCGATCAGGAGACCAGCCGATCGATCGAGCTGCCGCTCGATCGGCCAGCTGATTCGACCGGGCTGCCACCCGATCGACCAGCTCCTTTCCATTTTGGGTAACCCTATAAATACCCCATGTCACCATCAAACTTTCCACTTTTGCTCTCTGACGTCCGACCAGCGCTCTTACCCGCTTTTCTTTCGATTTCTCGCAATTCCGGTAAGATCTCAACCTAAATCTTGTACTTCCTTAATGTACACGCACTCCTACACTTTTCTATCTTTTGAATCATAACTTTTAACCGTGAAATCATCAAGATTCAAGGTGTTCTAGGATGACGTCATCATGTGTTCTTGAGAACTTCATGTTTTGGCCTCAATCCACCAAGAACAACTTAGATCTAACCGATTTCCACATAAACAAACAAAGATCTTCCATAGATCTAAAATTATTATCAATGAAAAGGATTGAAAGATGGTTTTCCAACTTTCTTTCAACTCTTTTACACTCAATGCATTCAAAACCGATAGAATCGGAGCTTGTGCCGACTTACTACTCATTCTTGTGGTTGTGTTGGTTCGAGATCTGGATTCTATCCATGAGACTACCGATTTCAGGTTAAGCATGAAACACCGTCTCGAACAGTTAACCGGTCGGATTTGGGTGATTCCTGTCCGATCAGGGGTACCAAGTGTTAGGGGAGGATTTTCTAACAATTAGTGATCCTTATTCGTTATCCTAATTAGTGATCCTTACTTCTGTGACAGGTGGTGATCCTCAGAAGAGCTTCAGGATCAGGATCATGGATCACTTTAAGGATCCTCATACTAACGATTGTTTACTTATGTTTTGTAGTGTCTCGCAGGTATATTAAGCTTGACCAAGTCTAGGCGACATTCCTGGAGAATATTCCTAAACTATGCTGCACGTGCTTGACCAAAAATAGACGTTATGGAGAACGTGGAGGCTTGGCACGAAAGTCGGATAGTTAGTTTAGGTGGTTATTTCTATTTTAAAAATGGAGTAACGAGCCAGGAGAAAACACTTAGTCATTTCTCAGTTACACACACTCGCAAACACGCTCATACAAGCTCTCAATCAAACACTTAGCAATTACTTACACTTTTTACACATTTCACCGTAGTAATCCTTGTACCTGGCTCGTTACTATCCGAAGTTGTAAACATTTATTCATTTATTTGAGCTTGGTGATCGGTAGTTTCCATCACCCGGGGTTTTTTGTGCCGGAGATCAATTCTTGATCAAGGGCTTTTTCCCCGTATAAATCTTTGTGTCGTTTGTATACTTTACATTGAAGTGATCCTCATCGCTGTGCCATATTTTAAGCATCATTCCCCTAAACAAAGAGTTTGGTTGCAATATCCTAATCAGATTTTCTGACCAAAACAGTTTGGCGCCCACCGTGGGGCAATTGGTGCTTCGTCCTTAAGAAAATACGCATTTCTGTGCTTAATTCGGCTCACTACAACCAAGCAGATGGCTTCCTCATCGAAGAATGCTTCAAACTTGATGCCCTCATTCACTTCCTCACAAGGCGTTCCTCCTTTGCCTCCACCACCTTCTGGATCCCAGAAGAATACAGAGAATGCTGCGAAGAAACCGACTCCCATTTTCTCAAAACCACCTACTTCTTCTGTTTCAACTAATCCTACTACTAATGATCTCTATGCCTTGATTTTGCAGATGAGGAATCATGCACAAGAGCAGGATAAGACCAACGAAAGGATCCTCCGGGAGATTGACGAAATTAAGAAACAGAAGAAAACGGCAGAGGATCATTCCCCACTGATGCCCAGATCTTTGAATTTTGATACTCCGGTGGTTACTTCTCAGCCGTCAGTGGTTCCAGACATTCAATATGCGGGTGGACCAAAAGGAGTGCACTACGGAACAACAGCTATGACCCAGGCACTAGGTTCATATTTCCAGCCAGCAGGATCCTATCCCCAGCATATGGGATCCCTCACGAGTACAGGAGGATATTCGGGAATGCAGCAGTTTCAAGGATCCTCCTTCGTCCCAGGATCATCCCAGGTTCAAGGATCCTCCTTCGTCCCAGGATCATCCCAGGTTCAAGGATCCTCCTTCGTCCCAGGATCATCCCAGGTTCAAGGATCCTCCTTCGTTCCAGGATCATCCCAGGTTCAAGGATCCTCCTTCGTTCCAGGATCATCCCAGGTTCAAGGATCCTCCTTCGTCCCAGGATCATCCCAGGTTCAAGGATCCTCCTTCGTTCCAGGATCATCCCAGGTTCAAGGATCCTCCTTCGTTCCAGGATCATCCCAGTTTCAGGGATCCTTCCAGATGCCAGGATCCTTGAGGAGTCTGCAAACAGGAAGTTCAGATGTCCATCAAGGAGATTTTATTCCAATGCAGACCAATGCCTCTACCGGTCCCTCGATCATTCCAGAGTCTCAACAATATGGATTAACCTCCATTCTTCCTAACTTGAATCCAATGGGAGGTAACACTTTTAATAATTCTCATACTACTAACCATGGTCTTATGCAGGATCCAGGTATCAATCATGCCATGGCCAGAGAATTGCAAAAGCTAAAGGATATGATCTCGAGTGTTCCGGGAGTAGTCAAACCTATTCCAGAGATTGCAGATGGGAGCCACAAGATATCTCGTTTTGCACCACCAATCTGTGATGCTGAGATACCCAAGAGGTTCCATGTGCCTACAATGAAACTGTATGATGGTTCGACGGATCCTGAAGAACACATAGCACAATACAGGGAGAGGATGGAGATCAATCCAATCCCAGAAAAGTTAAAGGAAGCATGCCTATGCAAAGGATTCGGATCCACTCTTACTGGATCAGCTCTCAAATGGCTGCTAAGTCTTCCTCCCTATTCTATTACCTCATTTGCAAACCTAGTTATCTTGTTTAATACTCAGTTTTCTTGTAGTAGAAAATTTGAACGATTAACTAGTGATTTATATAGGATAACCCAGGGTCATAATGAATCACTAAGGGATTACATTACCAAATTCAGTAAAGAATCCTTAGACATTCCCAACTTAGATATAGCCACGGCTGTTGAGGCCTTCAAAATGGGACTGCTTAGGGATTCGTTATTTTATGATGATCTTGTTATGACACCATGCAGGAACCTAGATGAGGTAAGAACCCGCGCCCTCAGGTTCATTCGGCTAGAGGATGACAAGAGGATTCAGGAGAGGATAACAGGATCCTCAAAGCAGGATAAGCAAGGATCCTCATTCAGAAACAACAAGTTCAGATCCTACAACAAATCTGATAATCAGAACGTGCATTCTATTGATCAAGAAGAGGATGATGAGGATTATCCTCCAATTTCTGAATATTGCTTTAGTGTTGATAACAATGAACTAATCCTTGCCATGCAGAACCTAGGTGATAAGGCTAGATGGCCAAGAAAGAATGACAGGCCAGCTGCAACTAAGGATAAATCAAAGTGGTGTGCATATCATGAAGATTTTGGGCACCTCACAGAAGAATGCATTGCATTAAGAAAGGAAATTGGATACTTGTTGAGCAAAGGGCATCTAAAAGAGTTGTTGGGAAGAAAAAAGTCAAGGACTCAGGATCCTGAAAGGATCCCCGAGAAGGCTCCAGCCCCTCCAGCAGATGCACAAGTGATAAACTTTATTTCTGGGGGATCCGACATTTGTGGCACATCCTTCTCAGCAGCTAAGAGGCATGCAAAGGAAACTAAAATGGATAACGGAGAAAGACCAGTTCGAACATCGAGTGTCACCGAAGGAAAAGTCATAACCTTTGATGAAGAGGATCGTATTGATATCCAGGATCCTCATCACGATGGTTTAGTTATTACTCTTTTTATATCTAACTATTTTGTCCGCAGGATCCTAATAGACGGAGGAAGTTCAGTGAACATTATCCAGCTTGATGTTCTAAAGAAGATGGGTATCCCTGAATCAGAGATCATACCAAGATCCTCCGTGCTCGTGGGATTTAGTGGCGAAACTAAGAACACCCTGGGGGACATTAAACTCCCAATATATATTGAAGGCTTACACTCTTATCAAAAATTTTGTGTTATTGACTGTTTATCTTGTTGTAATGTTATCCTTGGCAGGCCCTGGATACACGATATGAAAGCAGTCCCATCTACTTACCATCAATGTGTGAAGCTCCCTAGTCCTTGGGGAATAGTAAAGATTGATAGCGATCAGCAGGAAGCTAAGAATTGCTACACTTCATCGATGAAACCAGCTTCGAAGTCAAGGGAGCAATAGCAATCAACGTATCCTCCAAGGAGTGTCTTGGAGGCCAGAGAGCAGGATGTGGTAGAAATCCTCATGGATCCTGATGATCCTGAATCCAAAATCTATATCGGGTCAGGGATCCTTGGCGAAATGAAAGAAGACCTCATATCCTTCCTCAAAAGGAGAAAGACTACCTTTGCATGGAAACACGAAGACATGACTGGTATATCCAAAGATGTTATCACTCACAAGCTCGGCATCGACAGATCCTTCAAACCAATCCATCAAAGGAGAAGGAAGTTTGCACCAGAAAGGAATGCCATTATCCAGGAAGAGGTAGAGAAATTGCTCCGGGCAGGTATGATTAGAGAGGTCAAGTATCCAAGATGGTTGGCCAATGTGGTTGTTGTTCAAAATAAAAACGGAAAGTGGAGGGTATGTGTCGATTTTACCGATTTAAATAAGGCATGTCCCAAGGATCCTTTCCCTTTACCCCACATTGACTCCATGGTGGATGCAACTGCGGGTCATGAACTGTTAACTTTTATGGATGCTTCATCTGGATTTCAACAAATCCAAATGGAACCATCCGACCAAGAGGATACAGCCTTCATGACCCCAACTGGTATATATTGCTATATTGCTATGCCGTTCGGATTGAGAAATGCAGGTGCAACGTACCAAAGGCTGGTGAATATGATGTTCAAGGATCAGATTGGACAAACTATAGAGGTTTACATAGATGATATGGTGGTAAAATCCTTAAAAGCTGAGGATCACCTAAGAGACTTGGAGGAAGCATTCGATATCCTTGACAAATATAACATGAAGCTTAATCCTTCAAAATGTCATTTTGGTGTTAAAGCAGGTAAATTCTTAGGATACATGGTGACTAAGAGAGGCATCGAAGCTAGCCCGGAACAAATCAAAGCAATAGTGAACATCAAATCTCCGGCCAATGCTAAGGATGTTCAAAGGCTAACAAGAAGGATAGCAGCCTTGAACAGATTCATATCCAAGTCCTCCGAGAAGTGTAAAGAATTCTATGATATCCTAAGGAAGAACAAGAAATTTGAGTGGACGGAGAAGCATGAAAATGCTTTAAAAGCCCTCAAAGATTACCTATCCTCGGCCCCGGCTTTGATGAAACCAGAAAAAGGTGATGTGTTATCCTTGTATCTTGCTGTATCCTCAAAAGCGGTAAGTGCGGTCCTTGTTAAGGATCATCAAGGTACACAACATCCTGTCTATTATGTAAGTAAAAGTTTACTTGATGCCGAATCCAGGTATTCACACCTTGAAAAACTTATTCTCGCATTAATAATGGCATCTACCAAGTTAAGACATTATTTTGAAATTCATGTTATCATTGTTAAAACTAATTTTCCAATTAAGAATGTCCTCAGGAAACCAGAGATGTCAGGAAGGATGGCTAAGTGGGCAGTAAAGCTGAGTGCATATGATATAAGATATGAGCCTAGGACAGCTATCAAATCCCAAGCATTAGCTGACTTTGTGGCTGATTTCAGTAGTGATTTACAAGAAGAAGCTGAGCTAGAAGTCCAGCAGCTAGAAGAGACCAAGGATCCTTGGATACTCTATACTGATGGATCCTCAAACGTCAAAGGCACAGGGCTTGGAATACTACTAAAATCGCCACAGGGGGACATAATACCCCATTCTATAGCTTGTGAGTTCCAGACCACTAATAATGAGGCTGAATATGAAGCCTTAATTGCTGGTTTGCAAATTGCAAAAAATATGGGGATCAGGTATCTTGAGGTACACGTAGATTCTTTGTTGATTACAAACCACTTTAATGGATCATATGCTGTTAAAGGTGAAAAGCTAACCAAATATTTGGAGATAGTCAAAAGTTTGGCACTCTCTTTTGTTTCCTTTAGTTTGTCACAGGTACCAAGGGAAGAAAATACAGAAGCTGATGCATTGGCTAACTTAGGATCATCTTTGAAGATCCCAGAGGATATCAGGATTCCCATTATCCATATCCTGACCCCGGGCTATCGAGGATCACCAGACTATGGAGATAGGAGATGATTCTGCAGTTATCCCTAGTGAGGATATTCAATCCTATTCAGGATCCGGATCATGGATCTCACCAATCATGAGATACTTACAACATGGAGAGATTCCTACAGGAGAAAACCCTAGGGCTTTCAAATCTAAGGTATCTCAATTCACAATTATGAATAATATGTTATACAGGCGATCTCTTGCAGGACCATACTTGAGATGCATTGAGGATCCTGAAGTTCAAGAAGTTTTAAAAGACTTCCATGAAGGAGATTGTGGAAACCACACTGGGGGCAGGGCGTTATTCTCAAGGATCCTGAGGACAGGATATTACTGGCCAACCATGAAGAAAGATGCTGTGGAGTATGCCAGAAGATGTGATCCTTTCCAGAGACACAGCAATATCCTTCATCAACCAGCTGAATTATTGCATCCTATATCCTCCTCTTGGCCATTTATGAGATGGGGTATGGATATAGTTGGAAAGCTCCCTAAGGCACCTGGTGGGAAAGTATTCATGTTAGCTATGACTGATTACTTCTCCAAGTGGATAGAGGCTGAAGCTTTTGCCCAAGTCAGGGAAAAGGAAGTTATATCCTTCATTAAAAGAAATATTATAACTAGATTTGGAATTCCCTCTGAGATTATTTGTGATAATGGTTCCCAATTTATTGGGGGCAGAACCACTAACTTTTGTGACAGCTGGGGGATTAAAATGATAACATCAACACCAGTCCACCCACAAGCTAATGGTCAAGCAGAATCATCTAACAAGATCATCATCAACAACTTGAAGAAGAAGCTTGGATCCAAGAAAGGAAAATGGGCAGAAGAACTACCCTATGTGCTCTGGGCTGACAGGACAACCCCTAAGAATGCTACTGGTCAAACACCATTCTCTTTGGTGTTTGGGGCAGAATCAGTGATCCCAACAGAAATGGTGGTTCCTACTGCTAGAACAAGTACCCGTGATCCTGAGGAAAATGATGAAAACTTGGCTCAAGACCTGGATACTATTGAAGAAATCAGGGATACGGCTAGGATCAGGATGGCCAGTTATCAACAAAGAATGGCTGGTGCTTACAACAAAAATGTCAGGATCAGGAGGTTTCAAGTTGGAGATATGGTATTAAGGAAAGCATTCCAAAATACTACCAATCCTGCTGATGGGAAGTTGGCTCCAAAATGGGAAGGCCCTTATTTGATTGAAGCTGAAGCAGGAAAGGGGGCATATAGATTGCTAACCATGGAAGGTGATTTGCTACCAAGAGCTTGGAATGCTGTCCACTTGAAGAAATATTTCATGTGATAAGGATCCTCATGGCAGAAGTGATCCTAGCGAAAGGGATATCCTTAAAGGATCCTCAAAGTATCGATGATCCTTACTTAGGTAATATCCTAAACTTAAGCTATTTCATTTTATTATTTTCTCTTATAAGGATAAGGATCATGTATCCTTTATCCATCTCTCACGTGAGTTTAAGTTTTGAAAGTTCAGGTATCCTTAGCATAAAGTTGGTTACCCACAGAAGCAATCCGTCTTTTGGGTCTAACCCCAGTTATTCGGGCTTGTCCCCAGATTCCGCCTGTAGCGCACGATGATCCTGGTATAGTTCAAGGCTTTGGGACCAGTACTCGTTCTAGGGGCTGATAATTCCATTGTTCTGGCTATGCTTAGGATCCTACGTATAATGGTAGACGTACCATACATCCGGTCATAAGGTTTCTAACGTTTTCACGTTAGCTAAGGCTTCTAACGTTTTCACGTTAGCTAAGGTTTTGGCATCTTCATGTCACTAAGTTTGGATAGTCGCCAGTTAGGGCCATACTCCAGTTTACACACGATTCTTGGGCTTGTCCCCAGTTATTCATGGGCTTGTCCCCAGTTATCCTTGGGCTTGTCCCCAGTTGCTAACTCTTTTCTTATATTGGCTTAGTCCCAAGTTATGTTCTATTTCAGGTCCATGAAGATAGGCAACTAGGGATCCTTGATCCTTATTTCATTCTAAGGTTTATCTTATAGTTATCCTTATTATGGTTAGGATTCTAACTTGGATCCTCAGGTATGATCCTTAACTCTTTAGATTCCATTCATTATTCTTTTAAATAACCCTTATATTTGACAACTGAACTTGTATTTTTGAATCACATCACTTTTTAAACCTATCGGTTATGGGATATGTGATCCTTGTTCATATCCTAAACTTTTTGGATATCTTTTCTAATTTTTCAAGGCTTGATAAGTATAAACAGAATGAACACTACAACAGTTGGAAATTAACATATTAAAAAAGGATAACAACACATGATAAGCGACAAAAGGTTAAGTTTTTATTTATTAACATAAGGCTAACCCTTTAAAAGTTGTCAAAATTACCTACCCAAGCATCTACCAGCAAAACGTGGCCCGTCCGCTGGGGTAGGTAAAGGGTGTCCATGATAATGAGTTCAAAAGTAGTGCAGGAATATAAAGGCGGCAGGATCACAATGGCTTCATCCCCCAAACAGAGGATCCCTCCACCAATTGCAATCCTGCCCATTGTCCAAAGGATCATACATGATCCTTAAACCTAAGAACTATTGTTTAGAGTTATTACAAACCACGAAATTGTTTTAAACATCACAACCATCAAACTAAAAATTGGGCTCCGGCCTTAGCACATATATCCATCATCGCCCAATTGTGCAGCCTACACCTTTGCTGCATTATCATCATCACCAGCCGCTGCATCCTCAGCTTTATCCTTCAACCCGCTGCCACTAGCCTCAATAGCCAGAATCTCCTCAGCCTCCTCTTCATCACCCAATTCAGCCAGCCTTGCCTTCCATTCTTCAATCTCCCAGTTGCTTTTGTCGAAGGCAGGATCCTGAGCCTCCAAGGCCATTTGCAGCTTGGTTTTGTACATTGCTATGGCGGCAGAGACTTTGGCATCATCTGTGATCTCCTGCCTTTCATAGTCAAAGTTAACCAGTACCTTGGCCATCTTCTGTTTGGTATCCTTGAGTTCCTTCTGAAGATCAGCAATTGCAAGATCCTTGAGCACAGCAACCTGCTGGAGGTCGGCAATCTTTTTATCTTGATCCTCAACATGGCCGACGTAATCCTCGATCTCAGCAAATTTCTGCAAAAGAAAAGGGTAAAGCGGTTCAAGAGCAAGTGATCCTTAGATCAGCAGGATATGTAAGCAGAGATAGTGATCCTTACATCATTGAAGTACTCGAGGAACTGGTGGCGAATTAAGGGCAGGCCCTGCAAATCCTCAGCCTCGGAAGTCTTTCTCTTCTTGATTCCCTTCCCTTTGAGGGGTGCCTTGGGGATTGAGGCTGTCGGGCTAGTAGGAACCTTTCTTTTGGAGGATTTGACAGTGGTGAGATCGGTGACGCTGAACCTTGAAGCAGCTTTGGCAGATTTTCCAGCACCTACACAACCAAAATAAGATAAGTATCTTTTCTTAATATATATTTAACTATTTATTTAAATTTTAAACAAGGATACTTACTTGACATTGTGACAGAGCCTGAGGATACCTCCTGTGAGTCTTGGGTTGTTGTCTTAAAAGTTCTAGTTTCAGGGTCAAGTCCCCAGAAAGTGGCAAGCCTTTCCCTGGTTGCGGGCGTTGTGATGAGACGTGAAAAGGAGATGGCTGCATGACACAAGATAAAGAAGGGGTTAGTGATCCTATTACAAAAACATGACCATTTGGTGATCCTTCCCAGGATCCTCCAGCCTAACATGGGTGGACCATGTTCTTGGTAAGTGCTCTCCATCTGAGATGGTATCCCTCCTTACAAAGAAAAAGCGACGCTTCCAATCTTTGTCGTTTTTGGTGACTTTGAGAAGAGGATGATCTGCACTGGGTTTTCGTTTAAGTAAATAACGATGGGAACCGAAGGTAGTAAGATCATACAACTCCGCCAGTTCTGACATTCCTAAATCAAGACTCTCCTGCTCAATGATCCTCTCTAGGGTGTATAAAACCCTCCAGATCATCGGCATGGCTTGAATGTAAGATATGCCGGTAAGGGAAAAGAAGGATTGTGTGAACTCCGGGAAAGGATAGGTGTACCCTATAGCAAATGGAGTGACTGGAAAGGCGACCCATGTATCAGAAACGTAGTCGCTCAGAACAGTTGAATCGAAGGGTTTGAAAAAGACATTCGCCGGAAAACGGTGACGGATGTTATCTATTTGTGCATCGGTAAAGCAACACCTCTCGTTCACCGAGTCCTTGATGATCTTCTGACTCTTCAAAGGGCTATCCTTTTTGTGATCCTTGGCCGGGGAACTTCGGAGCAACATTTTCGAAGCGATAAAGATAAAGAAAGAAGAACAGAGTAAGAGGGGAAAAGAGAGGAGAAAGAGATACCTGATTGATCTTCAACTGAGATTATAAAGGGAGTTTCTTTCGAATTTAAATGCATAATGATCCTATCTATATCTCTATTTATAATTATGATTCTGCAGGATTGTCACTTCCGTGACATCATCATCGCAACGGCTAGTTCTATTTTAACGGCTATATATCCGTTAGTTAGTTACGGATAAGATCAAGAAAATATAACTCGCCAGATTTTACAAATTACTCCTTATATTTTGGGGGCAATTGTTAGGGGAGGATTTTCTAACAATTAGTGATCCTTATTCGTTATCCTAATTAGTGATCCTTACTTCTGTGACAGGTGGTGATCCTCAGAAGAGCTTCAGGATCAGGATCATGGATCACTTTAAGGATCCTCATACTAACGATTGTTTACTTATGTTTTGTAGTGTCTCGCAGGTATATTAAGCTTGACCAAGTCTAGGCGACATTCCTGGAGAATATTCCTAAACTATGCTGCACGTGCTTGACCAAAAATAGACGTTATGGAGAACGTGGAGGCTTGGCACGAAAGTCGGATAGTTAGTTTAGGTGGTTATTTCTATTTTAAAAATGGAGTAACGAGCCAGGAGAAAACACTTAGTCATTTCTCAGTTACACACACTCGCAAACACGCTCATACAAGCTCTCAATCAAACACTTAGCAATTACTTACACTTTTTACACATTTCACCGTAGTAATCCTTGTACCTGGCTCGTTACTATCCGAAGTTGTAAACATTTATTCATTTATTTGAGCTTGGTGATCGGTAGTTTCCATCACCCGGGGTTTTTTGTGCCGGAGATCAATTCTTGATCAAGGGCTTTTTCCCCGTATAAATCTTTGTGTCGTTTGTATACTTTACATTGAAGTGATCCTCATCGCTGTGCCATATTTTAAGCATCATTCCCCTAAACAAAGAGTTTGGTTGCAATATCCTAATCAGATTTTCTGACCAAAACACCAAGTATTGACAAAGTTCTGTTGCTTAATACGTTATCAAAACGTCTCGATAAAATGACAAACAATCAAAACAACCAAGTGTAAGACGAACAGGTCGACCAGGATGGAGTGTCGTCCGATCGGACTGCTGCCCGATCGGACAGCCATCCGAACGACCGGTCATCCGATTGACTTGCACCTTGGCCCCACAATTAATTTTCATATCAAACCTCAAGAGTTTGAGAACACCGAACGGATTGCCGTCCGATCGAGTTACCACTCGATCGACCGACCATCCGACTATGTGATGTTTCGAAATTTCAACACTTAAACAATTTTCAACATGTTCAATGCACAAGGGATGCCACCCGATCGAACAACCGTCCGATCGAGTGACAACCTGCTGAGAACTTGTTCTCGCTGAAGTGCTCAACCTATCGGACTGTCGCCCGATCGAACGGTCGTTCGATCGATCGACCTGAAAGGTAGAGATGCTTCAATGTTTTCAAAATACTACAACGAAAACTTCAAAAGTCAAGCCATCATACACAAACACATCCTTCCCAAAGGAAGTAACAATCCACTCGAACGGTCATCCGACCGGACGACCGTCCGAACGGACTGTCACTCGAACGACCGGCTGTCCGATCGGACTACCATCCGATCGAACTGCTGTCCTACCCACTTGCACTCTGTATCGTTTTACGCGTCGCTTATCGTTATACTATCAATCTGTTCAGGCTAACCCTACTCTCTAGCGCTCCCTTCAATCCATCAATCGATGTGAGTATACTCGATCCCTTTTTGCTTTACGCACTTATGGGTGTTACATACGTTACTTATACAAAATCACATCGAACACACTACGCAATACTTTAAATGCTAACCGTTATCGCATGTATACGTGACTTAATGAATGCTTGTTTGTTATGTTTACACATGGAATGCTGTCTACCTGCCTTAGCAACGATAGTACTATAGTTTGGACTCAGCACCTGTTCACTCAGGGGTTGTTAAGGACAATTAGTTACATGGCTCACAGTGGTGAGTGTGTATCGCGCACTGCCTTGGGCAGTCAACCCGCAGTCATTGGTATCGATAGGTTCATGTCGATAACTAACATGCCTCATTTCACACTGTGTACGTGATGGTTATGCGTAACGCTTTCAAACTCTATATGCTATTATCAAACTTGTATGCTCACATTTACACTATGTGTATTGACTTTTACTTTAACATATGTGGCAGGTGCTTAGGATGCTTATTTGCTTTCTTTTCTGTGAAATCAAGGCTAGGAAAGACCTAGGTCAACAATAAACAATTGTCTGTAATGAAAATCTGAGTTGTCGGAACAGAACAATTTGACTAGATGTTTCTGTAATAATTGTATTATCATTTATGACACGGTATGGGACGTGTTGCTTTAAATATTTGGTAAATATAGTTGTTATGGAAACTTCTGGACAATTTATTTCGCTCAGTGCCACGCCCCGATGTTTCCGCCATCGGTTGGGGTGTGACAGATTGGTATCAGAGCCATAACTATAGGGAATTAGGAAAGACTCGACCTAGTCCGGGTCGATTTCTTAGAGACCTAGTCTATAGTTAGGAACCAACAGACCGACTTGTGCATGCCCCGTAAGGAGTACGTATAAGCGTACTTGCTATCTCTCGCTATTCTCGCCTACGCTACACTATCACTGCACTCGAATTTTGAAATATGAATGAGCGATTAAGTCGAGATTAGGTGTGAAGACCGCAAACTCTCGACTAAATTGCTTGTTCAACCTACATTTTTATCTATAAACACGAGA
This sequence comes from Helianthus tuberosus, assembly GCA_030545235.1. Taxonomy (NCBI): domain Eukaryota; kingdom Viridiplantae; phylum Streptophyta; class Magnoliopsida; order Asterales; family Asteraceae; genus Helianthus; species Helianthus tuberosus. The sequence goes on from CM060378.1 coordinate 6,603,489, forward strand.
AATTGCGTTGGAATAGGAGTGAAATCCATACTTTGACGCATAATCCTCTTTTAATTTATCAAAACAGGAACGAAGTTGTTAAGCCAGGGGTGAAACCCTAATGTTGACGACTTGTTCTGACCTTTACTTGGTTTTACAAAACTCTCACCAAAGTCTCGACGGACTCCAATGACTTGAAGTCACGGTATGACTAAAGGGATGCATGCCGAACGCCCAAGAATCGAGGCAAAAGCACAGTCCTGAAGGTCAAACTATGTACAACAAGTCCTTGAGAATAGTCGAAACACTTTGGATAGTCAATGTCTAATAGCCGCAGACGATCTATTTCTCGATTTCTATGTGTTTCGATTCTGAGCCCACAACTGCTGACTCTGATGGTTTGTCGATTTTATGTGTCTATATGCGTGTTTACCTGCCTATGTGTTTTAAATTAGCCTATACACGTATAGTAGCTGATATTAATATAATACAATATCCTAAAGGCTAATTAAACTTATAATGCCACAAAATACGGATTCGTATGTGTAATGAAGTCCCACTAATCAACTAATCAGTAATCACACATGTCATGAGTGCAACAAGAGAGTTCGAGTAATCATTATTATCAAAGCATGCCAAGTATTCGAAATAAAAATAAATAAATTAATAAATAAACAAATACTCCTCATAAATTTGTTATTGTTTATTTCACCTAAATTGTTTGTATTTCTTTCCCATTTCCTCTTAGACCATCCGTAGTGGTGTCAATTTTGGCGTTTTTTAAAACCAATAACGCCCAAACACGCCCACCCCCTAGGCGTGTTTAAGCGTTTTTTTTTTCAAAAATTGGTCCTGCGCGTTATTTAAATCACGTCGTTGCATGCTTTCTCAATTCTTGTTTGGCCAATAAGAATATTCCAACTAATATTATTTAGTTTATTTTTTTTTAAATAATTGGGTAATCATTGATGGAGCATTATTGGGCATTATCCCACTACGCCTATTTGTGAAAAACGCCCATAATGCCCTTTTGCTAACTGGGATGACACGTGTCGCACAATGCCCATGGGTGGGGGCATTATTCATGTGTACCACTACACATGGTGTTAATAATTTTATCTTATGAATCAATTGTTGTTTCATTTCACCGTTCTAAATAACTATATTTAAACACCTCAAAACCCAAATTCATTAGTATATATTTCACCATTAAAACACCTCGAAACTGAAATGAGATGAGACGGACATTGACGATTTGACGGTGCCTACAGGCTACAGTTGTATATGATCGTTCAAAACCGGTTGATTCACATGTGGTTGACTGGTTATCTAACCTCACATATACCGTTTAGGGTGGAGGGAGTGGGTGCGGTAACTTTGTGCGAGGATGAGTTCACTGAGCGGGTATTGTGTTGCCGGTGGTTGTTCAGTGATCGGGGAAGAGGAGAGAGGTGGTGTGGGCGGTGAGTATTCACCAACTCGGTGAAGAAGAGAGAGGTGGGAGAGAGAGGGTTATGGTGGGCCGCAACCCCTTTCAACCAATCACATTTTTTTAAATTATTTACCACTTTCCATGTGTTTGACCATTGCTAATAATTGAGTGCAAAATGAGTAGTAGAGTGAAAGCTTGACATGACATGACATTATTGGTTAGAAAATAAGTTAAACACTCACTAAATAGGGACCACTCCTTCACCCTTATACTACTTATTGGACTGAACTTTAAAACATCATATCTATACATAAGTATTAGTAAAATGCATATCCAAAGCACTATTAACATTATCTATACTATATAGGGTGAGGTTTGCTACAAAGTCTATACTTTGAATTTACGAGCCGGAGATCTCGCTAAAAGCGGCCTATCTATTCCTACGGGGTAAAGTAAGTCTGTCTACATTTTACCCTCTTCAGACCTCACCTTAGCTTTGCTATTAATGGGATTTAGTGAGTATGATGATGATGATGATGATGATGATCCTACTTTGAATTTAAAATAGAATGCTTATATTTTCTATAAAAAAAATACTATCATCAAATTTAAATTGTTAATTAAAGATAAGATCTTTTTAAATAAACCAGATTATCAATCATGAAAACCAAACTTAATATTGTTGGATAAATATAATATCCACACATTGACTAATATGGTGGAGATACAATAGGAAGTTTATTTGGCTAGGAAGTGATATTGACCATCCATTTAATTAATCAAGGGCTAAGATTAAATAATTGAAATTGAAGCAAAAAAAAAGAGGCGCGTGAGTTTGTTAGGGGCATTCTAGTCAATCCAGCACAATAGTTTCTCTCTCCTCCAATCCCCCCCCCCCCATTTTTTAAACGTTAATAACTTTTTCATACGACATTATTTTTTTATAAAAATTGCACCAAAAAAACCAGCGTTTTTTTATCTTTAAAACGAGTATACTATTGCTATATTTTCGAATTTTTTTTTTGAAAACTCAGTTGCGTAAAACGCAATGGAGAAAACCCAGTTGCGTAAAACGCAATGAAAAAAAAAACGTAAAAAAATGACTTTTTCTAAAACGCAACGCACCAAAAACACAAAGAAATGTCTTATTTCTAAAACGCAATGACCAGAAAACACAAATAAATGTCTTATTTCTAAAACGCAATAGCCTAAAAACACAAAAGAAAGTGTACTTTATAAAACGCAATGCACCCAAAACACTTAAAAATGTCTTATTTCTAAAACGCAATGGCCAGAAAACACTTAAAAATCTCTTATTTCTAAAACGCAATGCCTAGAAAACACATAAAAATGTCTTATTTCTAAAACGCAATGGCCTAAAAACACAAAAGAAACTGTTATCTCTAAAACGCAATGAACTGAATACACATAAAAATGTGTTTACCTAAAACGCAATGAGTAAAAACACTTAAAAAATGCTTTATTTCTAAAACGCAATGACCAGAAACTGTTGTTCATAGAACCAGAAACTGTCTAAAACGCAATGACCAGAAACTGTTGTTCACAGAACCAGAATCTAACTAAAACGCAATGACCAGAACCTGTTGTTTATAGAACCAGGAACACTGTCTACGAATGCAGTTTTCCAGAGGCAATTTACAGAAAATTAATTTTTCTGATGCATTTTTATTACAGCAATTTAATAGGAAAAATTAATTTTTCTGCCCCTTGGACCCCGCCAGGGGCTGCCGCCCCTGGGACCCCGCTACCAGGGGCGCTGCCCCCGGACCCCCGCAAAGATCGTAAAACGCAATGACTAAATCAACAACCCATATCGTAAAAATGAAATTAAAGAATTTCTTACATGAATCTAAATGATTTCTTCAACAATTGACGAAGTTTGAATGATTGAAACACTTATCAGCGCTCGAATCGAACGAATCGAGTGATTATCTCCAAAATCACCGGGAAAAACGAGATTTTTTATGAAATTAAACTGGGTTTTCTTCAAAAAAGCTGAAGAACATGTTGATCGGGTGTTTGATTCATTGATTTGTGATGAAAATCGCACTATAATGTAGTGATTATTGAGATAGAAAGTGAAGAAATGGTTGAAGATGGTGGGTTTTGAAAATGGTGGGTTTTGAAGTTACTGGGTTTTGAAAAGGAAGAAGAAAGGGTTGGATTGACTAAAATACCCTTTTTCTTTATTTTAAATGTTGTCACATGTCCTAATCATATTGCTTCCTACACTTCCTAGCCAAAATAAACTTCCTATTTGATCTTTTCCCTTGACTAATATATTAATCAAAATTAAAAGAATATTAACATAACAATACGTAAATTAATATTTCACAAACTTTAATATTAATATAACAATAACATTATATTATTGATAGTTTGATAATGATATTATATTAATATAATAAACATGGTAATACCAAAAAATGTGATGTCGTGTATCTTATAACCTTTGAGAAAGACGTTTTTTATTTGATTGAGTTTGGCTTATAAAAACAAACCTAACTTTTAACCTTTTTACTATATAATATGTAAAACTATATTTATTTAACTTGTGTAATACAAGAGGTTTTTTAAAAATACAACTTTTTTTTTTATTCTTTATTATACAAGACTTCAAACCGTGTAATACACAGGGTTTTTTAAGATATTTTTTTTTTATTATTTGGTATACAAAATTACATTTATTGAACCCGTGTAAAACACGGTATTTTTAAAGATTTAAACTTTTTTTTTATTATTTGATATATAAAATTACATTTATTCAACCCGTACAATACAAGGGGTTCTTGAAGTTTTTTTATTTAAATGTAAAATGACATATATTCAACCAGTGTAATAAACAAGACTTCTAAAGATATATTATTTCATTATTTAGTGTATAAAATTACATTTATTCAACCCGTGTAATACACGGTGTTCTAACCTAGTATTATCTAACTGAAAATACTTCTCGTTTGGTTATCCTACTTATGTGAAACATATTTTCACATATAAATTACTTAAAATTTAGCCCGTCAAAAGTTGTCATTTACATGCATTTCAACTTTCAATCTTTATGTTGTTTGTAGAATATCTTGCATTCACAACGATGCCTCAAACACGTCTTAAAAGGTTGAATCCTAACACCCCTAAATTCAGCTAACATCAAACCGTCTCAAGTCCATCACTTGAGAGACAAATCAAACTTACGTATTATATTTGACATGACTAATTTTCGAAATAAATTACGTCAAAACATAAACCGAGGGGATAAAAATAAGCACGTAAAACTAGAGGGGATCAGAATGTCATTATGTCGAAACATAAACCAACTCGAATTTATACCGTCATGTACATAAACGCCAAAGTATAGACCAATTGAAAACGTCAATAAAAATACGCACCAAAACGTATTATATTTGACATGACTCATGAAACGTAAAGCAACTCGAGTTGTCAAAATGTCATAACACAAATCAACTTGAATTTATATCGACATGTATAAAACGCCAAACGTAGACCAATTGAAAATGTCAATAAAAATAAAACCAAAACGTATTATATTTAGCATGACTCATGAAACGTAAAAAAACTCGAATTTATACCGTCTCGTATTGTATTTGACATGACTCATTTTTACAAAACGAAATCACGTGAAAACGTAAACCAACTTAAATTTTGAACCGACACACACTTAAAAATAAGCTCGTAAAACTCAAGAGGGTTAATATAACATTTTACAAAGTTTTTAAAAAACTAAGGGGTGTAATTGTCAATATAAAAACTTGAGAGGGGTGATGTTAAAAAAAACAAAAGTCAAAACTACCGTACTATTTGGTCAAGCAAGTTTGTTCAGTTTGGTTTAAAAAAAACCATTGTGGCAAAGTTCTAAACTCACAAAACTTCGTGTAGATTTAAATGTAAAATAACATATATTCAACCCGTGTAATAAACAAGACTTCTAAATATATATTGTTTTATTATTATTTAGTATATAAAATTACGTTTATCAATCCGTGTAATACACGAGATTCTAACCTAGTATTATCTAAATGAAAATACTTCTCGTTTGATTATCCTACTTATGTGAAACATATTTTCACACATAAATTACTTAAAATTTAGCCCGTCAAAAGTTGTCATTTACATGCATTTCAACTTTCAATCTTTATGTTGTTTGTAGAATATCTTGCATTCACAACGATGCTTCAAACACGTCTTAAAAGGTTGAATCCTAACACCCCTAATCAGCTAACATCAAACCGTCTCAGGTCCATCACTTGAGAGACGAATCAAACTTATCGATGACCATCAAACTCGGGTAACACGTGTGGTAAATTACACCATAACGCCTTATTTTATATTAAGGCGAAGCTTGAGATTTCCGACTGATGTGCAGAAGTCACCGGACCTAAAAATTTATATAAAACCGGGGTGTCGAAAACGTATATACCCAAAAAAAATTATACGAAAACTACATACTCTCCACTACTGAAAAAAGATTAGGGGGGTCGGCCACTCACTCCCGCCCCTTAAAAGCTTCGCCCCTAGATGAAACATTAAATCATCAAACGAACCATTTTAATACATTTTATTATAAAATGACATAAACTTGAATTTATTATGTTTTTATTAAGGACAAGAGAAAGAAAGAAGGGGGATGTATTGTATAGTGTTTGGTGAGCTTCCTCATGGAAGGTTAACCCACTTAATAATAATTTATTTATTATATTACAAATGGGGGCCTGCCTGCAGGTTCATGAGACATACCATGGTCGCTCACCTACAAAATCTCCGAAGCTCGCCGTCCCAAAATTCTGAGGCGACAACCGATAACGAGGAGACAACTTTTGTTCACTTTATAGTGACGCATGCTTCGAGGAAAACTACTACAAAATCCACGAAAGATCCTCCTTTCATTTCTTTAATTATCATTTTACAACTTAATTATATATATACGGGAATTAAAGAAAGAAAACTCACTTGAGTTACGAAAACTCAAAAACACCTTTAGGTAAAAATATCAGCGAATGTAGATTACATGTTTTCAAACGTTTTAAGACCAAAGAAGCGCCAAGTGGTTATATCTATATATACGCTAAAATCTTTAGGTAAAAATGTAAAATGAATAATTTTTTTTATGTTTTAACTAGGGATGGCAATAGAGCGGGTTTGAGACGGTATAAGTAATCCCAACTCCAAACCTAATTAGATAAGTTTGTCTCATCGGGTAATTACCGATTAGGTATGTGGTATACCCGCGGGTTTCGGGTAAACCCGTTATTATAAAAAAATACTCGTCGGGTATTTATGGGGTAACTACTAATCAATTACATTTAATAATATTACTAAAAAAATATATCAAATAACTACAATATATATGACTAAAGTACCAGAATGTATATAAAAATAGTCAAATACATAGATGAAAAAAAGTAATCTATGCTATCATATATGTACACACACATAAATATTTAAAAAATAATAAAAGAAGTTATATCGGGTAGACGAGTCTACTTTAACCAAAAGTAACCGGGTTGAGTAAATGAGTATATCACTAAATCCTTAAATCGTCTCAAACCCGCGAACAAATATAAGTTAATCCCAAACCTGGTCCATACCCGCTTACCCGACCCCAACCCGTCCCAAATGTGTCGGGTTTCAGATTTACCTATCGGGTTTGATGGTCATCCCTGGTTTTAACTATTATCTATCTAACTATATATAAAAGGAGAAGTAGAGCTGATGTAATTTTGCATACGTGTCAACCAACTAGATATGCCATGTAGGTTTTGCTGATGTCATAAATAACAATTAAATTGTTAATATATTCTTTTCTAGTAATATAATATATAAAATAATATAAAATATATATTAGTGTGTTTTAGAGATATTGGGGGGAAATTTGAACTGCATGGGGAAGTGTTATTTGCATTAATTGTCTCTGAAGACCTTCATCATACTTCCTCTCAAATGTCATATATCTCACATTAACCCTAATTCTCTCACACACACAACAGGCGTCTCTTCTTCTTCTTCTTCTTTAATCTCTTTTTTTCTCTTCAGATCTTCAAATTCAAACTACACGGAGATGTCAAAATCGGTTATGTTTCGGATGGATCTGATCTTGCTGGATGATCAGACCGATGAAGATGATTTTGTCATCTGAGGCTACGATGGCGAGATCTGGCCTGTTATTGCAACATATAAACCATCGTTGCCGGCTGCCGTTCGCGGCTGTCCTAGGTAGCGTTGGCTGTAATCCATGTTCGGTCGATGATGATGAGATCGATCTCACCTAAGACCACGTCTTTTAGATTGTAAGGGATATTCAGTCAATGATGTTGATGAGATGCTTCTCACATGAGACTAAAACTATGGTGTTTTCCGACAATTCTAGGGTTGAAGGTGCTCCCAGAGCGTTTTGGTAGGAAGCTAGGGTTCCGGGCACTTTCCGGTAACTTAGATGCGTTTCCGATGAAGCAAACGTCGGCCCGAATATACGCGAGGTCTGACATTTTGCAATCATTTGTCAATTTTTTTCTATTTTCTTTTGAATATCTGGATGGTATGTCTCATTCTTGATCCGATAATTGTTTTAAGGTTTGATTGGACTGTGATTTAATTGGAATGTGATTGTATATATGTGTATCTGAGAACTGCAAATTAATGATAAGTATTAGTTTAGTAAACCATAATTTATGGTTGTTTAATGTTTGAATTTGCAATTTTATTACATGAGGAATTATGTAGATGAATCATTTACTGTTGTAGAATACTTCTTAATTTTGCAATTTGTAGATTATTTATAATAAATTTTGATGCCATGAGGTAATGACAGTAATTGATAGTTGTTTTGTTAGTAATTTACATGTATCTTTGCTAATTTGATTTGTGGTTTTTTCTTAAGTTGGGTTTCTGTTTATGTATTGATTACACCCTGAATCATTTAGGGTTGACTGTGATGGTGAATAAAAATGAATGCAAAGTGCATTTTTCTTGTCCTTTCAAGATGATGCTATGATGATTTTGTATATCTGAGTAAAAATTGAATGAAGATAGCATCATGGCATGGCAAGGTTGTAGGATGGCAGTTGTTCATGCAACCTCTCTTGCAGCCATGATGTTGTCATCTTTATGCACAATCTGAGTCTGGCATTCTGACAATGGGGTTAGTGAATTAGACACACTGCACGTGATGTTGCTACTGAGGTACTGTCATTTTGTTTATTTTTTTCATGTCTTGTATTGATTAGTAATGTTATTAAGAGTTATTTATGTAATTATTCTTTTTATCTCAGGTTTCAGCAAACTACTCAAGTATAGAATTTTAGACTCGAGCATTTCAACTCATTTTGTGGTGACCGGATTTCATAAAAGGAGAAGTAGAGCTGATGTAATTTTGCATACGTGTCAACCAACTAGATGTGCCATTTTGTGGTGACCGAATTTCATTTGTCAAATTTTATCTATTTTCTTTTGAATATCTGGATGGTATGTCTCATTCTTGATCCGATAATTGTTTTAAGGTTTGATTGGACTGTGATTTAATTGGAATGTGATTGTATATACGTGTATCTGAGAACTGCAAATTGATGATAAGTATTAGTTTAGTAAACCATAATTTATGGTTGTTTAATGTTTGAATTTGCAATTTGATTACATGAGGAATTATGTAGATGAATCATTTACTCTTGTAGAATACTTCCTAATTTTGCAATTTGTAGATTATTTATAATTTGGAAATTATTTATAATAAATTTTGATGCCATGAGATAATGACAGTAATTGATAGTTGTTTTGTTAGTAATTTACATGTATCTTTGCTAAATTTTGCAGTTTCCTTAAGTTATTTTCGTTTTAGGGTTACATTTCTGCAGTTTCCTTAGGTTATTTTAACTGTAACTGAATGATAATTTTCCAGTTGTATGTCAAGTTGTATGAATAGTTTGCTTATTTATATCTTCCTTCGTTAGGTGGTGATTATGGTAGGAAGGGCCTTTTGGCCAGAAAAAAAAAACACTTGCAGCTGCATTTAGCAAGGATAAAGATAAGAAGAGAGCTATGTCCTGGTCTATTAGAGTGAATAGTGAAGAGCGCATTCTGATTTATTACGGACCTTGATACTTTATTATTTTTTGTCCACTAATAATATGTTTTGTATATATCTTTCGTAATGGGATTGGTTCCTTTACTAGAGTCTTGTAGCTCGTGTTAAACCTTGTAGATTCATAATTTAATGGTTACATATTAATCTATAACTCATGGCAGAGATATGGTGAACTAAGCAAGCAGAGACTTGATCAGGCCATTTTGATATTCTTCCAAAACTTTAGAAAGTCTTATGTTGGTGATCAAGCCATGCATTCTTCTAAGGTAAAGTCGTATTTTTATTATTGTAATTATAGTCAGCATTTTATTAAAAAAAAACCTTGTATTTGTATTGCAGCAGCTTTATGGGCGACTATCTAAGCTGCTTGGACTGCAGGATCATCTTCAGGCATTAAATGTGATAGTTGGAAAAATTGCAACAAACCTCAAGTGTTACACTGAGGTACTTCGAGGCTGATCCATATTAATGTTAAAGTTCAAAACGACCTAAAAAATAATGTTAAAATCCGAATCCAATCAGAAGTTTAGGGGGGATTAGGATCACGAACAACATCGAATCAACGTGAATTCATCCGGTAAGCATCTAATTCCAGCTTCATATCTTCCAATTTTTAGTTTCTCCGATCTCATTTTGTATACATTCTGTTTTAGCTTGAACTAAGTTAGTTATAATTAAGATTCCGTTTCAATTAATGAATTATTAGCCTTTGATTTGATGTGGAAGTTATTTTGATTTGAATTTAATGATAGATTTTTAGGAAAAATTATCTTTTGAAGGACTATCAAAATTACAGTTTGACTTTTTAGGTCAACGCTACTATGTTAAAAATTAAAATTTATATTAATCTATGTCGTATTACTCCTTTTTGGTTTTTTCTTTTCGTGTGTTTGTTTGAGGGTCGTATCCCTGGATCACTTTGTAACGGTGTTGGCTCTGTCTATTTCTTACTATACCAGTTTTTAATATAATTTTGGCCATTCAAAAAAAAATCTATATACAAATTCTGTCATCAGCATTTTAAATTCTGTAATACTGCTCCTGCTTACTTGGTACATTTATTAAACAATTTCTTTCCTCTTAAGATAAGTTGACTTTTCTTCGGTTTAGTGTTGATTGTTTCTATCCTAAGAAATATTATATTGTGTAATGTTAGTCATTAGTTTTCCTGTATGACCAAAAAGGTCAACACTGTGAAGATCGTTTATGAAGTTAAAGCAATCTCATTTAGCAATCTCATTAAACAACGTCTTCACATGTGTACTAACCTTCTTATATGTTGAAGTTATAGCCAAATGTATGTGTAATTATTTTGATTTTAGTTAAACAAGTGTTTTTTCATAGTGTATATATTTATAGAATTGTTAGATAAATGTTTGCATTTGATTATAATTATGAGTTAAAACCTTTTCATGATCGGTTGTTTTCATGATCATAACTCTGACAAAACCTTTTCATTGATTCAGGTTTTAAGCTATTCATCACGATTGAATTGTTATCTAAATAAGGAAACAATAGGCGTTGCTGAAATCATGGTTGCTTCCATTGCCTCTCCGCTTGGTATCGATCACCACCTTCACTCCAGTTAGTATATGTGCATGAAAAGGAATACATACATTTTATGAAACTGGGTGCGTTTTATGCAATTATGTATACTTTTCAATTACATAACAATCGTTAGTACTGCAACTATGTAGGATTTTTTTTCTCTAAGTTTGGTTGTTTTGGGTACCTTCTTTCGTTAGGTTCTCTGTCAAATGTTTGCATTTGATTATAATTATGAGTTAAAACCTTTTCATGATCGGTTGTTTTCATGATCATAACTCTGACAAAACCTTTTCATGGATTCAGGCATTAATTTTTGTATTGAGTTGGTATATTGGGATTAAATACTGAACTGGTGGAATTACAGCAAGTACAGGTTATGCTTCAAGCTGTCTCGATCTCTTTGGAGGCGGATAGGTGGCTTTGGGAGGTATGAAAAACAGAATTGATAAATTTAGGGAAAATGTGGTTGAAAGATGATAACCCAACAGTTGAGGATCTCATTCTACAGCTTCGATAAATTCAGGGGTGTTTTCAAATAATGCTTCCTAGATGTTTGAAGACCGACAAATGTACAAAGAAGCAGCACTGTGGACATTTGTCGTTCTTTGTCGGTCTTCAAACATCTAGGAACCATTATTTGAGAACACCCCTGCATTTATCGGAGCTGTAGAATGAGATCCTCCACTGTTGGGTTATCATCTTTCAAACCCATTTTCCCTAAATTTATCAATTTTGTTTTTCATGCATGGATGTAATGCAATGATTCCTCTTAATTGAATAGACGGACACTTGCTTCCTCTCAAAGGGTTATGGAGTGGTTTGGGTGGTGACTGCTATAACTTTAGCCTTGAAGTTATATTTCGGTGTTGGTTTTTAAAGCGGTGTTATACGCCACGAAGTTTGAAGAATTGTCAAAGATGTTAATAGAAAGGTATATGTGAATTATACAGTAAAATAATTACATATGGCTTATTTAGTTTTTCCATATGGTTTTCGTTAGTTTGATTATTCATGGATATTTTGCTAATTCTAGTGTTCGGTTATATCTTTGAATGTAGATTTGATGCAATAACCATGATTGACTCTGCTTTCTCATGACAACCGGCAAGTATGCAACCATGGTTCTTGGTTATTTTAGCCCATGCAACTTGAGGTGCATAAAATTAACCATTCTTAGATTCGATTTAAGTTAGTTAGATGATAAGAAACTTAATTTGTATTTGTGTTTTAATGTAATAAATACTTATTTTGTATTTGTGTTTAAACCCAACGTGTTCCATTCTCGGCATTGAAAACAATGTTTTGAAACCGCCTTTGAAACCACTGTTGGGTCAACAGATGGATGAAAACAACAATATGAAACTACTGTTTGGTTAAAACAGTGTTTTGTGGAGAAAACAGTGGTTGAAACCACTGTTGGGTAAAAAAGGTGGTTTGAAACCACTGTTGCGTTAAAACAATGTTTTGTGGAGAAAACAGATGTTTGAAACCACTGTTAGGTTAAAATGATGGTTTGAGTTTGGTCAAATAGACTTTTGAACCACTAAAAGAGTGGTTTAGGTGGTTATGTCGGTTTCAAACGGTTTATGAACAACCCCACTACCAATTTATGTAAAAGACTAAGATTAATGCTATTAGGAAGTTCAAGTAATTATATTGTATCATTTAAGAGATATTAAGATAATCTAATATATAGAACATAATTGTTCTTTGAATTGTGTTCATCAAGTGTTTGATGAAATGCCTAATTAAGTTTTGATTTTGCAGGTGTTTATCAATGTGTCGTTTCTGTACTTGGCTTTCTATAAGATCATCAATCTGTTCTTCACACAAAGGACCAAGAGCAAGTTTGTGTTTGCTAGACCTTCAAAGACTGCTGAAACCCTCTTCAAGTGAGTAACTCATCATCTCTTTTGTTCGATTTGGTTTCTTATGATAATTTCATCTGATTATACTTGAATTGTTTGATTGAATATTAGGTACATAGCACCAGAGCTGGTTGTGAAAACTAATTTTGGACGAATTTTATTAAATGACATACAAGTTATGATTTTTGTTTAAATGATTTCGATCATATCTTGGTTTTTTCATGTGAGAATTTCATTAGAAGTTAAATATACAATTTTTTTTATTGATTTATGTAATCTTTTAAACGTAGGCTTACATTCAATGTTTACGATGTACCCACGTCCATCGGACGGGTGTCCACCTAGTACTGTATTATAATACATGGGTAAAGTTATCCCATAAAGTCTCATAATAAAAAGATACAATTGATCACAAAATATAACACAATGCTGAGAATATAACACCTGGATGCAAAAGCAAAAACCTAAAATCTAAGATTGTAGAGTTCGACGAGATAGTTCCAATGCCGCTATAATGAGTTCAATCGGAGTCCGTTTGATACCCTTCCTACTACTTCCTACTCTTAGGAGACTATATATTTGAACCAGAGATGTAAAAATCGTTTTTTTAACCGATCCGGTTTTTAACCGAACCGTTTTTTTGGTGGAGAAAAAAAAACCGGTTCGGTTTTTCAACCGGTTTTACATGGCGGAACCATAACTGGTACTAATCGATCTGGTTCGGTTAAAAACCGATTTGGGCAAAAAAACCCGGTTTTTTGTTCTAGGATCCTAACCAGTACACTACCCGTCGATTCGGTTCGAGTTGAAACCAGTTTAAAAAAAACGGTTAAAAAAATAGGTTTTGGTTTTTTTCCGGTTTCAATCCTAAAACCGGCTTTCTTTTGTACACCTATAATTTGAACCCGACCCTATTTTTAACACACTACAATTTTTAGGTTGTTGGTTCAGTTCTGTTTATACATGAAGGAAAACATTAAAACATACCTGTGACAGTAGACAGTGCGTTGGAGAATCCAGTGATAGATGATGCCATCGAGTTCGACATAGATGTCAGTGTGATCTGGTTCCTCCTTAGGGTGTTGACTGATGATGGGGACTTAGAAAACCGAAAAGGGTATCGGTTAGGAGAGGAGGTCGAAATTATGATGTTATGACTAATGGGGTGTTTCTAATGTGTAATTGTCTAACCCCTTAACCTCCACATAATTCTCCTTATATAAGCACCCAGGAGGAAACCTAATTAGTTAATAAGGGTAATATGGTCCATCAACAATTACCAACTAATTATTTAATAGGTTATTATATATTTTGATCTATATTATGTAAATGATTATAATGGCTATAGATTAAATATTAATACATAATATATTTAATCTTACATTCTCCCACTTAGCCGAGTAATCATTTACTATGAGTATTAGATAAGCCTGATCAGGAGTTAACACTCATTTTAGCCTTAAACAAGTACTATAGCAGAGAAATACAGCCGTTGAATCATTATGCGACTCAGGACCCCCATTAATCATACTATAGCCTTAATTTAAAACCTAATCGTCATGATCAAAATACGCATAAGCCCTTTGTTTGATTTGTAACTTTATTTGTCTATATGCCATTATACCGGTTGAACATATTCTAAGAGACATACAAAATCAAACTGATGAGGAAAATTAACTAATACTTAGTCATTCATAGTACGATATGCAATTGCGCACGGCCATTAATTAATACCCTTCTATGAGCTCTCTTAATAAGACTTATGGGTAATAGCCCTTCAGTTATAGGATCCTTAAGCATATCATGAATGTATTCGATACAAAACTTAGTTTCCTCAATTCATTCATAAACGAATAATTAATTGCGTATCGAAATTTAATGCAGTACCTCTTGAACTGTTACTGTTCAAGGAGTCATGGTAGCTGACTGTAACACCCCGAAAATGGGTTTGGTAATCAAACTCCATTAATACTAAAAGACGGGTAAAGTACCGTTAGTTGTAAAAGTGACCAGGTAAATATTTGGATTTAAATAAGAAATCCTAATAATAAATACAAACAAATCAAAGTTTTAAGGAAATTGAGTCTATAAGAGCCCGAGTTAACGGGACTTAAAATAAAACGGGTTATAACTCCCGGGACCCACTAAATAACTAGGAATATCAACCTAGTTAGTCTAGTGTTTTAAAATAGTGAGGAACTTGATGTAGTAACCTTTATAAACTTGGGTAAAGTTGAGGGATTAAAATGGTTAAAGTGAGAAAATGGTTTTTATTAATTAAAGTTAAAAACACCAAAACACACACCTTGTGTGTGTGTTCTGGTCGTACAAACACAGGAGCCAGGAAGAGCTCTCAAGCTCAAACCCTAAAACACAGAAATTCATCAAATTGAAGGAGCAAATCAAGTCCAAATCAAAATCCGAGTATGAATTAGTGATCTCCATTGAAAAAGGAGTCACGAGGTATGTAAATTTCTTGGTAAATCTCTAGTTGAAATTCTGAGCAAACCTAGAGAATTCGAATCTAAGCCTGCATGTATGTAGTTTGGATGAAATTAGGGATGAAACTATGTCTAGTAGTAAACCCTAGCCATGTATTTGTTGAATTGATGTTCATTGTTGTGAATTCATAATCATACACTCATGTGTCAAGTGGGTTTTGATTATGTAGAAAAGATGATAATATAGTTGTGTTAGAAATCATCATAAGTGATAGTAGATGCAAGATACTTGAACAAATTGCAAGTTTGAGTATTTGATCATACATGATAATGGTTGAATCTTGATGTTAATCTTGATAAAAATGACTAATTATGAACTAGTTAGCAAATGTGTAGAATCATGCCCATTAGGTGTTTGTTAAAATGCCTAAATGGGAACTATAGTGTTGAAATTCGAGTGAAACGCGTAATTGGCTAACTTGACTAATTACACGAGATATGGGATAAAATGGTTTCTAATCATAAGATAGAATTGCCTTGATTGTGCATATTATATGAATAAAGGTAGTTGATTTTAGAAAGTCGAAATAACCAATGATGAAGTGGAATAGAAGTTTCGACATAAAATCCGTAAGATGAAATAGTCATAATAATGATGACTAACCTAACCGTCTTACGAATTTTGATGATAGTTTGACTCTTAACGAGCTAGGTGAAAGCTTGAAGAAGGAAGCGGGTCAAACGAATCCAGAATGAAGGAAAAAGCATATTTCGGATGCAAGGTAAGTATATCTTACACTAGTCATATATTTATAATATTCTTTCATCGTATTAGTTACGAAAAAGAAAAATACCTAATTGAGATATGATGTTCCGACGTGTGGTCGTACGGAACAAGATAATCAAATATGACAAGAAAACATAATGATGGCTAAAAATGAGTTAAACCGGTAATTCGATCATATTATGACGAATGAAGCATGTATTTTTAATGGTCATCATATAAGTTAAATCATAATACCCATTAAGGGTAAAATGGTAATTTTGACAATGGTAATTGGTCATATAGACCAAACGGGTCAAAAGGTGAAATTATCACCCTTTGACAATATCGACTAATGGGTTGTCAAGTTGCGTGAATTTAGGAAATAAATAGCACATGGATGCTTACATCGCTATCACTTAGTAGCCACTAAGGAAAGGTATTGAAACGGGTCAATATATTGATCCGAGCCAGGTATGTATAGTAATACAACTCATCATGTAGAATCTGGAGTTTTATAACAGTTAGACAAGGTTAAAATAAGATATTCGGTTATCTTTTAGGTAAAGCGAATAAATTGAGTTATGATTATGGTGTTTAGAAACATATTGGTTTCTAAACAAGAATATGGTTAAAAGGTCGGATTTTGTGGTTCAAACAAGCACTAATAGTCCTTCGTCGTAAAAGAATGACAAAAATTGACTAAAACGCCCTTGTTGGCTAATTCGAATAAACAACCTTTAAAGGTAGTTTTGAAACGAGTTTTATGATTAAACAAATAATTGGAATAAGTGTAAGAAGCGAAAGATGTAAATCTTCGGTCAAATGACTCTATATGAGTCTTTGTCGTAAATTAGTAATCAGATGAGAAAAACTCGGATTATATAGATCACCTCATTAAGTCCACCACAATTATAGTTGTGGTGGAAGATTTCTTGATTAGAATGTTGTAAATAACGCTAGAAATGAATGAAAGCGATTTTAAGCTTAAAGTGCTTAAATACCTTAACGGGTCAAAATAAGCACTTGAACATAAACGGGTTCTGACTAAGTAAGAAACCCATGATTTATGATTTAATTGATAGGAAATATTGAAATTATGATTCTCATGAGTTTATAGATCAAGAAAACGTGTTTGTTTGATAAAATAGCGAACGGGTCAAAATTTGGTAAAAATGTAATAAGCCGAAGACTTAAAAGTCTTAAAATTTGCTAATCCGGATGTTGGATTTTGACTCCATATGATGAAGGGTCAAATTACAATCACGTAGGAAGAAACGGTAGGTCAAACGGACAAGCGGTTTGAAAGATACGAAAGTTTTCGTGTCGTTAAACGGCAAAATAGAGAGGTGGAATGCAGGGACCACCGTAATTTACGGTACCACCGTAAATTACGGTGGAGTTGATATGTTTTACGGTGGTTATATACTGAGTTACGGTGGAAGGATAAACCTTCAGGGGCTACCGTAATTTACGGTCCCACCGTAAATTACGGTGGACCCAGAAACAAAATGCATTTTATTTAGTTTTAGTTCCCGGATTCTTTTAGATGCGTTTTAAATCCTGTATGACTAAAGCATTTCATGTTTTTATGAAATGTAGGTACTTAGTAGATGCCGGATGAAGATCAAGCTCAACGAAGAACCGAACACGATATAGATTCACGCTTCCGCACTTTGCCACGTTGTAGATTTTAAACAACGGATTCGATTCACATTATGTAGAATAACTTATAATTTGTAAAAGTTTTAATAAACCCGTATTTTTATAGCATGTGTAGTCTTAACTACACATCTAATTGTTGGTAATTACATACAAAATCGTTAATCAGTAACTAGGGTGTTACACTGACTTTATCACACTAAGTCTTCAAAAACATTAATTATATGGAGTTAATAAACTTATGAGTCCACTGATAAATTTCCAACAACATTTAGTGACTATATTATGTCGTTACAACTTAGGTTGTTGATATCAGTCCATTATGACTCCTCCATGAGATAGGTTTTGTCTGCTGACATAAAGATATACCCGAAATTACATTTTGTCATCTTTGAATATCTCAAAGTTAGAGTAATAAACTGGTTTTAATTCTCACTTCTTCTTCAAATTATAGCTTCTCGTTTCTTTTAAAGATATTGTAATACTCCATTAGGTGCTTCACATTAATCTAGACATATCTAGTGTGTTGCAATGTGAGTAATATCTAAACGAGTATAGACTTAAACTTACATAAGGCTTCCAATTAATGAAGCGTAAGGAAATAATCTCATTTACCATACTATCCTCTGAAGGAGAGCATTAATGATTGTTACATATGTAAGAACCCATTTAATGTTAAACTTATGGAACAGAACTAATGTCCCATTGGGTCTATCTCGGTATGTTATGATATCAATCACGTAAGAGATATCTCTGAGATCTATTATATCAAAGTTTGTGTTAACAATGCTTTGACTTATGTAACATATACTTGTCAAAAGAATATCATCTATATAGACAAGTTTATCTTAGTTGCTCCCACTCATTTTGAGGTAGGTACATTAATCCACTTGATTGTTGATGAAAATTATTACGTTAAGATTTCATCACATTATAATGTTTGCATTAACCCATACATGGATTTTATTGACTTATAAACAAAGTGTTCCTTAACCTTCAGTTTTGAACTTTCAGGTTGTTATCTAATGAACATGTAAATATGTCAGTCATTTATTATGGAAAATTGTTTTTAATGTTCATCTAATGTAGCCTTAAACTATTATAAGCTACTAGAACAGTGACGATCCTCAAAGAAATCTTTGATAATTTATCTCTTCCTAAGTATAACCTTTGACAATCAATCATGTTTCTTTGTGTCTTAACGCTTATATTAGGATTTGATTTAGTTATGAACACTCTTAGGTAATTCAATCAAATCCCAACGTTATACGAACACATAAAATCAGTTTTACTAGAAAACTGTTTTATTCCATTTAGAAGATTGATTGACACTAATGGCTTAATTTGAAGAGATAGGATCGGTAAACTTTTCCAAAGTCCATTTCAACTTCATTAGGGAGGTTATGTAATCATCAAAGTTAGTAGGCTTTTAAACCTAGATGACCTCCTGAGTTGATTATTGGGTTTATTAGAAGTTTCAGTTTTATGGATTAGCTCTTGGTTAGGTTGCTATCATTTTCATTCTAAGTTTGTAAGAGTTGGTGCAGTATGGTGTACAAGAGGTGTAATCGGAGTTAAATTCGGAGTGAAATTTAATGACACTCTTCCCCCCGCCTCTTGTATTCCTTGCAAGTCACGATAAGGACCTTGACTGCTCCCACTGACCTTAGAAAACTTTAGGAACTCAGCATGCTTAGGGTCAATATGTAACGACCAACAAATTCTAATAGAGAAATAAGTTAAAGACGTTAGTCGTGATTTCTCTTATCGAGGATTATGCTAGTTTTAGGTAAGAAATCTAAGTGTGCCCACGATTAAGCAACAATGAAACTTTTGTAAGAGTAGCATTAGATTTTAAGGAGACAAGTTTTGATAGAACAGTGTCGTGATGGAGCGGTGTCTTGTACAAGAGGTGCAAATTGAGGTAATATGAAGTTTTCACTCCCCCACCTCTTGCAACTATTGCAAGTTATCATTAAGACACTTCATGCTCCCACTGATCTTTAATATCTCTAGAATGCTACAAGAGAAGTCTCAATTAGCTACGTGACGTAGGAACCTATCACATATACGTTAGACTTTATTTGATTTCTTTAATGTCCAGATATCATAAGAAACTTTAGGGACATATTTAATAGAAATCTTATTAAGTGCATACATGAATAGATTTCTTCTAAGAACGTGAGCCATATGCGACAAAATTTAGATACAAGTTGATAGTCTTTTAAATGATAAATGAATTATGTCTGAATATTCCATTTTGAATAAGTTCCACGAATGTCAATGAATGACTTATGTTGGACCCATACTTATTCCTTATGCCAAGTAATATTTAGGGCTATAACGTCATGATTTAAAATCACTTAGAATGAGATTAGATAAAAAATCATCCTCATTAACCATGTCATGATTTCTCATGAATTTCGGTTATAATGGATGAAATTTGTAAGTCTCATTTTTCTTTTGTCAAATTCTCATTTACATGATGACAAAAGTTGTGAAAAAATGTAAGGTATCATCTAGTTTTATCATAGTAATGTTTCAATCCAGATATTTAGAACAAATAAGATGAGAGTTTAAGATAAGTGTGACTTTATGTTGACTATGCAAACCTCACAACCTTCATGACATAGCCTAAGTAATGATACTGTATTCTGATTAATCTTCAGAATATGTAAGGTATCGAAAAGCTTTGTTAAAAGACTGCTTATTATGATTCTTATAGCCTTAACAATTAATTTTGTCACTAACTCTCATGTTTAGTTATTTGTCGAGTTCTGGTAAGGAAACGTATGGAACTAGAGTCAACTAATCATGTGTTAATTGGAATATTAAAATTATCAGACTTAAATATCATTAGTAAGTGACTATCTAATTAATTTATCCAACTGTTCTTTAGAATAATGGATAGTCTCGTTGCTTATGCCTAGTCTAATGACATAATTATGCAGTGAGATTTTCCCTTGAAGAACCTTAAAGTTGGAATTAGCACTTGTAATTTGTCTATGGACCTTAGAACAATCATCTTTTAAACTATTAGTGGTTGTAAGGTGAATAACATCTTATTTTCCAGTTTCAAACATTTATTTCTATGTACATATATTGCTTATCAACACACTCATTATACTTTGGTACTTTTGAGTGTTATAGTTGATTTATAAGGCATCAAAATGTACAAGTGGAAATCTTAGTATGTAATGTACTGGAAAAATGTACTTATTTCCATGTGTAAGCCCTTAACTTTATGGGTCATAGTATTGTACATTATTATGTATTCACATATACCACTTAGCTTTATAGTTTATAATTTTAAATAAAGGCATGCATCTTAGGAGTTCTAGTGATTATTCCACAATTATAGATTAGTCTTAGGAAAGACTTAATCTGGAATAACCTTTTAGTGATAGCACTTATTCTTGATTATCATAAGAGACATCATGTTCGATTTATCCTAATCATCATGCTCTACTTTTCTTCTGTAGTGCTTTATCAGAAGAGAGCAATAGGATTATCGTGTCTTAAGAGATAATCAAAGATTTAATTTAAGAGCTAATTCTTATAGAAACTTTAAGCAAAACATATTATATTTAGGAATTAGAGTGGATGAGATATAGACTTATAGAAGAAAATTATAGTGAGTAAAATTATGGGTACTAAGAATAAGGCAGACGAAATGATCATAAAAATTAATTAAGGATCATTAATATAATGATCATTTTGTGAAGAGGTTGTGATATGTCTATTACTAACATCAAAATAATAGACTTATTTAAAGTTCTACTTAAACGAAAACAAAACAGCTTTGGCCAGAAGTGTAATCATTTAAGCATATGTGCAAAGTGGTTGTAACAAATCAGCTTTGGCCAGAAATTGAGACAATCACTTTAGTTATGCACTTGTTGAGTATGCCATCTATGAATGAATTAAATCAGCTTTGGCCAGAAATTAAGACATTCATGCTTATGATGCACACACAACATAGCTTTCGTAATACTTGAACGATAAGTAGATGTATCAAGTCAGCTTTGGCCAGAAATGATATATCAAAAACTCATTCAAGTTAAGCCATTTTGGTTTTGTAAAACATTATCTGATCCTTATTAATTAACTAACTAATTACAAAACCAATTATTTAATAGCAAA
Source organism: Helianthus tuberosus (assembly GCA_030545235.1). Classification (NCBI taxonomy): domain Eukaryota; kingdom Viridiplantae; phylum Streptophyta; class Magnoliopsida; order Asterales; family Asteraceae; genus Helianthus; species Helianthus tuberosus. The sequence goes on from CM060378.1 coordinate 6,625,438, forward strand.
CTACCCGTTAGCGCGGATCGAACTCCGCGGTGAGTTCGCTGGGGGGTGCGGGGGACAGCGTGCCCCCGCCCGGGGTTCGGGGCGGAGTCACAACCTTGTTGTCTCGAGTTGTGAAGGTTTCGAGTCACAACCTTGTTGTCTCGAGTCGAGACCTTTGTCTCGAGTGATGACCTTATGGTCTCGAGTCGAGACCTTATGGTCTCGAGTCGAGACCTTTGTCTCGAGTCATGATCTAATGGTCTCGATTCATGATCTAATGGTCTCGAGTCGAGATCTAATGGTCTCGAGTCGAGACCTCTGTCTCGAGTTGTGAAGGTTTAATGGCCTGATGATTTCGAGTCGAGACCTTGTTGTCTCGAGTCGAGACTGATGGTCTCGAGTCGTAATCTGATGGTCTCGATACTTCCTGTTAACAGCTGTTAATGTGGAAACATAACTGAAAATTCGAAAATTAGGAATTGTGATAGAGTTTCCAATTATAACATTGATCTATTTTTATCATAAAATTTCGAAATCATCATCTGTTTATCTTTTAACAGATTTCGAAAAAAACTTAATAGACAAAATTAGATCAAAATTAGGGAAACATTTAACAATTCAAATCATATTCCAAATCATAAAGGAAAATTCGAATTTTAACTAAGAACATGATGAACCCTAAATAAAATTAACTTAATCATATATCCGAAATCTGGAAATTTTTTCATTCATTTAATCAATTCTTGAACATTATGATTTCGGAATAGTAATCACGGATGAAATAAACGATCCGAGATGTATAGAACAGATCCGAGATGGCATCTCGGATGAACAAAAACCGAATTTTATTATGGTTTTTTCAAATCCTGTTTTCCAGTTTTTTAATCCAGATTTACGGATACAAAACAGAACCGACTAATCAACATATGCTCTGATACCACATGTTGGTTCAGTTCTGTTTATACATGAAGGAAAACATTAAAACATACCTGTGACAGTAGACAGTGCGTTGGAGAATCCAGTGATAGATGATGCCATCGAGTTCGACATAGATGTCAGTGTGATCTGGTTCCTCCTTAGGGTGTTGACTGATGATGGGGACTTAGAAAACCGAAAAGGGTTTCGGTTAGGAGAGGAGGTCGAAATTATGATGTTATGACTAATGGGGTGTTTCTAATGTGTAATTGTCTAACCCCTTAACCTCCACATAATTCTCCTTATATAAGCACCCAGGAGGAAACCTAATTAGTTAATAAGGGTAATATGGTCCATCAACAATTACCAATTAATTATTTAATAGGTTATTATATATTTTGATCTATATTATGTAAATGATTATAATGGCTATAGATTAAATATTAATACATAATATATTTAATCTTACATAGGTAAATTAAGTTTTTTGATATATATTTCTACCATTATCTATATTGTATTATGATAATGATAATTTTAAAAGTTTTAATAATTATAACTTTTAAGATATATGATAGAATTCTTTAAAACATATTTTGTTTTTTAACCAACTTGCACTACGAATTTTAAATGACCACAATTTTTTAATATTGAAAAAAACACCAAAAAAAAAAAACAAGTAATTTATTTTATTTAATTTGAATATGGTATTGTTATATTTTTTTTATAAAATTAACATGTTACGTAATTACTCTACTTTTCCGATTAATCAAATGATCGCCCCTTTAGTGTGTATATATATATATATATATACATGTGTGAAGAAACACTGGATAATTGACCGGAATCAACTAAACCAGGGGGTTTGGTTCTACATAAAAGGGTTGATCTCTCCTCGTTCGGTTCGTGGGTGATATGTCTTCTTCTCTTCACAGTAACTGCAAAACAACCACCGTTAGACTCGCCACAGTGAGAATGGGGGCTCTCTCCGTGTCCACCATCTGGCGTGAGAATAAGTACCGGTTTATGAAGAAGAAGAAGTGTAAGTGAAGTGAATGTAACTTGAGAATTATACCTGAATTATCCTTCTATTTATCGCCGAAGTTTGGGCGGGAAAACCTGTTGATGAAATATTGACGGAAAGTGCTAATTCCGTGAGCGGTTATTTTTCCCTCCGTTAATCTCTAACGGGTGTGAGAGCACACGGATCGTGATCTTTGATCAACGGTTGGGGTATTGCCACGTGGAAAGTGGGCAAGTGAAGATCTCTCTTCAATTCCGTGCCATCATCGTGACTTCAAGAGAGCCTGGGATGATGACACGTGGCCAGACGGTTATAACCGTCTTGATGATGCACGATAGGGCCTTCTAGAAGGTTACAGCCGTAATCCTGTGTGGCTCCTTACCGTATGGCATCAGTGGAGTAAATAATATCCAAGTCTGGTTATTATTTATGTGGGAGTGTTTAGGATTTTTATCCTTATCTGTCATGAAGGTTGGCGCAAGGATTCGTTAGTTTCCTTTCGGCGCGCGGGTGCTGCTTTGCTGCTTTCCTTCCAAGCCCTCTTTGTAGGACCAGTGTGCGGCCGCGCAAGGTCTAAAGAAGGTTAAAAGGATGAGGTTGTGGTATGGTCCCAAGTACTTGAAGTGAGGTTTTTGGGACTTTACCCCTTCAATGTGTGTGAATAAACAATACTTTAACAATTTAATTGTTTTTTAGTAATGATTCAATGCTCACCTTTTATTTTTGTATTTTTCTTCTTTAACCTTTTCTTGTTTAAAATCATATGTTTCGACATGTAACTAGTTTGGGTGGGAGACATGAGAAATGTGACGGAGAAGATCAAGAGGAACATATGACTAAGGGTGTACGAGGCACATTGGGTGAAAGTGCAAGATGGGAAGTTTACCTCGCTAGAACACCGCTACCAACCATTTCACCCATCCAAAAACCCAAAATCGGGGATTATTTACTGGTAAAGAGAGAGAGAGAGAGGTGGGTTAATAGTGGCCACATTCTTTTCCATCAAATCACACTTTTATCTTTATATTTTTTTAAAGAAAAAAGTGTTTGGGTGAAGTGTTGCTATGCTAATGTTTGAGTGGAAATTAGGGAGTAGTGGAGAGAGGAGTTGACGTAACAGAGTAGAATTGGCCGGGGTGCAGAGGGGACTACTCCAACGGGTAGAGCACCCCTTACACCCTAACGGGTGTGTTTGTGATGTAGTCGGCTAGTTGCAAACCCTGTTAGTTTTAGAGGCAATGGCCTTAACAAAAGTGGCTGTTTTTTATTTAGGTTTATTGGGCTTAGTATTTATAATGGTTAGGATGATGTAATTTACTATAGTTAAATAAAAAAAATCGGAGTAATTTGCTTATGTACATGTCATTGGCATCATCAATTTTTGCATATGCGATGTCCATATCTGCAATTTAATTAGCATTTTATACACATGTGATGTTAACTTGATATAGATATTTAACTTGTATTAGGGCCCAGGGGGCGGTTCCGTTATACAATCACGGTTTGATGTATAACGCGTGAACTTTCCATATTCCCACCCCCACCTCTTGTATAACGCGTGATAAAGTCCACGGTTTGATGATTTCGTTATTTTTTCAACGCCGTGATGAGTTTTATTGTGAGGGTAATTGTTGGTTTGGGGGGAAATTGTTGGGTGTGGTGGTGAGTGATGACCACCCCCACTAAAAAAGGTTGTGAGTGATGGAAAAATGGTTGCTGACATGGCGGAACATGATTGGATATTGTGAGTGATGGAAAAATGGTCACTAGTGACCACCCCCCTCCCCTGTGATAAATGTAGAAGTTAGAATCGAATTTAAGAACAAAAATTAATAAAAAAAAATTAGCGTAGTTGTTATCATAAGGGTGGTATAATAGGGCAAATCAAGATCATACAAACTACATTGACTTTTTCAGTGATTACATCACTCACTTTTGTGTTACTGTACCATATCATACGAGCCGTGTGTAATTGACGACATCAATACATACAACCCATATACTCGTATAGCACATTATGTCCCGTATAATGTACCATTTTCTAAATGTCATATGGTTGTATGACCATTTTCTCTATGTCATATGTGGTGTATGCATAGTATGTCAATGGTGACAATGTTTTTCTGTTAATACTTAATAGTAAGACTTTATAGTCGTTATTTAACCCGTTTTCGTTTCAAAAGTTATTATTTTCAGTAGTTTCTTTTAACCAAATAACTAACAAATCGAATATTGATATGCTAAATGGTTTTTATATACTTGGAATGATTTTTATATTGTTTTTTAATTCTTGTCACATGTAACATACATTCAATGCTCTAGGTTCCTTTCATTCAACTTTAAAAATAATTTATACTATATATATTTTTTTAAATTGCAAAAATTAGGCTTAATAATTTGTTTAGTCAACTAGATTTTAGTTAGAGTAAACTGTCAAAATGGTCTATGAGGTTTGGTCACTTTTGTCACTTTAGTCCAAAACTCAAACCTTTTGAATCTAGGTGTCTGTGATTTCAATTTTGTTGCCATTTTCATCCAAAATCAAAATTTGGTCAGATTTTTCAGTTAACATCCAACATTTTTGTCTTTTAAAAGGGAGAAAAAAAAAATAAAAAAGTTGATGTTAACTGAAAAAATTTGACCATGTTTTGATTTTGAATGAAAATAACAAAAATAAAAAAAAAGATCCAGATTCAAAAGATTTGAGTTTTGGATTAGAACAACAAAAGTGATCAAATTTCAAAGACTATTTTAGGAGTTTACTCTTTTAGTTATCATATACATCTTAAGAGGTGGTGACAAACAATAAAGTATTTAATCTATTAGTATTAGTAATATGAAAAAGTGGTGACGAATGGTAGTTTAAATCGAAAGTGGTGATCAATGGTAATTAATAACTTTTAAGTATTTGTTTTTCTTTTTTATGTTTTAGTAGTATTTTAATTATTATTTAATTTGATTTTTTAGTAATTAGTAGTAGTGGATAATTTTTAAGTATTTATTTTTTATTAGTAGTATTTTATTTATCGTTTTCTTCTTATTTCTAAATCCACATATATGTAACGGTATCACTCAGTAAAGTAAAGCGATACAATGTTAGTTTATCAAAAGAAAAAACAATAAAAATAAGGATTATTAGATTTAATAATCATAACTTTCACATATTGGTCGATATTAATCCCAACTTAAAAAATTCTATCTGACAATAAAAAATTGTAATAATTTGGCTCCTATCAATTCTTTTCTAATTGGGTTATAATCCAATTAGTTTTTTTTTTTTCTGATGTAGCGGCTTACGTGGTACAAACCCGGTTATTGGCTGATGGTGGTGGTGGTGGTGGGTGATGGTGGTGGTGGGGCTGATGATGGTGGTGGTGAAAGTTAGGATTATGAAAATCCAATAACTTGGTTTGTGCCACATAGGCAGCCACATCAACCAATAACTAGGTTTGTGGCACGTATGATGCCACGTTAGCAAAAAACTAGCTATAACCTAGTTAGAAAAGGCACGATTCAGCCAAATTATTACAAGTTGGGATTGTCAGAGATAATTTTTAAGTTGTGATTAATGCTGGCCAACGGGTGAAAGTTAAAATTATTAAAATCCAATAAACCCTAAAAAAAATACCAGCACTGAAATCAATGTTGTTCCTTCAGTTTCGGTTCACAACGGTAGCGGCTATACGACCCGTATTGAAATATCAAAGTGTGCTAATAGATTGACCGGCGTGCGAATAGAATCCCCCTTATAAGCATTTGATTGGACATGAATTCTAATAATGATATCACCATTACCGTTAGATCAACCATATTTGCATCAATAAAAAATCATTCGATGTTATAAACTTAATTGAATAAATATAACTAAAACGAGTCTATAAAATTCTAATCATTGGATGTTATAAAATTAAATGAATATAACTAAAAACGAGTCTATAAAATTCAAAATACTCGACTCTTGTCAAATTTACGCTTAACTACACGCATTAAATACCTATATATACCTACACTTACATTCTTAAGGTACACAATGCATTAGTAGCCCAAACAAGTACCATAACCCGCAACGGTAAGGCGGAGGAGCTAAACGTTGTTTAGAAGACGACAAATGGGGTGGGTTCCGGAGGGTTCACAAGAACACCGTTGCAAGTAGATACAGGTTCCAACATGTTCAAATCAGATTGATAAAATGTCATATGATGATTGAGTGATGATTCAATTTTCAAGAGTAACACTTCCTGACACCTTTTATAAAATAGATCATACATCAAAGATGTAAAACTTTCCATAGGAATATCCTCGGCTCTAACAATAACATAAGGGTGTCCGGGGCGTACTCGGGGAGTGGCCGCGGTGACCACTTTCCCCGATCGGGAACACCGCCGCCATCCCTGCGGTGACCCAATTCGGGGAGGGTGGTCGGGGGGAGTTCACCGAAGAAGGGGAGATGAAATGGTGGGGCCAGCCGCAATTTCAACCAATCATTGATTTTCTTTTTTTTTTTTTTTTTTTTTTGAATAAAAAAACAATTCCCCTAAGAGGGGAGTGCCGCCATCAAATTAGGGTGCGAGGGGAGTTTAAGAGGGGAGTTGACGTGGCATAACCTGATTGGGTGTGCGTAAGAGAGGGGACTCCCCTCTTAGGGGAGTGCCCCCCTCACCCTAAGTCAAAAGATTGAAACCATAAACCATAGGTCCATGACATACATAGAAGCTAGTAATTATCATTATCAATATCATTATTATATATTAATTAATAAAGATATAACCGAAATTAATATTAATATACTATAAAATAAAAATAAAAAAATTGGTGTTTTTAATAAAAGTTCCAACATTTACTCCGCCAAACAGCCAGAAAAATTCTCTTTTTCTGTCACATATTTATTTATTCAACTCTGCTCACTCCGGCAAGACCACATTCTTCTTTCTCATTTCCGATTCCGTCACACCACCGTCAACTCACCGTTAAACACAACCAAACACTAAACATCTTCCGTTAATTTCACGTCAAGTCAAACGGCGGTCAAAACATTCAACAATAACTTCAAACTGTTCATCTGTAAGGTATTGCTGGCACACTGTACAGATCTGAGGTGCGTATCAGGTGATTCCTAGGGTTTACATGACGATTTTCGGATTTTTTTTGCAGTGTTGTGATTCGTGAGGAGAATTTGTGTGTGTTTTGAGAGGTTGATGGTATTGTGCGTGATTGTTGTTGTTGTTGTTGTTGATGATGACCGGAGATTGCATCGACGGCTGGTGGTGGTCCGGTGAATCTGTCACATGGAATGGCAGATCTTGTTAGTTACGGTAACGGAAACCGTGACATTGAGCAGGTATATTTGTTATGTTTGTATGGTGGATAATCAGATGAGTGAGATCTTGTTAGGTTTGAAATGATTAAATCTGTTGCCTATTGTTTGTAAATTAGGAAATAAATTATTTATAGAGTTTATGTTGATTTAATTGGGGAGTTTACTGTTTATTGTGTATTTAGATATGAGTTTATGTTGATTTAATTGGGGAGTTAACTGTTTAGTGTGTATTTAGATATAGTAGGTGTATATTTGGGGGATAACTGAATGTTCTAGACTTCTAGTATTGGATGATATTTCTGATATATGATTTATTACCTGATGAATTTGGTGATTGGATTATGGATGTCATTTAGGGCTAAAACTGAATGTTCTAGACTTCTAGTGGTTGATCGTGAAGTCGATTATGGAGTTAATGTATTTGGTGTATGAGTTGGGTTATATATCGTTATATCGTTAGAAAGTTATAATACAACTTAGAGTTAACTTTCGTTTTGCTCCCTGTGGTTTGGTCATTTTAACGGTTTTGCTTCAATAGTTTAAAAATAGCCATTTTCCTCCCTGATCTTTCGAGTTTGTCGCCAGTTTGCTCCCTGGCTCTAACTCAGTTAAAACGTTCAATTAAAAGTAGGGGTATTTAGGTAGTTTACTCCCTGGCTCTAACTCAATTAAAACGTTTAGTTAAAAGTCGCGGTAGTCGTGATCGGCAGGTGGTAGTTGCAGGTGGTGGTGGATGGTTGTGGATGGTGGTGGCCGGTAGAAAGAGTGGTTGGAAAGATGGGAGATCAGAAAAGAATTACTTATATACATGTAAATAAACAAGTTTTTGGTTTATTTAGGCGAAAAGACTTACATGCCCTTGCTTTTATCTATAAAATTACCAAAATACCCTTCTAGTTAATGGATTTTTTGGATGGAGTTAGAGGCGGGGAGTAAAATGACGATAAGTTAGATAAATCAGGGAAGAAAATGGCTATTTTTAAACTATTGGGGCAAAACAGTTAAAATGACCAAATCACAGGGAGCAAAATGAAAGTTAACTCTACAACTTATATATATGTATTGGTTACGAAACTTACATTGACTGATTGCCAGTAGTTGAAAAGGTATTTGTTTGAATGCATACTGTACAAGAACTATTACATATTCAATGCTATCGGATGGTATTTCTGATATATGGTTTCTCACCTGATGAAATTGCTGTCATTTTGGGATGAAGTTGAATGTTCTAGTAGTTGATCGGGAAGTTGTATTTGGTTTATGAGTTGGGTTATGTATCGTTAGTAAAAGTTACCATATAACGTATACATATGTATCGGTTAGGAAACTTACATTGTCTGATTGCGAGTAGTTGAATAGTTATCTGTTTGAATGCATACTGTAAAAGAATTAGTAGTCTAGTACATATTCTGTTAGGGCATGGGGTACACAACTACACGTGGAAGTGGCATATGAACTATATACTAAAATTTGTCGATTGGCACGTGTGTATGCGGTACATCTACTCATGTATATGTAATCATGTGGAAAAAGTTCAAAGCATGTCACAATGCTCCTAAAATTTTGATGGATGTTGTAACTTGATGCAAGGTTTCTATTTTACACGATACCGAAACCAGCATTGTTGTTGTTGTTAAATATTTTCTTGTCTTTTGTAGGCATTAATTGCTCTGAAGAAGGGCACACATTTACTAAAATATGGCCGCAAAGGGAAGCCCAAATTTTGTCCGTTTAGACTCTCTCACGTGAGTTATCAAACCAGATCCATTAACTGAATCTTTTCTTGTATTAATTTTCCTTTTTTGAATTATTGTTACTTGCAACTCTAGATATCGTCATATTCCTTAGAAAAGAACATAGCAAAGAAAAATAATGAATTCATCTCTTGCAAAAGAACTGAAAAAGTATATATGTTATATGTATCTATATCATAACAAACAACCACATTGCCGATGTATATATATGACGTGATTATGGCTTATGACTTATAATCTGAATATACACAGGACGAATCATCTTTAATTTGGATTTCCAGCAGTGGTGAAAAGAGCTTGAAATTAACGTTGGTGTCTAGAATTATTCCCGGACAAAGAACAGTAAGTATCTATAATCCTTTAGTTTTTATTTTTATTTTTTATTCTCGTAAATATTTCATGTTTCTCATTTATACACGTGCTACCAGGCTGTCTTCCGGCGCTATTTACGTCCTGACAAGGACTATCTTTCATTTTCTCTCATATATAACAACGGGAAACGATCTCTTGATTTGGTGAGTAATGTTTTTAAATAGTAATATTCTAAAATACAAGTAGCTTTTAATTTGTTTATAAGTTTGATTATTTTAGCTATTTGTTCTTTGCTAGATTTGCAAGGACAAAGTTGAGGCTGAAGTGTGGATTACGGGCCTCAAAGCACTGATATCCTCAAAACAACGTTCCAAAATCGATGGATGGGGTGAAGGTGGCCTCAGTTTTGATGTAAGTTTAACGGGGTGCATTTAAAGAAACCAATTTTCTTTATCTTCATTAATTAATAGGCCTGTAAATGAACCAAACTAACAAGAACATGAGCATATAATCGAACACACTTTTTATGTTCATGGTCGTTCGTTTAAAACCTAAACGAACAGTTCACGAACGTAAACGAACATAAACAAACAAACTTAAACGAACATAATTTAACGGATAATAAACAACACAAATGAATATTTAACAAATAATAAACAATACAAATGAATATAATTGAACAAACATAAATGAACATAATTGAATAAACATAAACGAACATAAAGTAATTTTTTATATAAATTAGTGATTAATATCGATAAATTCCATTGCAGAACCCATTTTTATTACTAGAAAGCCTAATTGCCAATTAGTTATTTCTATGTAAGTAGTTAGAAAGTTCCTTTTATGTTTAATATACATATAAATATTACTACTTATGTATGTAAACTGAAATGAATATAAATGAACGAACATAAACAAACATGAACAAAACGAACATAAAGGGATGTTCACGAACATAAACGAATGAACAAAACGTGTGTTCATGTTAGTTCGTTTAATTAAATTAACAATAAACTGTGTTCATGTTCGTTCGTTTATTAAATAAACGAACTTCCCGCCGAACAAGTTCACGAATAGTTCATAAACGTTCGGTTCGTTTACAGGCCTATTAATTAATACGCTGTCTTGCTAAGATCTATTAGTCATGTATATTTTTATTCTGATTTTTTATGTTCACCACTTTATATTATACCAGGACAGTAAAGATATAACATCAAACAGTGCAAGCGACAGTTCCGTTAGTGCACCGCAAAATTTAAGTTCCCCAGAAGCTTCCGTTAGCACAAATTCAAATACTTCCCCGATGAATTACCGTCTAGAAAATCCTTCCAATTTCGAAAGGTCAAATGTACCTTTTGACCAAACAACTATGCAAGTCAAAGGGTTCGGTTCAGATGTTTCTAGGGTTAGTGTTTCTAGTCAACCAAGTACTTCTAGTCACGGGTCAGCCCAAGATGATTACGATGCTTTAGGAGACGTGTATATATGGGGTGAAGTAATCTCCGATAGTACTATCAAAGTAGGCCCCGATAGAAACACTAATTCTTTAGCCTCTTTAACCACAAGAACGGATATACTTCTACCGAAACCGATAGAAACAAACGTTGTTTTGGACGTAAATCATATATCATGCGGGGTGAGACACGCGGCTCTAGTGACTAGACAAGGTGAAGTATTCACATGGGGTGAGGAATCGGGTGGTAGGCTTGGTCACGGGTTTGAAAAAGACGTTACTACCCCTTGTCTAGTCGAGTCGTTATCCGTTTGCAACGTCGATTTCGTTGCGTGTGGCGAGTTCCATACGTGCGCTGTTACGATGTCGGGCGAGCTTTACACATGGGGAGACGGGACCCACAATGCCGGGCTTCTCGGGCATGGTAAGAACGTCAGTCACTGGGTCCCGAAACGGATCACGAAATCGCTCGAGGGGCTTAAAGTCGCATCGGTCAGTTGCGGGCCGTGGCATACGGCTTTGATAACGTCAACCGGACAGCTTTTTACATTCGGTGACGGGACTTTCGGCGTTTTAGGTCACGGTGACCGGGAAAGCATTGCCTGCCCGAGAGAAGTCGAATCGTTATCGGGGTTACGAACGATTGCGGTTGCATGTGGGGTATGGCACACGGCGGCAGTAGTGGAAGTAATCGTAACGCGGTCGAGTTCCGGTGTTTCGTCCGGAAAGCTATTCACGTGGGGTGACGGTGATAAAAACCGTTTAGGTCACGGAGACCGCGAGGCGCGGCTCAAACCGACATGTGTCCCGTCATTGATCGAGTACAATTTCCACAAAGTTGCGTGCGGGCATAGTTTGACCGTAGGCTTGACCACAACACGACATGTTTTCACCATGGGAAGTACGGTTTACGGTCAACTTGGAAACCCTCAATGTGACGGAAAATTACCGTGTTTAGTCGAAGATAAATTATCCGGTGAGCCTGTAGACGAAATCGCTTGCGGGGACTACCACGTGGCGGTTTTAACATCCCGAAACGAGGTTTACACATGGGGTAAAGGCGCTAACGGCAGATTAGGTCACGGAGACATCGAAGACCGAAAAACACCAACTTTAGTCGAATCGTTAAAAGACCGACACGTGAAATTTATCGCTTGCGGGTCAAACTACACGTCAGCAATCTGTCTACACAAATGGGTTTCGGGAACCGAACAATCTCAATGTGCATCGTGCAGACAAGCTTTTGGGTTCACTAGAAAACGACACAACTGTTATAACTGCGGGCTCGTTCATTGTCATTCTTGTA